>CM049880.1:30683631-30806131 GCA_027474115.1 Schizopygopsis malacanthus
TGAATAAAATGTAGCAGTTTTTTCCTCCATATTCTCACTATATGAGCCATAAAAGCCTGATGGGTCAAATATAATACTTAACAAAAATCAGGTATGCAAACTTCTGAAGTCGATATTAGAGCAAAAGTGACTCCATGTAGTGTTACTTGGAGAATACCCGCTTAAACATGGTAAAATCAGTGTACCAGCCTTTCCATGTTGAAAAGACATTAAGTAGATATAAGGTCGAATATGCAAATCAAACTGACATAAAAAACTTGACATGAAGTTGGTCTGATGCACACTGAACGTCAAACATATTGTTCTACATAAACCTTACACCAATTGCAGTGTGGGATTATTACAGCATCTTGATCAAGTATTTATTAATAATTGATATCCTTATTTTAACCGAGTAATAAACACACACTCAAAAAACCCATAGATAATGACATCTAGAAATATCAAATGAATATAGAATAACAGAATGCATAATGGATTAATGCATAGGCCTATACTGAGGAAAATATTATTGCTTAGAGCTTGTTTTATCAAAGCTTAGGAGACTTAATTATGGCACAATTATATATTAAGCCAATCTTCATTTCCTTAGAACAAATAAAAATGACACAAATTAATGAAAAGTTGTCATAAGATAAGAGTACAGACCTATAAAATGAATGTTGAGCAGCGCAGTTAAGAGAAATGTTTGAATTGATATTGAGATCCCTAACTTCTTCTATCCTGGTGTCACAGTCGTGTTGCGGGAAGGACACGGGAGACGAGAGGTAAAAGGAATAATGGGATTTTAATGACGGCACACAGGATACACTACCACATAGACGAGTTGACGGACAAAGACTCAGGGAAAACTCAGGGCTTATGAACACATAACATAATCAAGGGAAACAGCATCAGGTGAGAAGCAAATCAAACACAGATGGGGATTAATGAACTAATGACTGGAAACAGGAAGGACCATATATGGGTGTGGAAACACAAGGAAAAGGAAGACAAAGTCTGACACCTGGTATAGATCTGAGCACAGTTTGAGACATTGTTGAGATCTCTTCTGAGAAGCCAGCAGAGATACATGTGAGAAGCAGATATAAGCAGAAGCTTACGTGCACAAAAATATTTGATTTTATGTAAAAATATGAAATATTAATGGATGTACGTATTTCTAGCATCTCATCTGCTAGAACCACAGACGAATGCTGATAACTCCAGAAATGAACCCTTCAAAGCAAACGTCCCCATGAGATGTGTTATGAATAGCAGAATAAATGAAACTGAATCAGAACCCAGATAATACGATGCAGGGAAATCTGCAGGATAGAACAAAGAGTGATTGTTAAGTGTCTTAAGACAAATTTCCTGAAACTGTATGTCCTGATGGGGGGGGGGAGAAGAGAAGAGACACTTCTCAGATACGCTTAGTTATGAATCGCTTGTTTCGAGTGCTCGTCCCTCTGTATTTTAAGTCAGGCATGTCCCTTGATGCTCCAGCTCTCTTGAACAATGAGGGCCCCGGACCCCGTGTCCCGCAGGCTTTGGTGAGCGCAGGCCTAAGGGCCGGTTCTGAGGGAGCCGCGGCACGCTGCTAAATGTGGAGGGGACAGATAAGGGCTCAGCTGCGCTGTGAGGCCTTTTCCCAGGAGCCCGAAGGGAAATTAGCAAATATTAAGAAGAAGATGAGGCCGATTAAATGTGCTTTGTGCTCTTGTTCTTGTTAACCATTCTGCTTTTCTTCATTTTTTTCTCTGCTTTCAGTTGCTTTATTTTTTGTCATACATTTTTTTAATAACACTGCACAGGGGCCAGCGTTATTGTTTAATATTAAATATTTCATATTTCAAGTTAGATTTTGTTTTAATATTTTCTGCTATTATTTAAATTTTAGTTAAGGTTTTAGTCATTGTGTTGTGTGTTGTCATTTTTTATTACATTGTTTACAAATATTTATATTAGGGGTGGGCATAGATTAATTTTTTTAATCTAGATTAATCTAGATTAATTTTGGAATTAATCTAGATTAATCTAGATTAAAATGGCTCATTTGAATTCTGCCGAAGGCATTCAGAATATGTGTGCTACCCAAATAATGACTAAAAGTAAGTCTTTGAGAACGGGTTTCTCAAGCCAGGTGGCGCATTAGACCAGGGGCTCATCTCCTGTTTCCAAAATGCATCACAAACTGCTTGAGAAAGCTGTTCTACTATGATAATTGGTGATGAAAATAAACTATGTTCAATAAGATGAACTTGTGTTTACTAACTGTTTATTCAGTTAAACATGAATTTTGAACTGTAGGCCTACATAAGAGGTTGTGATGAACTGTTTACAGTTTCCATTGGGAAGCTTCTTAAAAATAAATTTTCCCTGAAGCAAACCCGGCGGCTTCATAGCTGCATCCATGTTAGCACGTCACGTCTGATGTGGTAATTTCACAGTAACGTTAGGCATACACACAGGTTCGAAGCAGAGGGTGACACGGGAGTGAATTCTCAAGTTCACATGAGACCTAAAGCGCATCCTGTTTGCTTAAAAGCGCAACGTTTCGTTGTTATTCTGAGTGCACACAAATAAACGTAGAGTCTTTACAGATTCGAAAGATGTATTCGGCTACTTTTATCTGTATGACCAAGAATGACGGAGATGTAAGAGCAAGTGAACGCACCGGAGCCTGTCCTGCAGCAAACGCGCTTCCACACAAACACTTCAATAGCGCACATTTCTCTAGGTTAACATCATATTGAGCGGCCATGTAAAGTTGCTACTACATACATCTTTCAGATGAAAAGCCATATTTGAGGTTGATGAATGATAGGTGAGCGTTTGGATGTCCTGCTCGATTGTATTACCACATAGACCAGCCGTTAACAATCTGTCCATCACGGACTGCGAGCCTCTAGTTCGAAGACTCGTTCTCGCCCCCTACAGTGCAATTCGGCTAGGTATACATCCGCGCTAAAATATCAGGGTGAAAGTCATCATAGCTTGCGTAGTATAGACCCAGCTCCCAACCCAACTTTGAGAATAGATTAACGGCGATATTTTTTTTATCGCCGATAAGAGTCTCACGTTAACGCAGCACGTTAACGCCGATAACGGCCCACCACTAATTTATATATTATTTGTGTTAAGTTTTAGTTATTTTAGTATTTTAACTTAAATCAAATTTTGAAATGTTGTCTTGTCAATTAGTTAAATTGTTTTATTATTATATTTTTATTACATTTAAGTTAAGTTAATATTTCTTTTACAAGTAATGATAAGAAGTGTTTTTTTAATGTATTCTTTGTTACTACAATAACACTGTGGGAGCTTCAGATTTCATGCTAAAGGTGATAATACTTATACGTTATAAGGATAACATAAGAATAAAACATAAAAACACAATAAGTTCTGACACTTTCAGTTAATACTTTAAGTTACTCTCTGAGGTTTATAATTGTATTCAAATATTAAATTTTGTCCCAGCACACATATATAAACATATTTTACGCATATGTACATTTTGTGCATTTCTTTGTCTTTTTAAAGTGTTTAAATGTGAGGTGTTTCACCATTAGACAGTCCTGCTCCAAACTCAAGTCGTTTGTTGAGTCAGAAGTTGACATATCAGATATTCAAATTAATCTTGAGTTGCTGATTTCTAACGTTGAGATCTTCAGAAGGACCTGCAGACTGGCAGCTGCTAAATAAAGAAAGGATCAGCACAATTTCACATATTTTACCATGATCACTCAGTAGATGTTGATGATGTATAATCGTGGAAATTCGTATGTTAATGTGTTCATTACATCACCACCATTAGGATTTCTGAATGAGCTGTTTTTCCAGGTTAGTGACAATAACTGGTCTGACTCTGAACAAGGTTTTAGTAGAAAATTGATTATGTCTTGATAGAACATCAAAGTTTTTTCCATCTGTTCTGTGAAATGAATCCTTTAAGAACAAACCAGTATAATCAGTAACGTTCTTTTGAATAAGCAGTGATGCTGTTGCTTCTGTGTTTTTGTTACGATCATTGCTGCTGCATTATAAAGAGCTGTAGGGGATTTAGTCAGAGTCGCACATTACAATAATCAATTCTACTACAGGTGCATAGACAAGTGTAACGGCTTCACCTTGAGACGAAAGGCTGAACTTTTCAAGAATGTGCATGAATTTTGCTGCCAGCTTCTCAATATTTAGTTTCCTTCTTTCATTTTTTTTTACTGACAATAATTTTTCATTACAAAGATCTAAAATGATTCGCATCATTATGAAAAATGATACAAATATATATATAAATAAGGAAACACTATTTACTACTTGCTTATTAGCATGCATATTGTCGGTTTATTAGTACTTATAAAGCACATATGAATGCATGACCATATTCTAGTTCCCTTAAACCCTACCAATACCTAAACATAGCTACTACAACAGCTACCTTACTTAATATCAATAAGCAGCAAATCAAGAGTTGATTGAGGGAAAACTCTTAGTTAATACTAGAGAAGTTGTGCTCCCCAATGTAAAGTGTTACTCATTACTCATACTTAATGTAAAGAGCAGAGGACCTACAACAGAACCCTGTGGAACACAGTTGTGCTTTTTAGGGTGTACTCACACTATGCACGTTGCCATGAGCCGAGCCGAGCCTGATGAGATTTATTATCGTAAATACGAGTTTCCTAATCAGAAATTGGACATGAATGGCCTCTCAAGTCGTATTTACTATTCAGAGATTATTTTGATACTTGAGTTTCTGAGTCAGGCAGCCATTAACTTTAAACCTACCTGATCTCATATCATTAACGTACCTGGGGCACTTTTTAGCGAGACACGAAATACGTACCAATAGCTACATATTAGTAGCTATGCAGTTTTCAGTTTTGGAAACTGCATATTACTGCAGTTTCCAAAAGAAACAAACCTAGCAGTAAAACTCTGATGCCGTGTCCTCCTTTTCACACAAATGAAATTTTGTTACGACTTCAAAACAATATTAATATGCTGGGAGATTTGAAAACTGATGCTTTTGAGCATCGCACATATCCAGCCTTGTATCTATGGGTTTTCATTGACGGTAGCCTCACGAAGTACAGAGACGTATTTAGGAGCTCTGGTTCGAGGAGCTCTGGTTCGAATCCCGTGTAATCACGGTTTGACAAAGCAGTTAAAATCAGCATATAAGGAAATTGAAATTGCACGGTTGCATCAACATATACGTTTTTATATCAGTTTTGCATTTGTTAACACTATTGGGTAGGTTTAGGGTTGGGTTTGGTGTAGGGCATGATAGAGTATTAACTTTTAGGGACAGACCCCGGATACCTGTAGCAACGTAATAAAAAGTTAAAAACACAGCAATATGTACCTATATCTATAAAAATGTGCCATGGTTCACATATTTTACCTTTGTTTTAGCGTCACTCATTGGACATTTCTCTTTGAAACTGCGGTGAACCCTGCAGTAAGGTACATAAAACGGTGTCGCACCGAAAGTGCACAGAGATACGCATTTTTATGAGACCAGGTTGCTTTAAACATTTTGGAAGGGACAACGATTGCTGCTGGAAATGGTATTCTTTATTATTATTATTATTTTAAACAAACAACTACATCACCTTGTCTCGTCGTTAAAGTAAGGCCTATATAAGCATTTGAAGCATTTTGTATGTATTATAAACAGCCAAATAAGCATGTATATGACCGAAATTACAGAATCGTATCAAACTGACTATCTAGCGAAGGGAATGCTTATGGGCATCAACCAAGGTAAAATTACATTTTATTCTTTCCGACAACAAATCACTTAAATGCAACGAGCTCATAATCATGACTTCATGGAAATAGTAGGCTTCTGATAGCACAAGAAGTTAGCAGAAAAGAGCTCTCGCTCAGCACAGTAGAGTGCATCATTTTGTTAACTTTGTGGTTTATTATTCTGAGTCTTTGGGACGCGGTGACACACGACTCTCACAATACATCGCTTAACAGATCTATAACTTCTGCTGCTCAGAAATGTCGGCCCGTCTCTTCCAACCGAGCCAGGGACAGCTAAACCAACTGCGATCACACTAGTCAAACGAACCTGGATTTGGGGGTCAAACGGGCTCGTGCACAGTTCAAGTACACCCTTAGTCAATTATGTTTTAATGCATGTCAGAGCACTGAATGAAAGAAAATACCTACATTCGTTAAGTCTCTTTCGAGAGCCACATCATTGGAGTTTGCAGCTTAAATATTACAAATAATTTTGGAAATGGGAAAGGACTTAGAACGGGCTTAAATCTGTGTCCTCAGATGAGTACAAATGCTACTGACATACTATATACTATGTATGTAGTACCAATACTCCAAACAAGAACTTTGTAGGGAAAGCATAATGATGCATCTGTGTAGTTTTATTAATTTCAATATCAACACCAAGCTACAAATAGATTAACCTTAAACTACTAACAGCAGAAAGGTTAAAAATAAGCGGATGCTCTGAAAAGAAGCTCTACTTCTGATGCTTTGGAAACACAAAAAGCTGAAATCCCGATAAATAGGCATGGTTTTTGCTTATGCAGTAAGAAGAAAATACATTTATCCGTAATAGTCTCTTGACTTGTCACCCTAAGTAACCAGTCCTGCAATATAAGTTTGGCAGCCGCTGTTAAATAGGGTGACATTTAAAATGATCTAGCTGCTAGCCTTAATTTTGTCGTAAGTATTCAGCATGGCCTTATCATAAAGTGATTCATATAGGCCATAATTCACTTATTAACTTGGTATTAAACATGAATGATTATGCTGTTGCTGTGCAGATCAGCAGAATAAATGCATTGTTACTTGTTGCCTTTAGGCAACAAAAATGACAAAAAAAGACATCTGATGCTGCATCAATTATGAGGATAGGAAGTTCAGTTTAATCATAATCAAAAGTAATGAAATTCTTTAGTATTGTGGTGTGTGTGTGTGTGTGTGTGTGCGTGCGTGCATGTGCATGTGTGTGTGTGTGTGTTGGACCATGGCCTAGTGGTTTGTATATGGGTTCCTTGTACATGTTGATCTGTGATGCTTCTGTGGATTATCTGAGTGCTCGCATTATTCATTCATTTCTACTATTGATAAGTGGCCAAAAATCTAATTAAAAAGATATTTACAGAATTTTGCATTTCTCACTCGTACTATAGTAGTTGAATCCCTGCATGGCATTATGTCCACCTCATCAATTGCAGCATTTAAGTTAACATGTAGAAACATACATTCAAAATGACTCTTTATTAGTCAGTGCATGTTATTCCAAATATTTTTTTTTTTTTTTAAGTAACTACAATGAATTAAAATGCATTATAATCTTTCATCAAAATGTAATAACTTACTTTTGTAATAACAAACAACTTTTCTTTTCAGCTGACATCACCTCCCTATTATTTTACAACCCTTCCAATAATAAAAAAAACAATTATTTAATCTGCTTATGATTATTTAAGAAGCAAAATAAATAATAATAAATATACATACATACATACGTACATGCATACATAGTCTAAATAAATGCAAATTATTGTCAGCTGCTTTATGTTCATAACTCAATTTCTTATTCATTAGGTTTTGTTAACTAGATGCAATTTAATAAATGTACGTTTTTAGAAACTAAATCAATGTTTCATAGGATATATTCCATTTTCAACTGTCAAATATTTTTCCCTCACAAAATGTCTAAAAATTATTATAAATTATCAACAATTTTCGAAGTTTTTTTTTTGAGGTTCAGTCCCCTTAAAAAGCTGTTTAATAATAATAATAATACTACATCAAACTTATAAAATGCATATATGCTTTAAATAAAAGTGCCTGTCACATGCATAAATAAAAATATTGTGGTGTTTTTTGGTCCATTTTTGGAGTTTGAAAATGCCGCCCCATCGTCTCCTCAAACCGCCTGTAATCTGCTCAGCTCGGTGTCTCTCTCTGTCTCCTTTAGCTTTATGATGATCAAATGATGTGCTGTTTTAAAGCGAGCAAGGCTTCGTCAGCTGTAGCCAATGATGGGCCGACAGGGGGCTTTACATCTTCAGCTTTAATTTGTGCTGACCTGGCATGGCCTCTCAACAGCGCTTGTTTTCTTACTTTATGGAAAAATCAATACGCTCTCTGACAGAAAACAGCTCCAGAGAAGAAATAAATGGGAACACTGTGGCGCTCTGTCAATCATTTCTCACTCGTGGCCTATATGCCTGATTGTTGCATGCTGGGATTGGAGAGTGACTCAATCAATTGTTGGCTTTATTATTTAAGATTTAGACTGGTTTAAATGCGCTGCTGAGGAGAAAGCGCTCAGCAATAAATCCTCAGTACTAGCCGAGGACAAAGATGTGTGTCATATGGCGGGATAGTGAGTGAGTTTTAAAAACACGGGGACCGGCTCCACCCTCGGGCCGTGACACACACACACACACACACACACACACACACACACACACGCACGCACGCAGAGAGTCCAGATGTTATTTTGAACGGACCGGCGGCTGTAAGGCACACCCATCAGACCTTCTTTAGCCAACCGGCGTGTGTGTGAAGCAGCTGTTGGCAGCTCCAGCTGGGCCCTACATCCTTGATTAGACCTGCTCTTGGCCTGACGGCGGCCACACCACCTGGCTCTCAGTCTGCTCTCGCTGAGAGTCCTCACCTGTGGGTTCATGTGCTGTCCTGCGCCGGGAACAACCTTGCCCCTTATCGGCAGGATCCATGCATCTTCACCCTCAGAAAACTGACTGCAGATCGTCTTTGGGACAGTATACTTTATGCACAGACGTTTGGTGAAAAAATGAGCAGCATTAGCTTTATGAAGTCAGTCGACCTTTTGTGAAATCTAGAGAGCTGCCTCTGAAGACAACATTCTCCTGACCAAAAGTTAGGTATAGTCAAATATTAGCATAATGAAAACACCTAAACATAACTACTACAACAACTACCTTACTTAATACTAATAAGCAGCACATTGGGAGTTAATTGAGGGAAAACTCTTAGTTAATAGTGAATATGTGTTGCCTAATATAAAGTGTTACACATTATCTATTCTTAATGTAAACAGCAGAGGTCCTAGAACAGAACCCTGTGGAACACCATCAGAAATGCCAACATTTGTTAAATGTCTGATAGGTGCTTTTGCAGTGCTTGGCAGACATGGTCACTGCGATAAATATGGAATTTTCATTATACATTTCATTCGAATTTTCATTATATTTTTAATTCTGTTTTAAACATTTTAATCACAGGCGTATGCTATTTAGTCACATTTTTCCATGCATAGCAGGGCACTGTGTGAAAGACAACATGATAAAACCTTTATTCATAAGTTTAGGTAAAATTAGTGTGGTAATTTTGTTGAGAATATAAATGTAGGGAATATTTTTAATGTCAATGTTATTTTAGTATCATTGAGATACCATTAATTTCCATTCATATTTAGATTTATTTTTATTTTTGTATTCTCTGTTTTCATTTGAATTTTAGTTGTTTTAGTAATTGTATTGTTTAGTACATTTTGTTTATTTAATAGATTTTTTAAAATTAATTTAATTGTAGTTTTAGTTTTAGTTATCAAGGTAAACTAAATGAAAATGGGAAATGTTGGCTTGGCAACTATGAAAAAAATAATTTGTATTTTTTTCAGTTAAAGTTTATTTAGAGTAACAAATGTTTTTCTTTAAACATTTCTGTTTAATTTTATTTAAAGTTTTAGTAATTGTATTGTACTTTTTCATTTGTATTCATTTTTAAATGTATTTTTATTAATTTCTATTTCAGTTTTAGTTTTTTTTTAAATGTTGCCTCATTGTTTTTTCTTTAATATCTTATTTAATTTAAAATAATACAAAATGTAATTTATTTAATTGTTGGTTTGTTTGTTTTAGTTAACTACAATAATCCTTGAAATTATTTTTTACAAATATGTGCTTATAGTTTTCTGAAGATAGTAGGTAAATATTACTCCATCTTGTTTCCACATTTCTTTTTATATGTATACTTACAATAAACAATATTGTAACATGCTAATGTTACTCTTTTTTAAATAAATTCAGTTGATTTCAGCTAAATTAAATCTGTAATTTTGGTTTTGGTGTTTGAATAAAGACGTATTTTCAGTGAATCACTAGTTTTTAGGATTTTAACATTACAGACAATAATTTAACAGCACTAATAAACTGACTGGACATCATGACATCAAAAACACAGAAACACATATGCTTTGATTAAACAACAAAACAACAGCAGACAAAATGCTGAAAAGGTGTTTATATGCAAATCGAAATCAGTGTAATAGGTAAAAATCTGACTTGAAAAAAGAGTTAATGTCCTGTCTATACACACACTCAAATAAATGTGCTCAAGTAACTACTTGTCATGAATCTGGTTCCCACTCACTCAAACTGCACATCACCCATGGACTACATTTCCCATCATGCACTGCACTCACACATTCCCGTCCACCATTACACCAATCACACAGCTGTCACCATTCACTCATCAACTCTGATTGCCTCACCACACCTGCACCTCATTCTCTCACTCACATAAAAGCAGCACACAAACACTCACCCAGTGCGAAGTCTTGTTTTCCCCTGGTTACATTTCTGAGCGTTCTCCTATTCATCCTGCTATCTCTGTGTTTCACCCCGGACTGCCTGACCTTGGATCGCTGAACCTGTGCCTGTGCCCCCGACTTCTGCCTGGTATTGTTTACGTCTCTGCCCTGCCTCTGATATTCCTGTTTTTGCCTGCTGACCTTGCCTGTTTGATTCTGCCTATTAAATATTGCTGCAAGTGGATCCACTCGCCTCTGACCATTCCTTACAGAAGACTTCGCCACTTCGGATCCAGCAGCGTCATCTCGACTACCCAGCCCACCTATGGACAGTGTAGGCCAACTCCTACATCTTCGCCAGGGAGGCCTGACTATGGAGGAGTATGTTCACCAGTTTTGTGAGCTGTCTTACCAGGTCCCATTGTACGACGAGTATCTATTCAAGGACTTGTTTTATTTTGGTCTCAATAGTGACATCAAGGCCATGTTTAATAAATCTTTGTTTTCTGGAGGAGTGTATAATGGGAGTTTGAGGGGCCTTTTGGACTATGCCTTGTTGTGTGCTGGCTCTTCCTTCACTGTGGGTGTCGCAGAGTCCGCTCCAGAGCCCGCTCCGTCCCAGGAGCTTGCAGAGTCCGCTCCAGAGCCCGCTCCGTCCCAGGAGCTTGCAGAGTCCGCTCCAGAGCCCGCTCCGTCCCAGGAGCTTGCAGAGTCCGCTCCAGAGCCCGCTCCGTCCCGGGAGCTTGCAGAGTCCGCTCCAGAGCCCGCTCCGTCCCGGGAGCTTGCAGAGCCCGCTCCGTCCCGGGAGCTTGCAGAGTCCGCTCCAGAGCCCGCTCCGTCCCGGGAGCTTGCAGAGTCCGCTCCAGAGCCCGCTCCGTCCCGGGAGCTTGCAGAGTCCGCTCCAGAGCCCGCTCCGTCCCAGGAGCTTGCAGAGTCCGCTCCAGAGCCCGCTCCGTCCCGGGAGCTTGCAGAGTCCGCTCCAGAGCCCGCTCCGTCCCGGGAGCTTGCAGAGTCCGCTCCAGAGCCCGCTCCGTCCCGGGAGCTTGCAGAGTCCGCTCCAGAGCCCGCTCCGTCCCGGGAGCTTGCAGAGTCCGCTCCAGAGCCTGCTCCGTCCCGGGAGCTTGCAGAGTCCGCTCCAGAGGCCGCTCCGATCCGGGAGCCCGCAGAGTTCGCTCCAGAGGTTGCTCCGATCCGGGAGCTCGCCGAGTCCGCTCCAGAGGCCGTCCCGATCCAGGAGCTCGCCGAGTCCGCTCCAGAGGCCGCTCCGATCCAGGAGCTCACAGAGTCCGCGCCAGAGGCCGCTCCGATCCAGGAGCTCACAGAGTCCGCGCCAGAGGCCGCTCCGATCCAGGAGCTCACAGAGTCCGCTCCAGAGGCCGCTCCGATCCAGGAGCTCACAGAGTTCGCTCCAGAGTCCGCTCCGATCCAGGAGCTCACAGAGTTCGCTCCAGAGTCCGCTCCGATCCAGGAGCTCACAGAGTTCGCTCCAGAGTCCGCTCCGATCCAGGAGCTCACAGAGTTCGCTCCAGAGGCCGCTCCTATCCAGGAGCTCACAGAGTCCGGCACTCCGGGTCCCCTCCTGGTTCCGTCCGGTTCCCCAGTGCCCCTGCTGGCCCTGTCCGGCTCATCTTTGTCTCCGCTGGTCCCGCCCTGCTCTTCTTCGTCTCCGCTGGTCCCGCCCAGCTCTCCTTCGTCTCCGCTGGTCCCGCCCAGCTCTCCTTCGTCTCCGCTGGTCCCGCCCAGCTCTCCTTCGTCTCCGCTGGTCCCGCCCAGCTCTCCTTCGTCTCCGCTGGTCCCGCCCAGCTCTCCTTCGTCTCCGCTGGTCCCGCCCAGCTCTCCTTCGTCTCCGCTGGTCCCGCCCAGCTCTCCTTCGTCTCCGCTGGTCCCGCCCAGCTCTCCTTCGTCTCCGCTGGTCCCGCCCAGCTCTCCTTCGTCTCCGCTGGTCCCGCCCAGCTCTCCTTCGTCTCCGCTGGTCCCGCCCAGCTCTCCTTCGTCTCCGATGGTCCCGCCCAGCTCTCCTTCGTCTCCGCTGGTCCCGCCCAGCTCTCCTTCGTCTCCGCTGGTCCCGCCCAGCTCATCGATGCCTCCGCTGGTTCCGTCCAGTTCTACCGAGCGCCCAAGAGATTCAGCGCTTCCAGAGTGCCCCCTCGAGGTGGTGGGGTTCACCAAGAACTTTCATGGAGGGAGCTCCTCTCCATTGGAGACTCCGGACCCGCCATGGCCCATGAGGTCCCCTGATCCATCATGGCTGCCCGAGGCCCCAGATCTACCATGGCCGCTTAAACTCCCTGCCTCGGTTCCTGAAACCAAATGTGCTCTCTCTGCCTCTTGTGTCTCCGTTTCCTCTAGGTCCCAGTCTCGGCCAGGGATGTCTGCTCCGTCCTGGAGGGCGCCTGTCACGTCTTCTCCGCCCTGGTGTGCGTCTGTCACGTCTGCTCCGCCCTGGTGTGCGTCTGTCACGTCTGCTCCGCCCTGGTGGGCGTCTGTCTCATCTGCTCCGCCGTGGTGGGCGCCTGTTCTGCCAGAGTCACCCCACGTCTCCGTCGACCTGCCAGAGTCACCCCACGTCTCCGTCGACCTGCCAGAGTCACCCCACGTCTCCGTCGACCTGCCAGAGTCACCCCACGTCTCCGTCGACCTGCCAGAGTCACCCCACGTCTCCGCCGACCTGCCAGAGTCACCCCACGTCTCCGCCGACCTGCCAGAGTCACCCCACGCCTCCGCCGACCTGCCAGAGTCACCCCACGCCTCCGCCGACCTGCCAGAGTCACCCCACGCCTCCGCCGACCTGCCAGAGTCACCCCACGCCTCCGCCGACCTGCCAGAGTCACCCCACGCCTCCGCCGACCTGCCAGAGTCACCCCACGCCTCCGCCGACCTGCCAGAGTCACCCCACGCCTCCGCCGACCTGCCAGAGTCACCCCACGCCTCCGCCGACCTGCCAGAGTCACCCCACGCCTCCGCCGACCTGCCAGAGTCACCCCACGCCTCCGCCGACCTGCCAGAGTCACCCCACGCCTCCGCCGACCTGCCAGAGTCACCCCACGCCTCCGCCGACCTGCCAGAGTCACCCCACGCCTCCGCCGACCTGCCAGAGTCACCCCACGCCTCCGCCGACCTGCCAGAGTCACCCCACGCCTCCGCCGACCTGCCAGAGTCACCTCACGCCTCCGCCGACCTGCCAGAGTCACCTCACGTCCCTGCTGTCTCGTCCGCCCTGCCCTGGTGGGCTCCTGTCTCATTGGCCCCACATGGACCTGGCCCTCCGTCCCCTCCCCCGGTTCCACCTCCGCTCCACCGCCCTCCTGGATTTTGCTTTGTGTAAGCGTCTGGAAGCCGCTCTTAGGGGGGGGGCTCTGTCATGAATCTGGTTCCCACTCACTCAAACTGCACATCACCCATGGACTACATTTCCCATCATGCACTGCACTCACACATTCCCGTCCACCATTACACCAATCACACAGCTGTCACCATTCACTCATCAACTCTGATTGCCTCACCACACCTGCACCTCATTCTCTCACTCACATAAAAGCAGCACACAAACACTCACCCAGTGCGAAGTCTTGTTTTCCCCTGGTTACATTTCTGAGCGTTCTCCTATTCATCCTGCTATCTCTGTGTTTCACCCCGGACTGCCTGACCTTGGATCGCTGAACCTGTGCCTGTGCCCCCGACTTCTGCCTGGTATTGTTTACGTCTCTGCCCTGCCTCTGATATTCCTGTTTTTGCCTGCTGACCTTGCCTGTTTGATTCTGCCTATTAAATATTGCTGCAAGTGGATCCACTCGCCTCTGACCATTCCTTACACTACTGCTCTGTGTTTAACTCTTGCCTCTCAATTTAGTAATCTTTATTTGAAGAAGCAGGCGAAGACTTTGGGAAGCCACTCGCCTAAATTCGTTTCCCTAAATCCCTGCAAATAATCCAATTAGGCGAGATGAGGGAGGCTGGAATAACCTTTTAATCAGAGCCATTGAAGAGGGCTGGCCTTTGGCTATTATCAGCCTCAATCCTCTCCTTCATTTCTCTGCCCTCAGCCGCAGCCTTTGTTCTAGAGCTGGGAATAATCCAGCGCTCGCTTGCTCTCCGCTGGCCAGTAATCTAGACACAAACTTGCTGTGGGTCTCAAGACGGCAGGATTATATCCTAATGGGTAGATCCTGTTTAAGAAATGGGTTTTACCTCTCCAAACGCGTGTAAACAATAGACTGAGCGTGAGAGATTAGCTCACACACACACACACACACACACACACACACACACACACACGCTGAAGGAAAGTCATCTACACAAAGCTCTTCTGATTTCCATTGTTAATACCGGCTTAATTAATTAAAGTAGGAGAATAGGAACTTAACCAGGAGTTTGGCACATTATGGCGACATAAATGACTCTTTGAAACCAAGCGCAAATGTTTGGGTTTCTTTTTAATATCTCTAAAATAAGGTGCCATCACAAAATGTGCAGCTGACCTCTGCAGATGAGCATAACATGACCTGTTCTAAAACCTAATCAAATTTGCTGAATTAAATCCAGTACTTGTTTCTTACTAATTTTGGGCTGCTGATTGCAAAAAATATATATGTTTTACATGAGCACTTTTGTATTTGCACTTTGTAGTATTTTTGCTTTCGAGAAGTATAAGGTGAATACATTTTGTATTAGCCCTAAATTTACAGTCTTCATCTGAGCCAGATTACAACTATTTGATCAATTCTCACTAAATTTTCACATGCATGACATTTTTTTATGCTTTATTCTGAATTTAAGGTCATAATTATGGGCGGTGACAGAAGAAAATGCAAACATGAGTAGATGTTTGTGCTTTTACTGCTTGCAAACAACTATATATTTGCTTATTTGTTGTGCTGTGTAATTAATGTCATCCCAAAAATACACATAATTAAAAATAGCCTTTTTGTGTAATATTGTGTGCGTTTTTTACAGTATTTTTATTAGAGGATGGTATCATCCAATGCAGAGGTGTCAGACTCAGCCCAGCAGAGTTTAGATGTAACCCTAATTAAACACACCTGATCCAGCTAATCAAGTCCGCAGGCTTATTTGAAAACGATATGGTTTGTGTGTTGGAGCTGGAACTAAACTCTGCAGGGCTGCGGTCCTCCAGGAACTGAGTTTGACACCCCTGATCTAAAGGAATCAACTGTGAGTTGAATCTCCCAGGTGTGTGTTTTACTATAAGGTCAATCCTGGTCAAAGGCATGTAAAGCAGCAGCAGCTTGAAGGTTTCTTGAAGGTCAAGGCAAAAACACAATGGTGACTCCTGCAAGTTGAACGAAAAGTCTTGCTGTCAATAATGCATGGCATTAATTAGATGGTACTGAAACGGTTAAATATTGGCTCTGTTTCTCTCTAGGCACATTGCAGCTTTAATACAGATGAATACTTAATGTGTGCTTCTAATGAATTGTTTATACAATACCATCATCCCTTTTCAAACTTAACACGACTCCTCCAGTCCCCGGATACTCAAACACAATAAAGATTCAATTTCAGCTGATTTCTCTAGATACAGATGTCACTCTAATGTAGTTTGATACAATTCGACTGCGTTGATTATTGCTGTTCCAGGGTGTTTGCAGGAGAAAATGTTCTGGCATCCTAAACAAGCACACAGTCCTGTTGCACACTTGATGTGCGTTCATGTTTGACTGTGGCAATAACAAAGCTCACTGTTCATGGTGTGAGATTTAATTCTGTTTTCTGATGGCATGCCAGCAATACTGCAATATCAACTGTTATTGTATTGTATTGTATTGTATTGTATTGTACTGTACTATGTTGTGTTGTGTTGTATTGTATTGTAATGTATTGTATTGTACTGTACTGTACTGTACTGTACTGTACTGTACTGTGTTGTGTTGTATTGTACTGTACTATGTTGTGTTGTATTGTATTGTATTGTACTGTACTGTACTATGTTGTGTTGTATTGTAATGTATTGTATTGTATTGTACTGTACTGTACTGTACTGTACTGTACTGTACTGTACTGTACTGTGTTGTGTTGTATTGTACTGTACTGTACTGTACTATGTTGTGTTGTATTGTATTGTATTGTATTGTATTGTACTGTACTGTGTTGTGTTGTGTTGTGTTGTACTGTATTGTACTGTGTTGTGTTGTGTTGTGTTGTGTTGTGTTGTGTTGTGTTGTGTTGTGTTGTGTTGTATTGTACTGTACTGTGTGTTGTGTTGTATTGTACTGTACTACGTCCGAACTGACTGCATTATTTTATGTATAATCCTTTTCTATTTAACTGTTTTAAATTTCATTTTAAATCAATTTCTATATCATTTTAAATTTCCTTATTTTATTATTTTTAACTCCTTGTTTTTATTGTACTGTACTGTTGTGTTGTGTTGTATTGTACTGTACTACGTCCGAACTGACTGCATTATTTTATGTATAATCATTTTCTATTTAACTGTTTTAAATTTCATTTTAAATCAATTTCTATATCATTTTAAATTTCCTTATTTTATTATTTTTAACTCCTTGTTTTTATTGCTGTGAATGATTATTTCACTTTCTTTTATGTAAAGTACTTTGAATTACCACTGTGTATGAAATGTGCTATACAAATAAACTTGCCTTGCCTTGCCTTGCCTTACTGTACTCTACTGTACTGTACTGTACTGTATTGTACTGTAGTGTACTGTACTGTATTGTATTGTATTGTATTGGCGGTCAAAAGTTTGGATTTGTAAAGGTTTTGAAAGAAGTCTCTTCTGCTCATCAAGGCTATGTTTAGTTGATCAAAAATACAGTAAAAATTATAGTATTTATATTAGTAGAATTTAAAATAGCTGTATATGCGCAGCTGTATTTTCAGCATCATTACTCCAGTCTTCAGTGTCACATGATCTTCAGAAATCATAATAATATGCTGATGTGCTGCTCAGTAATGATCAATTATTCTTGGTGCTCAGTTATCAATAATGTTTCTTATGATTAATGCTAAAATTAGTTCCCTTTAAGTCGGTCACTCCGAGTCACACCGGATGACCGACGAATTGGGATCTCGCCAGAGAGACCAATCCACTTCGAGTGTAACTAAACGAGCCAATGGACATTGGCATGCGATCATTGCATCCAGCTGCCGCTGATCACAGCGTGAGTATAAGAGGCAGCCGGTGCACCGCATTAATCATCCTTTTGCTTCGGAGCCGAGCGGTGGTGTTTCACTACTGCTCTTCCTGACGCTACGAGTGAGAAGCTTCACGAGTGTGGGCGTTACGGCACAGCAGCGGTGGTCGCGGTCTCACGGGAGAACAACGGTCCGTGAAGACAGTCACACAGGAGTGTGCGGTGGCCAGCTCCCCTGCGTGCTTCAGCACTAAAGAGCAAATTTCTCTATTAACACGGGTGATCGCGTCTTTATAAAGATGTCTTATCACCCGTGCGTTTCTGGGTGCGGTCGATCTCTGGCGCCTCAGGACGGTCACGATCACTGCCTCACGTGTCTGGGCATTCAGCACGCTGAGGAAGCTTTCGTGGATGGTTCATGTTCTTCTTGTGGGGACATGACCATCTCGGAGTTGCGCAATAGACTCCGCTGTGTCAAACATGGCGGGGTCCCTCTGCCTCTGCCGCGATCTGGTGTTCGTCCTGGCACACGGGGCGGCACAGCATCCGGTGGAGTCAGAGGTGATCTGAGGATTACGGTGAGGACTTCCCCAAGTGGAGTTCCTCACCCCTCAGGCACTCCGCAGCCGGCGGGGGTACCGTTGGTTCGGACTGGGGCCTCTGCTGAGTGGGGTACCCCACCCGTTTCCTTCGGTGCCTCCCCTGATGACCAGATGTCGGTCGCTGCATCGGAGGGCGAGCCCTCTCTCTCCGGGGATGACGACTCGGCTGCGTTGCCCCCTTCGGGTGTGGTAGCGTTGTCCGAGCCAGACCCAGAGATGACGGCTATGCTTTCCCGGGCCGCCGAGAACGTCGGGCTCGTGTGGAATCCTCCACGCGTCCTGACCCTTCTAGGTTGGACGAGTGGTTTCTCGGGGGGGTCGCCCCCCTCCGGTGCCATTCTTTCCGGAAGTGCATGAGGAGCTTACAAGGTCATGGAAGGCACCTTATACTGCCCAAAATAAACCTTGTGGCTCCTCCCCCCTCAACACCCTCGATGGTGGAGCCGCTTTGGGGTACACGGGCATCCCCTCTGTGGAGCGGTCTGTGGCCATGCAGTTGTGTCCAACAGTCGCTTCCACTCTGCGGGGTGAACCGTGTCTCCCCTCACGGGCCTGTAAGTACTCGTCAGGCCTCACTGGCAGTGCTTATAGAGCCTGTGGGGAGGCGGCTTCTGCCCTACACGCCATGGCGTTACTGCAGGTCCATCAGGCCAAAGCACTGAGAGACCTGCACGAGGGTGGGCACGACCTGGCGGTTCTACATGAGCTGCGTGCTGCGATGGACCTCGCGCTCCGAGCGACGAAGGTGACCGCATAGTCTCTGGGTCGTGCGATGTCCACGCTTGTGGTCCAGGAGCGCCATCTCTGGCTGTGTCTCACTGACATGAAGGAGCAGGAGAAGGTACAGTTCCTGAATGCTCCCGTGTCACAGACCGGCCTTTTCGGCGACGCTGTCGAGAGCTGTGCCCAGCAGTTTTCGGCAGCACAGAAGCAGACTGAGGCGATCAAGCACATCATGCGCCGGAGGAAACCCGCTGCTGCTTCCACTCCGGCTGCAGCCCCTCAGCCTGCTCGTCGCCGTGGGCGCCCCCCTGTGGCCGCCCCCGCTCCCACGCCGCGGCAGCAGCCTTCCACCGTGCGGCGTCGTGGAGCCGGTCACAGACAGGACGCCCAGCCCGTCCAGGCCCCCGCCAAACCTGGCGGCAAGCGCAAGTGCAAGAGGCCCTGAGACGGGCGACCCAGAGATGGAGGGAACTGCTCGTCGGGAGATGGTGACCGCACCACTCCCTCCCCCGGAGGAGGGCCGGGTGGAGAATCCTTTGTTTCGTTTTGTTTTTGTTCCGCCGCTGGCCCAGCAGCCAGCGGTACCCAAAACTTCAATAAAGGAGCAGTTTCCTCAGTCTCTGGGTCTCAAGAGGAGGAGAGTGGTGTACCGTGCATCACGGGATCACTTCCCTCCTCCTCTCTCGCCAGGCAGTGGGGGGTTGCCCAAGAGCACCCCTCCTGCCCATTTGTGGAACCGGGTAAGGGCAGTAGCACTCAAGCCCCCGCTACAAGTCGTCACACGCAAGCCGGGCTCCTGCGTTTCCTCCCACACGAGGAGGAATCAGGTGAGTGTTACACTACACACCCAGACCCCGCCCCCTGCCATCACAGGCCAGGCATTCTCAGGCCCCGGGCCGGGTCCCTGTGTTCCACATCGCTGCCCCACCACGGGTACGTCGGTGACTCCATTGGTGCCGCTGGCACGGTCTCTCTGAGCCTGGCTAGCGCTCCCCAGTCCGTCTCGGTGGCTCCTACGGACCATCAGACTCGGCTATGCGATTCAGTTCGCCCGGCGTCCCCCCAAGTTCAGGGGCATCCGGTTCACTTCAGTCAAACCCGCCAATCCTCCTGTCTTGCGTGCGGAAATCGCAGTCCTACTGGCGAAGGACGCGATAGAGTCGGTCCCTCCAGCTGATATGAGGTCGGGGTTGTTCAGCCCCTACTTCATTGTGCCCAAGAAATGTGGTGGGTTACGACCGATCTTGGATCTGCGAGTTTTGAACCGTGCACTTCACAAGCTGCCGTTCAAGATGTTGACGCAGAAACGCATTTTTGGATGCGTCCGTCCCCTAGATTGGTTTGCAGCGATCGACCTGAAGGACGCGTACTTTCATGTCTCGATCCTCCCGTGACACAGGCCATATCTGCGTTTCGCGTTCGAGGGACAGGCGTATCAGTACAAGGTCCTGCCCTTCGGGCTGTCCCTGTCGCCTCGCGTCTTCACCAAAGTCGTGGAGGCGGCCCTTGTCCCCCTGAGAGAACAAGGTGTGCGCATTCTCAACTACCTCGACGACTGGCTCATACTCGCACAGTCTCGCAAGCAGTTGTCTGCACACAGGGACCTGGTGCTCAAGCACCTCAGCCTGCTGGGCCTTCGGGTCAACTGGGAAAAGAGCAAACTCGTGCCAACGCAGAGGATCTCTTTTCTCGGCATGGAGTTCGATTCGGTCAACCAAACAGCACGCCTCACCCAGGAATGTGCTCAGTCAGTGCTGAACTGCTTCAAGACCTTATCAGGCAGGACGGCGGTTCCACTGAAACTCTTTCAGAGGCTCCTGGGACATATGGCTGCAGCTGCGGTGAAAGTTCCGCTCGGTCTGCTCCATATGAGACCGCTTCAGCACTGGCTCTATGGCCGAAACGCGGCACTTACCGGGTTCAGATTACACTGGCCTGCCGCAAGACCTTCAGGCCGTGGTCAGATCCCTCGTTCCTTCGGGCAGGAGTGCCCCTGGAGCAGGTATCCAGACATGCTGTGGTATTCACAGATGCCTCGACCACAGGCTGGGGAGCCACGTACAACGGGCACGCAGTATCAGAGATTTGGACGGGTACCCAACTGCATTGGCATATCAATTGCCTCGAGTTGCTAGCAGTACGCCTTGCCCTGAGCCGTCTCAGAGGGCGCCTTCAGCGCAAGGACGTTCTGGTCCGTACGGACAACACTGCGACCGTTGCGTATATCAACCGGCAAGGCGGTTTGCGCTCCCGTCGCATGTCGCAACTCGCCAGCCACCTCCTCCTCTGGAGTCAGAAGCATCTGAGGTCCCTTCGTGCCATCCACATCCCAGGAGTGTTCAATCGGGCAGCCGACGAGCTGTCTCGAGCAGCACTTCCAGGCGAGTGGAGACTCCATCCCCAGGCGGTTCAGCTGATTTGGGGACGGTTCGGAGCTGCTCAGGTCGACCTGTTTGCATCTCCAGAAACCACCCACTGCCAAGAGTTCTACTCCCTAACCGAGGCAACGCTCGGCACGGATGCACTGGCACACAGCTGGCCCCGGGGCCTGTGCAAATATGCGTTCCCCCCAGTGAGCCTACTAGCACAGACACTGTGCAAGATCAGGGAGGACGAGGAGCAGGTCTTGTTAGTGGCTCCATATTGGCCCAACATGACCTGGTTCCCGGAACTCATGCTCCTCGCGACAGCCCCTCCCAGGCCAATTCCTCTGAGGAAGGATCTGCTTTCTCAGAGACGGGGCACCCTATGGCACCCGCGCCCGGACCTGTGGAAACTCCACGTATGGTCCCTGGATGGGACGCGGAGGTTCTAGCTGACCTACCCCAGGAGGTAGCACTCACTATCACTTCAGCACGGGCACCGTCCACGAGACGGGCCTATACTCTGAAGTGGAACCTGTTCGTCGAATGGTGTTCCTCCCACCAGGAGGACCCCCGGAGATGCTCGATCAGAGCTGTGCTTTCCTTCTTGCAGCAAGGGTTGGAGCGTAGGCTGTCCCCTTCCACCCTTAAGGTTTATGTGGCCGCTATTTCTGCTTACCACGACCCCGTAGAGGGGAAGTCGGTGGGGAAGCACAATCTGGTTGTCAGGTTGAACCCTCCTAGGCCCCCCTCTCTACTCTCTTGGGATTTGGCTTTGGTGCTAAGAGCCCTAATAACTGCCCCCTTTGAGCCTTTGCAGTCAGTCGAATTGAAGTTTCTATCTATGAAAACCCTACTCCTGACTGCATTGGCCTCGATAAAGAGGGTGGGGGACCTGCAGGCATTTTCGGTCGACGATTCGTGCCTTCAGTTTGGGCCGGCTGACTCCAGTGCAACACTGAGGCCCCGGCCCGGCTATGTGCCCAAGGTTCCTACCACTCCCTTCAGGGACCAGGTAGTGAATCTGCAAGCGCTGCCCCCGGAGGAGGCAGACCCAGCCCTAGCTTTGCTCTGTCCGGTACGCGCACTGTGACAGTACACGGATAGAACTCAGAGCTTTAGGAATACAGAGCAGCTCTTTGTCTGCTACGGAGGACAGCAGAAGGGGAAGGCTGTTTCCAAGCAGAGGATGGCCCACTGGATAGTGGATGCTATCACATTGGCCTATGAAGCACAAGGTGTGCCCTGCCCGCTCAGGTTGCGTGCTCACTCCACTAGGGGTGTTGCATCGTCCTGGGCGCTGGCTCGTGGTGCCTCGCTAGCAGACATCTGTAGAGCTGCGGGTTGGGCGACTCCCAACACGTTCGCTAGGTTCTATAGCCTGCGTGTCGAACCGGTTTCCTCCTGTGTTCTCACCTCAAACGGGTAGTGGCACTGAGAGGCCCTGTTCAGAGTCGGCTTGCGGCATCCCTAAACGCCTTATTCTCCAGAGAGTTCCCTAACCAGGCAAACCCTGTCGAGTCCTCCAGCACTCCGGTGCCCAGACGTGGCGGAACGTACGGCGCCAGGCCTTTCAGCCAATGAATTCTTGAAATCTGGTGTGAGGCTAGTGCCCATATGAGTGACCCTGTTGGGATCCCATATGTGTTTTCCACGGTATGCTTATTAGAACCGTGTTCCCCAGGTAGACCATGTTCTGCCGTCTCTAATGATGCAGCCTGAGCCATCACAGAGACTTCCATGTGCATTGGGCCCTACGGGGTTACTTCACGTGAGTAATGTCACTTAACCCCCTCTGGGAGGAGGTGACTCCGCAGTGTGCCTCTTCCAAGTGGACGGGCACACTTTCCCAGTGTTATTCAAGTCCTACTGTTTGGGTTGCTCTAGGGACAGCAGTAGTCGACCTTCTCTGTGTAGCCCGGTCCTATCGTCTGCCTTATAGGAAGGATCAGGAGGTCTACACAGGGCGCTGGAAGGGGCAGCTCCTGTGGCGCTTTGGTAGGGATCCCAATTCGTCGGTCATCCGACGTGACTCGGAGTGACCGACTGAAAGGGAACGTCTCGGTTACGTATGTAACCCTCGTTCCCTGAAGGAGGGAACGGAGACGTCACGTCCCGTCGCCACAGTTGCTGTACCACCGCTGGGCGGCCGGGTCTCCGGCTCGGCTCCTCAGCGAAAACATGATTAATGCGGTGCACCGGCTGCCTCTTATACTCACGCTGTGATCAGCGGCAGCTGGATGCAATGATCGCATGCCAATGTCCATTGGCTCGTTTAGTTACACTCGAAGTGGATAGGTCTCTCTGGCGAGATCCCAATTCGTCGGTCATCCGACGTGACGTCTCCGTTCCCTCCTTCAGGGAACGAGGGTTACATACGTAATCGAGACGTTTTTGCTACTTCATATTTTTGTGCAAAAAATTTTATATGTTTTTTTTCAGGATTCTTTGATGAATTGAAAGTTCAAAAGAATAGTATTTATTTCAAATAAAAGTTGTAACATTACAATTGACTTTAATGCATTGATTTATCTTTTTTAATCTTACAACAATTCCAATGAATGAGCTAAGATTAAATAATAATTATAATATTTAGATTTAGCCGTTTCTTGAAGATGGGTAAGGATTGAGTTGGGCAGGTCACCAGATGGGAACAGTTAATGAAAAAGTCTGTGAAAGTGATTTTGTGCCTCTTTGGGATGGTACAGTAATGCATCGTTCACTTGCAGAACGCAAGCTTCCTGAGGCACATAAGTCTGAAGTAATGAATTTAGGTAAAGGGGTGCAGAGCCAGAGGTGGTTTTGTAGGCAAACATTAATGACTTGAATTTTATGCGAGCAGCTATTGGTAGAAAGTGCAAATTGATAAACTTAGGTGCGACGTGCGTTCATTCAAACTTAATCTTGCTGCAGCGTTTTTGATTAATAGTAAAGGTTTGATATAACTGGCTGGAAGACCTGCCAAGAAAGCAGTGCAATAGTCCAGTCTGGACAGAACAAGAGCTTGAACAAGGAGTTGTGATGCATGTTTCCAAAAGAAAGGGCCTGATCTTCTGATGTTGAATAAAGCAAATCTGCATGACCGGGCAGTTTTAGCGATGCAGTCTGAGAAACTCAGCTGATCATCAATCATAACTCCAAGGTTTCTGGCTGTTTTTGAAGGAGTTATGGTTGATGAGCCTAATTGGAAGGTGAAATCGTGATGAAACGATGGGTTTGCTGAAACCACAAGCAGTTCTGTCTTAGCTAGGTTTAGTTGAAGGTGATGGTCCTTCATCCAGCAAGAAATGTCCGGTAGACATGCTGAGATGCGAGCAGCTATTGTCAGATCATCAGGATGAATGAGAGGTAGAGTTGAGTGTCATCAGCATAGCAGTGATATGAAAAGCCATGTTTCTGAAAAACAGAACCTAGTGAAGCCATGTAGACAGAAAAGAGAAGTGGTCCAAGAACTGAGCCCTCTGGCACCCCTGTAGCTAGATGTTTTGACTTGGACACCTCACCTCGCCAAGACACCTTACAGGACCTATCTGAGAGGTAAGACTCAAACCACTGGAGTGAGGTTCCTGAGATTTAGGTTAGGTTTATGGTTAGAAGAATAAGTTGACATCTACTTTCAAAGATTCTCATAGTCAGTATGTTGAATGTTGTGGATCCATAAAAATAAAGTGTTAGAAGATATTAAGCAGACAATTTACTAATACTCTGATGACTGCTTGTTGACATGTAGTTGCAAAGTTACTTACTGTTAGTAGGATGTCTAAAGGGGACTATAAAAAGTGTTACAAAACATTCATTATGACAGGTTGAGAGAAGCCTGTATCTGCGGTTGCTTTCAGAAATATTGAAAGTTTAGTTATGATTAGTGGAGATGATTGTGAAGAAGTCACTGAGTGAGGATTCATAAGCATTCAGCGTTTGCTGCAGTGTGTGTGAGTTTGTGCAGAAGTGCTGTGTTAAGCTGCTGTATTCCCTCCGGCGTCGCCCACATCTGTCCGAGGGTGTGTGCGGCCCATCTGCTGCAGCGCTGCATTGTGGGCCGGCTGATGTCTGACCCCACACATCCTCACGCTCAAGGTCATCTGTGATCAGAGCAAACTGCAGCGCAGGCCAGACCTGTCAATCACTCTTGCTGAATCCAGCCCGTTTGCTGGGGATAGTTCTCTGAAGGGGCGTTTAGAGACACTAGTAAAAGTCAGTGTTTTGTTGGCGATTAATAGGCCTGGCTGGAATGAACCAGTAGAGAATATGCTATAACATAGAGCTGCATGATGCATCAAAATAAAACCAAAATCTCAATTTAGTGTGATTGCTGAATTGCAAAGGCTGCATTTTCGTAATATAAATAAATGCACTGTGTGTTTGAGAGTGAAGTACTGTGTTCATTTACACACGAGCAGCTCATGATCCGCCTGTGTTTCAGTGTTTCAGAGAGACTGTATTTACAGTCAATGCTGCTGAAATGCTGACATGTGCTTAGAAACCGGTTGGAGGCAACACAAGAGATGATATTTACAGCTATTCACTAAAATTAAAGCCTCAATGTTTTTAATGAAGCCTGAATTTTTTTAATGAAGCAATTAGTACAGCTATAAATATTAATATTGCAATTTTACAGTTTTACTAGAAAATATTATTATTGTACATTTGTATGTTTTAATATTTTGTATAGTTTGAGTTTTTTATTTTATTTAGTTTTTTCTTCTTCTTCTTCTCCTCCTTCTTCTTCTTCTTCTTCTTCTTCTTCTTCTCCTCCTGCTTCTTCTTCCTCTCCTCCTCCTTCTTCTTTTCCTCCTCCTTCTCCTTCCTCTCCTCCTCCTTATTATTTTCCCCCTTCTTCTTCTTTTCCTCCTCCTTCTCCTTCCTCTCCTCCTCCTTCTTCTTTTCCCCCTTCTTCTTCTTTTCCTCCTCCTTCTCCTTCCTCTCCTCCTCCTTCTTCTTTCCCCCCTTCTTCTTCTTTTCCTCCTCCTTCTCCTTCCTCTCCTCCTCCTCCTTCTTTTCCCCCTTCTTCTTCTTCTTCTTCTTCTTCTTCTTCTTCTTCTTCTTCTTCTTCTTCTTCTTCTTCTTCTTCTTCTCTTCTTCTTCTCCTCCTTCTCCTTCTTCTTCTCCTCTTTCTTCCTCTCCTCCTCCTCCTTCTCCTTCCTCTCCTCCTCCTCCTCCTTCTTCTTCTTCTTCTTCTTCTTCTTCTTCTTCTTCTTCTTCTCTTCTTCTTCTTCTTCTTCTTCTTCTTCTTCTCCTCCTCCTCCTTCTTCTTCTTCTGTTTCTTCCTCTCCTCCTCCTTCTTTTCCCCTTCTTCTTCTTCTCCTCCTCCTCTTGCTTCTTCTTCTCCTCTTTCTTCTTCTCCTCCTCCTCCTCCTTCTTCTCCTCCTCTTGCTTCTTCTTCTCCTCTTTCTTCTTCTCCTCCTCCTCCTCCTTCTTCTCCTCCTTCTCGTCCTTCTCCTCGTTTTCCTCCTCCTTCTTCTTCCTCTCCTCCTCCTTCTTCTTTTCCCCCTTCTTCTTCTTCTCCTCCTCCTACTGCTTTTTCTTCTCCTCCTCCTCCTCCTCATCCTTCTTCTTCTTCTCCTCCTCCTTTTTCTTCTCCTCCTTCCTTCTTCTTCTCCTCCTTCTCCGCCTCCTCCTCCTTCTTCTCCTCCTCCTCCTTCTTCACTCTAAAAACTGCTGGGTTGAAAACAACCCAATTTGGGTTATTTTGGTAACCCAGCGCTGGGTCAAAAAGGGGCGAACCCAGTGCTGGGTTATTTTAACCCAACCATTTGGGTTATTATGTTTAACCCAGCAGGCTGGGTTGCTTTTTCATGGTTTAAAATTACTACATTGCTAGGCTAGAATGAACCCAAATCAAGCTAGATATTAAACTACAAATCTTGTTCATTTTAAAATAACTTTTACACACAAAGAATGACTATCAAAAGGTAAATATTTATTAAAAACAACAAGAGAAAACAGTCAAAAAGTAACAATCATGTTAAGACGAAATGCAAAAAAGTATGGCATTAACAGCTACAGAGTTTATAAATGAACATTTGTTGAATATAACTTAAAATCAAGACTTTTTTGGTAAATTGTATAAAAAATATACAAAAACACTATTATACAATACTTGTACAATTAGTTAATAGTGAAATTCTTTACAAACTATTCTGGCATGAGAGTACACAAATAAACCACAACATTAACACTGATATTATTACATTTACCAGAAACATGTGTGTGAAAGAATATGAGCATGTGTGTGAATGATTGAGTGTAAACTCCATCTCTACTAAACACAGGACAAGCATTTAACATTTGCTGTTTACAAATTATACACTTACAGTTTGTTTCATAGTCCATGAATACAGATCATGCATCACTGCCAATTTTCATGATCTCTTTATCATAATTGATGTAGTCATGAAGAAGCCCCATCAGCACAGCATGCGACATCTTTTACAGCATCCAGGGCAGCATCCTCCTTTAAAACTACTGTTGTATCAGTTTGGGGGAAATTCTCCTCTTTGACCAGCATTCATCCCAGTCACCGCCTGTTCTTCATCAGTGGCCTAAAAAGAGAAAAACATTTAATGAAACTATCCATTTTCAGATAGAGGTGCATCCACATCAGTAAGGACGGGTTAATAGTCTGTTTGTTTAATGTCTGTCTACCACAACGCTCTAGAATGCTAATATGGCAGCATTAGTGTGAGGGCATGTAATATTGTTTATGTAAATATATTGCTTTCAGAAAGTTTCTTCTTTACTGAAACATTAAAACAGACATGACATTTACATACCTCACAAATGTCCATGTACGTGGAGGGCTGCTCTTTAATGGGTTAGTTCACCAAAAAATGAAAATGGTCATAATTTACTCCCCCATGTTGTTCCAGACCCATACAAACTCTCCTAATTTCTGGAACAAAAATAAATATATTTAATATTGTCTTAATTTTTGTCCTCCATTGCCAGTCTGGGAGACCAATATTTTCTTCTGAACAGACATGTTCACTATCATGTAATTTAAGATGTATACATATATAAATATTGGAATTGTATTACTTCTACAATAACTCTATTTATGAAGCTTGAAAATACTGATTATCTAGACTATCAATGGATTAAGAAAAAATTAAGAAAATGTAAAATATATTAGTTTGTGTTCTAAAGAAAGACACAAGTCTTATAGGTTTGGAATGACATGAGGGCAAGTAAAATATTTTTTGTGTGAATTATTCTTTTAAGAAAGGAAGACTACGAATGCTGACTCTCCAAATCAGACAACTCCAAAGTTGGTTTGGGTTCTGCAATGAAAAACACAGACATCAATGGTTTACATAAAATATGAACACGTAATCATACTATTGTTGCATTAAAATGTGAAGTAAACAAGCAGGAGACAACAGAAACATTTATTTTCTAATAATAACTTACATCAATCTCAAAAGAATGATGCTCTCCTATGTATCTGGCAATCAACATCTACAAAAAACAAAGAAGCATTCTTTTACTTTTAGTAAAAAAATTGATAACATGAAATTATGAAGTGTACTTGCCTTAAACGGTCGTTCCCTCTCTTCCGAAGAAGCTGAGAAAACCGCCTCCTCCTCCTCACACAAGCAGGATTTTGTCCTTAACTCCAAAATTGGTTTGGGTTCTGCAATGGAAAAAAGGGACACTTATGGTTTATATAAAATATGAACAGGTAATCATACTGTTGTTACATTCAAATGTGAAGTAAAGAAGCAGGAGACAACAGAAACATTTATTTTCTAATAATCACTTACATCAATCTCAAAAGAATGATGCTCTCCTATGTCTCTGACTTTCAAAATCTACAAAAATACAAAGAAACATTATTTTACTCTTAGTAAAAAAAAAAGTGATGGAATTATGAAGTTTACTTGCCTTAAACGGTCTTTCCCTCTCTTCTGAAGAAGCTGAGAAGCCTCCTCCCTCACACAAGCAGGCTGCTCTGTCCTTAACTCCCGGCGCGGGCACAATGAAGACACATGCTCAGCAAGTCTGAAATATTACATGCAAGACATTACTGTTAACAATTATCACTTCATCAGCCTCAAAATAAATTATGCTAGTCTTTATTACATAACACTGTTTCCTTCAGGAAACTACATTCAGTTTAACCGTGAACAATAAGATAACAAATTAACATGTTAATAACCGTCTATTAACACCTCAAAAAGAGCAAATATTGTAAAATCTTATTTAAATATGACATAAGATACTCACGGACGTTATAAATGTACGTTAAGTTACCTCTTCCGTTCAGTAAAAGAGACCGTTAAGATCTCCGTTTCTGAGGCGAAAACCACGTCTGCATATTTTTAAATATAATCTATTTTCGGACAATTTCCGTCTTCCATGAAACCTTAAAATACTCCCGGACACAAACAATGAATGATGACTTTACATTTTTTATCTTTACTTACCATAACGTCTTTCACTCGCTTCTCTCAGGTTGAGAAAATGGCGGCTTCTCGCACTGGTGTCGTCGGGTGCCGTCGGATGTTAACGTGACTTGCGTGCTCTCCTTCACGTCCGCGTTCCCAACCCAGCGCCGCTGGGTTATGATCAAGACCAATTTTCAACCCAAAATTGGGTTAAAACAACCCAACGCCCTAACCCAGCGGTCTCAACCCAGCATTTGGGTTGAAAAAACAACCCAGCATTTTTTAGAGTGTCTTCTTTTCCCCCTTCTTCTTTTTTTTTCTCCTCCTCCTCCTCCTTCTTCTTCTCCTCCTCCTCCTCCTTCTTCTCCGCTTTCTTCCTCTCCTCCTCCTTCTCCTCCTTCTTCTTCTCCTCCTCCTCCTCCTTTTTCTTCTCCTCCTTCTCCTCGTTCTTCTTCTTCTCCTCCTTCTCCGCCTCCTCCTCCTTCTTCTCCTCCTCCTCCTTCTTCTTTTCCCCCTTCTTCTTTTTTCTTCTCCTCCTCCTTCTTCTTCTCCGCTTTCTTCCTCTCCCCCTCCTCCTCTTCCTTTTTCTTATTATTCTTCTCCTTCTCCTGCTTCTTCTTCCTCTCCTCCACCTCCTTCTCCTTCTTCTTCTTCTCCTCCTCCTCCTCCTCCTCCTCCTCCTTCTTCCTCTCCTTCTTCCTCTCCTCCTTCTTCTTCTCATCCCCTTTCTTCTTCTTCTCCTCCTTCTCCGCCTCCTCCTCCTCCTTCTTCTCCTCCTCCTCCTTCTTCCTCTCCTCCTTCTTCTTCTCATCCCCTTTCTTCTTCTTCTCCTCCTTCTTCCTCTCCTCCTCCTTCTTCTTTTCCCCCTTCTTCTTCTTCTCCCCCGCCTCCTCCTTCTTCTTCTTCTCCTCTTTCTTCCTCTCCTCCTCCTCCTCTTCTTCCTCCTTCTTCTCCTCCTCCTTCTTCTTCTTCTTCTCCTCCTTCTCCGCCTCCTTCTTCTCCTCCTCCTCATTCTTCCTCTCCTCCTCCTTCTTCTTTTCCCCCTTCTTCTTTTTCTTATCCTCCTCCTCCTTCTTCTTCTCCTCTTTCTTCCTCTCCTCCTCCTCCTTCTTTTTTTAAATTGCAATTTAATCACATTAAAAAAACTGAAAATCCCAATTACATTTCCCCTCCCAATCTTGTGGGCCTGCTATAATCTTTGTCATCTGCAGCAGATATATATTCATGTCCATCTTTACAAATAAAATAAATAATCGTTGTTAGAGTGAAAGTACAAAAATAAGCGCAAAAATAAAAACACGCACACTCACACACGCACGCACGCACGTACACACACACACACTCACACACACATACACACACACACACACACACACACACGCGCACGCACGCGCACGCACGCACACACACACACACACATGCACACACACCGTGTGTATATATTTACTGTATATATTTTTTAATATACAGTATATACGGTGTGTGTGTGTATATATATATATTATCTATGTACTGCATTAACCTAACCAAGACTTGTTATAACACTTGCATAAAATTACTATTTTGTTGGTTTTGACTGCTTCTATTGTCCTCATTAGTAAGTCGCTTTGGATAAAAACATCTGCTAAATGAATAAATGTATATTATTAAAGCACTTATTAATATCTTGAATTAACTTTTATTTTCAGTATTTATTTTAATTTAAGTTTTAGTATTTCATTATGTGCTTTTGTCATTTTAGTTTTAAATAAATAATTTAATTATAATTATTTAAAAACATATTTCAGCTTTAATCATTTTAGCACTTTAGATTCAGGTGATTGACAAGGTAACATTTCTAATGTTTGTTTACATATTTACACCATACATCTAATATTTCACAGGTGAGGTTTAGGTCACATTTCCCAGCCAGTGGTGCAGCTACAACAGCTTCTTCTGTCCCATGAAACACAAACAGTTGTAATGTGATCATAACTCCATAAACGTTGCAGATGTGTGACGCTGGCGGTCCCTGAGGTGTGTGTGTGTCCGCTGGTGCTATAGGGACAGCAGGGACAGTCTTCAGAGCAGATGCTGGCGAGATGTTCACATCAACAACATCCCGAGGCCCTCCAGATGAACGGAGCCAGAGGACGGAGACTCCTCGCTGGACAGACTCCATCCAGCTGGACCTGCCCTCCTGACATCTCTGTGTTCATAATCTCACAATCCCACACGAGCACAAAAGGCTGTTGTGTTTGATGCTTTCATTCAGTTGCTGTGTATCTGGGCACGTTTTGTATGTTTGTAAATGTGTGATATTTATAGTAGCTGCAGTAGCTGATTAACATAAGTTATGCCCATATGTTGAGCACAATCAAAATGATGTAATCTCTCTACTACTGTATCTATATCATTTTGGTAACACTTTACAATAGGGAACACTTATTCACTATTAACTATACGACTTTTCCATCAATAAATTGCTAATTTGCTGCTTGTACATAGTTAGTAAGGTAGTTGTTAAGTTTAGGTATTGGATAGGATTAGGGATGCAGAATAAGGCATTAATATGTCCTTAATTAGTACAAATAAATGGCTAATATTTTAGCAATATGCATGCTAATAAGCAACTAGTCAAGAGACCCTAAAATAAAGCATTATCCTATTTTTTCTTAACCTCTTCCCCATGCTGCTTCATTGTAGTAACACATAACACATTAGCACCAGACCTGCCAACAAATAAAACTAATTAATACACTGTTTGAAATCAAAACATAAAGTGTGTGGATATACAGAAATAAATTATAAAATAAATAAATACATATCTCTAAATAAATAATGTAAAAATAAGAAGAAAAATAAATACAAATAAGTAAATGGAGAGTTAAAGTAAAATAAAGGAAACATACACAAATGTATTCAAATATGTTTGTTTGTCTGTTTGTAGCTCTGGGTCTTTTATTTGTTATAAATAATACAACAAATAATGTTTACATTTGTGCAAATTGTATTTCTATATTTAATTATATTGTTTGTTTGTAGGTCTGTATTTTTATCAAATCAAAACAATGTATTTATAAAACATAACAAAATACCAAAGTGGAGCACAATTTAAAAATAAATACAATACAAATATAATACAGTAATATACAATACAAAAACTAATAAATATCATATTAGAAAAGAGATTTCTGCTGAAACTAATGGTCAGTAAAACTGTGAAGGCCTTCATCAAACAAAAGTCTTGAGATGGTTTAAAGCAGCAATGCATGAAGGTCTCCTCTATTGCTCAAAGACCTTTTGTTCTGTTCAGCATTAAAACAGTACAATATTCAATCCATTACAACAATGTAAATACTCCATGCGTTATATTTAACTATATAAATGCAGTTCTAGGACTTATTATAATTCCATTGATGTGGCTTTGTGTGGCTTTGTGTGCTGTTGATGACGTAGTGCTGCGGCCCCAAACGGCGCTAATGAGAGGTTGTTACGAAGTGCTAATTAGCTCTGAAGGCTTTGCTAATCTCATTAAGCGCAGTGGTGCTAGTCCACGTCCGATTTAACAGTTGTCACTATACCTTGACTATGAGACGCATGGCCTTCTGGGTGGGAGACTGACAGCTCCGCGGAGAACACGCCGTCTGGGAGGGTGTATGTGTGTGTGCGTGCGTGTGTGTGTGTGTGTGTGTGTGTGTGTGTGTGTGTGTGTGTGTGTGTGTGTGTGTGTGGTGATCAGAGCCTCGTCTGACTCCAGAACCAGAGAAATTACACCTCACTTAACATCATTTGACACACGGCCCACATGAAGCACTAATTGAAATATTTCTTGATATCAGTCCTGATGTTACGCTGGTTGCAGGAATGGATTATTCCAGAACATGCAGACCTTTGCTATTCAAGTCTGGAATGTCTAAACTCTGCAGCTCGTTGTTAATGTAGAGTTAATTTGTTAATCTGTGTGTCAATCTAAAGCCTTTCTGGCTGATTACTGTCAGAGATTCCTGTGCTTGTCATGAAATCTACGTGTGATGTTCACACCATCATTCATCAGACTTTTATGGCTCATATAGTCTGATATAGAGAGAATATGTAGGAAAAAAACAGCTTGATTTTATTAAGTCTCAAACTGAACACAAATATGCAAACAGATACTGATGCTGATAATTATATAATGAAATTATGCTGCTTGTGATGTAAATCTATGAGATATTTATAACAGTACAGCAGATACTGACATTAAATGATCTAAACATCACTCTATATCTCTAATAATATGTCTTAGTGCGATGAGATGTAGATGACCCAAACATATAATGCAATGCTGAAGAAATAAACGCTCCTCAGAAGATGTGAGATGAAGATCATTCAGTGAAAGTAAAGCTCCTCAAAAGATCCTGATGATCAGATTTGAGACTGAAACATGATTGATGGAGAATCAAGTAAAGCTGAGCTGCTTCAGTAAGTGTTCATCTGGAAATATGACTGCAGTTATTCTGACGTTTACTTGATCAAAATCAGTCCAGATTTGACAGAAAAAGACACGAGAAGCAGCAGCTGAAGCTGGTCCACATTGCTGCTGATTGTGGTCAGGAAACAAGGAACAAACCTGGCTGACATAAAATGGACCAACCACAATTTGTTCTGTTTTCAGCTTTCATTTATCTGAATCAGTCAATACCTTATTAACAAATGGCCCTACATTATTTTTTTCTGAGTTTCACTCAACTGAGTGATAAAATATGATATTGTGACTCATCCAGACGCTCACCCTTCAATGCCAAGCTGCATGTCCACTTTATTATTTCAATGACTTTGTGGAAATATTGAAACATGAGGCGTCAGTTACTGTGAGGTTTGTTTTATATTGATCCGAGTCCGTCGCACTAAGGACTTACAGCACTTTTGTGTATTCAGACGGGCCGCTCTTGTAAATTATCATTGAGGTAAGTGGCAAGGTGAAAGCGATCGTATTTATGCCTCTCATATCACAAAAACCTCTCGTCTCAGACATCATTGAGATGCTTATTGAAGGTTTTCTTGTCCCCTCTGTGCGGGGAAACGTCAATTTGCTGTCAAAGATCAATATATGGATAGACGAGGCTTTAGTTAACTCTTGAGATGAAGTGTGCTCTGAACGCTTGGGTGTGAGAGGTTAACCGATTTGACCTGCTGGAAAGTTTCAGCTGTTTCTGATATGCGTACGATGACGATGTCTAACAGCTCTTTTGGGGATTGACTCAGGTGTGACCTCTTGGACAACAGGGTATAATCTGCACGTAACAAAGCATGTAACATTTACCATATGTAATCTGCCAAGAGTGAGAGGATATCTGTACCTATACACTCAATAATATCTGAATTTTTAGATTTGAGTTAAGTCATATATATTGTCACAGAATCAAGCTGACTAAATACAAAACATACAGTTAGCTAATTTAAGGTTAGATCAGATAATGTAGAAATAACCTTTTAAAGGATTAGCTGATCCTAAAATGAAAATTAGCTGAAAACATCCTCACCCCTAAACCAATCCAAGATTAGGATGAGTTTCAAGGTTCAAGGTTCAAGGTTTCTTTATTTGTCACATAATAGTTATACAGGGTATAATTAGGAGTGAAATGTAATCGAATCAGGTCCGCTCAGTGGACAGTGCAAAATAATACAAATTATATAAAGTAACATAACACAAGGGCATACATATGGTAAGAAAAGGAGAAATAAGAGTAAAATGTGCAATGAAATAAAAAAAGTGCAAAACAATAAGATGTTCAAAAAACAATAAGATGTGCAAAAAACAATAAGATGTGCAAAAAACAATAAGATGTGCAAAAAAAAGAAAAACAGTATACTGGGACTTAATAAATAGTAATGTGAATAAGAGGGATGTGCAGACGGGTTGTTCATGGTATTGTACATAGAGCAGCAATGATGAGAATGTGATGATATTTACAGTTAGCAATGGGTCTTGTGAGTGTTTATGAAACAGAGTTTGTGTTTAGGAGCCTGATGGCCTGAGGGAAGAAGCTCTTCCTCAGTCTTTCAGTCTTTGCCATCATGCTCCTGAAGCGCCTGCCAGATGGCAGTAAACAGAAAAGATGGTTACCGGGGTGAGTTGAGTCCTTGATGATTTTAGCAGCTCTGCTTCTGCAGCGTTTGAGGTAGATGTCCTGCAGAGAGGGGAGAGCAGACCCTGAGATGCGCTCAGCTAAGCGCACGACTCTCTGCAGAGCTTTGCAGTCCTGGTTTGTGGCATTATTATACCACACTGAGATGCACTGAGTCAATACACTTTCTATGGCCCCTAAATAGAAAGTTTTCAGGATAGCTGGTGAGACCCTGAATTTCCTCAGCTGTCGCAGGTGGTACAGCCTTTGCCTGGCTTTCTTAACCTGTGTTTGAATGTGTGTAGTCCAAGTCAGGTCCTCGGAGATGTTTACACCGAGGTACTTGAAGCTACTCACCCTCTCCACAGGGGTCCCACTGATCATAAGAGGGGTGTAGGGCTGCTGCTGTCTCTTCCTGAAGTCCACGATCAGCTCTTTGGTTTTGCTCACGTTCAGAGAGAGACAGTTGTCCTGGCACCATGATGTAAGTCTCTCCACCTCATCCAAGTATGCGGCCTCGTCATCGAGTTTGTTTCTTCATCAGGTTTGTAGAAATGTGTCTCTGCACCTACTGCATGGGTGCCGTCAGAAAGAGAGTCCAAACAGCTGATAAAAACATTAAGAGCATTAAGAGTTTTTTAACTCAAATACGAGTTCATGATAACGCTTCCTCCAGTGAAAAAGTCCATCCCCTGAAAAGCTATTTTGGACTGATTTGGCTTCATCGCTTGGTCTGTGCAGATTTCTCTCCTGATTTAAATTTGATTGTCTTCTCAAGACGTTAACTGATGGACTGGAGTGGTGTGGATTATTGTGATGTTTTATTAGACTCTCATTCTGACGGCACCCATTCACTGCAGAGCATCCATTGCTGAGACACTGAAGAAACAAACTCATCCTAACATTGTATGAGGGTAATGATGGGGACATTTTCAGCATTTATTTATTTATATTTGGTGAACTGTTGAAATTGTTATTTTATTGCATTGCTAATTATGATGTAACAGCTGCAAGTTACCACTTTTTACAACTGTTGATATTAGACAAACTAAGTCAAGTTTATTGTATTGCATTTCTCACAATGCATACCATGACAAAGCAGCTTTACAGAAAGCACACCACCTTTAACACGAATGAGTGAAAACAGCAGCATGAATGTCTTTATTGAATAGTATTTGTCTCTTTATGTTCATCTTCATGTTCTCCAGAACAAGTTAAGATCCACAGAGTGTCTTGACCTTAAGTGGAAGAACATCTGACCATCTGTACGAGACACACTGCAGAAACATGATGTTCATCCACCACTGTGCTTTTGTTTTCCAGTGAAACTATCTAAACATCATTTACTAGAGAAGCAAAATGTACGGTGGCTGAGAGAGCTCAATGCGCTGCAACTTCAGAAAACACATGCAAATAGAAAAAGCACCAGCAAATTAAGAAAACATCTTCATCAGTTTGAATGCATGTGCTGCAAATGGTCATAAGACTGTCACGAAAGATGAGGTCGAGGACTCAAATGCAGAGAATTGTTTCTTTTAATAATAAAATAAAACAAAGAAGAACAAAAACCACCCCGAAGGGGAAAAACAAGCAGGCAGGCAGGCAGGCATAAAACTGGAGCACAGTCAACATGAAACACTCACGTAACGTACGACACATGAAAGACAACGGATCAGCACAGGACTGCAGACACAAGGAGAACTATATAGGGAGACAAACGAGGGTAACGAGGGAGACACAGCTGGAGCCACTGAAACAATGATTAAGTAACAAGATGGGAGGGGACAGACAATCGACATGGGAGCACATGGCACCAACAAACAACAAGCCATGTGCTCTACACACAGAGACATCTGGTGGCCAGCCTGGGCACACCAGCAGGACCGTGACAAAGACAACCAAATAAATAATAGTATTTGCAGCTCGTGTGTTGTGAAATTTATGAAGTTGTTTTTTTATTTTTCAGATGTTTTTCTATTTTCAGGGCGTGAAGCTCTCTCGGTCACCATACAAATGACTTAACATATGAAGTATACATTTTTAAGATATTATGTATAGTATTAAGTTTTCTGAAAAATGTTTACAAAATATTTTCATTTAATTTTACCCAAAACAAGAAAAAATATCAGTCAATATAGGGTAAAAAAATATATTGTTGTCCTTTTGACCAAATTGGAATAATTTTGTGTATTATTATTATTATTATTTTGTGTATTATTATTTTGTGTTCAAATGTTGTTTTGTGTTTGTATTATATTGTTTCAAATAAAAGTGAGAATTTACAGTACTTGCATTTGATTAGTGAGCCGGAAATGTAATGTGAACTATGTCTTATTTCATCTATTTAAAATGTTTCTAAAAATGCTTTATTTTCAGGTTTAACTGCTATTTTAGATCTCAGACTATTGCGTTTGGATGCTGGAGATCATGTCAGTGTCTGAGAGAATACAAATAGCCAGTGCAGCATGTCTCTGGGATCTCCATTGTCACAGGGAGTCTAATTGCCTCAAGACTATAAACTTCACTGCTTTTGGCTTTGCTGAGTATTTACTGTGCATCGTTAATTCTCTTCCGCGTCTCTCGGGCCGCTCTAGAAAGCGTTCTCTTTCCTTGATAAGTGGGCAAAAACACAACACGAGTGAAGTGCGCTGCACTTTTTAACGCTGGCTTTCATCCCGTCCTTTTTCTTCTGCACCTGAAAGCTTTCTTCACATTGGAGTTTGAAGCACGCTGAATACTAATTTCTGTCTATTAAAAGTGGCCGATGCTCTCATTAGAATGCCGGGCTCACGGGACGCCTCTTAATTCCTTTATAGAGGAATTCAAGACCCTTTCACATCAAAAAGTATAAATCATACTCCCAAATGATCGTGGAAGAGAGGGGATTCGTACCAGGAGTCTCTGATGTGTCCCACCGGTTCATTGAGTTCCCAAAGCCGCTGAAATCCAGCCTCCGGAGAGAATGAGTCTGTTCTATGACCCAGGCCACTGGCTGAACCTCTCCAGCCTGATAAAATAACCCCGCTGTATGTGGAAATACATCACCTCACAATACTCTATGAAACCAGCATCTTTTCAAAGAGAAGTTCTGTAGGATTTCAAACAGTCCAGCAAATATGGAAGTGGATATTTTCACTCAACTAGATTCTCTTTACACTGAGTGTGGGAGCTGGCCCTCATCTTCACACAGATCTTCAACAGATCACTGGAACTGTGCGAAGTCCCCTCATGCTTCAAACACTCCTCCATCATCCTCCTCGACCCAAAGAAACCCAAAATTACTTCATGACGGCAGACCTGTGGCTCTAACGTCTGTGTTCGTGAAATCATTTGAAAGAATGGTTTTGGCTTATCTGAAGGCCTCCACTGGACCCTTACTGGACCCCCAGGAATTTGCCTACAGAGCAAACAGGTCTGTGGATGATGCAGTCAACATCCGCTCCCCCCCCCCCCCCATCACGAACAGCTCTGTGATTACAGTGGAGTCATTCAGGTTCCTGTGCACCACCATCTCTCAGGACCTGAAGTGGGACAATCACATTGAGTCCGTGGAGAAAAAGGCCCAGCAGAGGCTGTACTTCCTTCGCCAGCTGAGAAAGTTCAACCTGCCACAGGAGCTGTTGATACAGTTCTACTCTGCCATCATTGAACCCGTCCTCTGCATGTCAATAGATTTTACATTTATGCATTTAGCAGACGTTTTTATCCAAAGCGACTAACAGTGCATTCAGTTTATACATTTTTTTTGTCAGCATGTGTGTTCTCTGGGAATTGAACCCACAGCCTTTGACGAAATGCTCTACCACTGAGCCACAGGAACACAATAACTGTCTGGTTCAGCTCAGCTCCCAAATCTGACCACAGAAGACTACGGAAGGTAGTCCGGACTGCTGAGCGAATCATTGGTACAACCCTCCCCACTCTCCAAGAACTGTACTTATCCAGAGTGAGCAAAAGGTCTGGTAAAATCACTCTGGACCCTCACATTCAGCACGCTCTCTCTTTGAACTGTTACCGTCTGGTCGACGCTACAGAGCTCTGAGCACCAGAACGACCAGACACAGGAACAGTTTCTTCCCTCAGGCAATCCATCTCATGAACACTTGACAATAACGTGGAACACACAACACTATTATACATCATTTATCCACCACACATACTTATTTACATTTCAAATTTGTACATATCATACCTGTACATACATAATTGTCTGTTATATATTGTGTTTTTGCTATTTTGTACATTGCCTATTTGTATATTTGTATATTATTATTTTATCATCTGTGTCATGTCCTGTTGCTGTCATTCTGTTGCACTGTGGAGCTTCTGTCACTATAACAAATCGTAAACATACCTGGCCAATAAAGCTCATTCTCATTCTAAAACACTGTTTGCACAAAGTATAAATTGAAGTACTATGCTATTTTTAGAAATTAAAATATCTGAGCTATGGTGGGTAAAGTTTATGAAAATGGCTTTTGCCAAAACGTTGAATACACTGCAAAAAAATAAAAAATATATAAATAAAAAATTAATAAACAAAATAAAATAATTGCAGTTTTAAAAAGGGTTTCTATAGTAATCTTAAACTAAAATTAAACCTTTTCCAAACTAAAGAAACTAAAGAAATCTTTCATTGCTTGAAATAAAATAAATGTTAACTGAAATAAGGTAATATATATATATATATATATATTATTATTATTTCAGCAAGTTGCCAAGGCAACAATTCTCAGTTTAGTTTGATGTTATGTATTAAAATAACTAAAATGGAAAATAAATAAATAAATAAATACTATATAGACACACAAGCACACATGCACGCACACACACACACACACACACACACACACACACACACACACACACACACACACACACACACACACACACACACACACACACACACACGTATATATGTTTATGCATGCGTGCATGTGTTTATATATATATATATACTGTATATACACACATGCATTATACAGTTTATGTTTATAGAAAAATGACAGTGATACACAATACTATTACTAAAATTATATAAATATAATATAAATAAAAATGTATAATAAAATAAAAATAAAACATATTAAAAATATTAAGAACTACAATAGTCTTAGTCATACTAAAATAACACTAGTTTGTAAATAAAACAGATTATTAAAGTATGTCTCAAAGGAAAATATAATTTTTTGTCTTTTTATTTCAAAGTGTAATGTTTAATGCAACGGGTTTCTAGCTCATTTATTTGAATAATTTGTTAAATTAATCAGCGATTTTTGAGTGGAAGTTTTCTCTACAGGTTTTCTTTTTTCAGTGTTTTTGTACAATATTCACTGTAAGTGTACACTGCCTCTTTAATTTGTGCAAAGTAAAGCATTTTATTATTCTGCAACTATTCCTCCAGAAAAAGTTAAAGTGTTGAAGCAAAAGACAAAATTAAAATATTGTATGTTTGGATGAAGTGTGTTCTTGTCCTTGCTAGTTTTTCGGAACTTTTTATTCATGAAATAAATGTTTATATTAATAAGAGCTTATTCCGATTGCTTTATGACGTGGGGACACAAATGTAGGTGTTTTGAATGACTCGTTATGATACCCAAATTATATAAAGAACAAAAATACAACATTCAAGTTTTTACAAAAAATACATTTAAATTTTTTCTAAACCAGCAAGAATTTTGATTTGTTTTTTGTTTTTTTGGAAAGCTGAACAGAAGATGGTTTATAAGGGTTTAGTTGATATGTTTGGAAAAATGCCTCATTATTTCAAGTTATTATTTACCCATATGTTAATGAACACATATGAAATACATACTGCTTCATGCTTTCACAGAAACACATCACATTCTAATACACTGCAGCCCCTAAGACCTGTGGCACGGCATGCATGTAAAAAGTGCATTATTATTATTATTTGTATTTATTTCAGTTTACGGTATTTACAAAGCAGATGTTTTTTTTTTTTAAGGCAAGATAACATAATGAAGTGTACGTATGGAGCACTGCTTACACATGCATAGTGAAACTGCTTGTCCGGTCATACAGTTGTCAGTCCTCTCATTTCTAGTGGGATGTTATTTATCTTCAGGAGCTTCTCCATCATCTCTCGTATTAAAATGCAGAAGTGAGCACCACTTAAGACCTCTACGCTCAAGTTTTCCTAATCGACCTCTTATTTCTAATCGGTCAGCTGGAGAAATATGCCAGTCCTGAAGCCCAGCGCCTCCTGCTTTTCACTTTAATGGTAAGATCGTGATGTCAGCAGTTAGTATATTGGTGTGAGTGGCCTATTGATTATTGATTTGTGTGCATTGATTGAGGTCTCAGGGGAGCCTAATCCGTTTTGATGCATTTGAATACATCATTCATCTTCAGATGTTCTTGCGCCTGCAGCCTAATGAAAATAGATGGTGATCTGAATCTGCTGGGCGCCTTTTTGATTTATTTTTTTAATTGATATATATCTGCTCTGAAGGGTTCAGCTGCCGAGTTACAATTGGCCGTGCTGTCAACATATGTGTTTTCTGCTTTAAAGAGGATCTTCTGATGGACTTAGAGGTTGTTCGGATCTGCCAGATTTGTGTTTTTATTATCTTGGACAATTTTTTAATGGACATTTATGAAGAGTACTTGAATATTGATGGGTTACTTGGAAGCAGGACGTCTTTATATTGCTCTGTTGATTTTCAGTATGTATTATGAAGGTATAATGTTCTCATGAATGCCATCTATGTACTAAATACCAAACAGATACCATGATACAAATCACTGAAATCAATAATTTATTTTTATTTTTAATTCACCTCAAATAATTCTTATTTCATCAAACAAATGTTTTTAATATTTTTTTTGTTTTTATATAAGCAGAATTTAGAGTACAGTAAATTTGCAGTAAATTAGTTTATTATTTGCATTATGCCAATGGGGAACATTGTGGTGACTTAATAGTCATGAAAAAACATCTTAATATTCTTAATATGAATATGGTTTTTACAGATTTATGAATGTTATTGGTGCCTGATTTATTTTATTTTTATTTTGCTGCAGAATGTAACTATATAATCGTGCAGCTCTTTATATGAACTGCATACAGTATAAGTCTGTCCAACTTAATTACATGCATACAGTACACTGATGTCAAGCAAAATGTACTGCATACAATCAAATCTCAGCTGCCTGTTAGATCGTATCATCTCAACATATGAACTATATTATTGTTGAACTCTAATCTGATAAATGCAATTTTTATACACACTAAAAAATCTTGTAGGTTTTTGATTATTTAGACCGTAGAAAGCCTTCAGCAAGCCAGTGTTATATATATATATTTTTTAAAACATTTAAATTGAAATTAAAATTAAATTAATGTAAATTACATGAAATAAAATATACAAATATTCAGATTTATTTGACTATTTTATAATCTTATTTTATTTAAGCAACATGTATCACTTTCAAAAGTAAAATACAAATTAATAAAACTGATATACATATTAAAAAACCTCACTAATAAAAATGGCAGAAATAGACAATAAAAAAAAAAAAAAAAAAAAAACCATCTGAAATCTGATTTAAACCTATGAAGAAAATCTGAATGATACTTAAATAACACTGCAGCAAGCAGCACCTAGAGAGAGAGAAAGACCCATGGATATTCTCCAGACTCCTGCGCATTACCCACAAACGCATGTGGGTATTACTTTTAATACTGTTCTGGATAGAGGAGAGTGAAATAATGTGGCGTTTAAGCGTCCATCGATTTTGGAATTAAAAAGTTAGTTTGCAAAGATTTACTGTGGGGGTTCGACGGCGCAGCTCTTTATCAGGGCAGCAAATGGGCGGTTATACGCTGTCCGACAGAGCCGCGATTGAGAGATCGATAGGTGCATGATTTAGTAACTGGGCTACAGCTAATCAATACGTATAAAAGTAAATGAAATATGCATTACGGGGATTTTATTAGAGGGGGTTACCAGATGGAGAATAACCGTCAGGCCATTTATTTTATACCTATTGATTGTACAACACAGAGGCTCGCCGTAGCGCAAGCAAACCCTTTCTCAAATTCAGTGTGAGTATGGTGTGATTTATAGCTGTTGAGGTCAGGCAGTGTGCAGACAGCTAAAGGCGTTAGTGACTGGTCCTATCTTAGCACAGCTGTAGGGTTTAAATGGCGGCTGGTGTTGACCTGGACTCAGTTTGATATCAGGCAATTCTAACACAGTTACTGTAGGAAGACCAACACAGGCTCATCAGAAATACCTGACGCTGCCTCTGCAAAAACATACCTGTATGTGTGTTTCACTGCAATTTCCAGCTGAAATTAACACTAGAGGCATTAAAATGCCAACACTGTTTCCTCTTCACACAAACCACAGGCAGATTATTGATGAAGTTGTCAAGACAACCTTTCACTTGAGAAAGCCCGACCAGCAAGTTTGAAGATTACATAGGCATCATGTTTTAGTCATGGACTATAAAAAAGATGAGCATTGCATCCTCACTTTCTTCCACCGTAGAAAAGTGAAGTCAGTGTGATTCCTTTGGAGCCAGAATGTGCACAGCAGTGATTTGTTTGGAGCCAGAGTCTGCACAGCAGTGATTCATTTGGAGCCAGAGTCTGCACAGTAGTGATTCATTTGGAGGCAGAGACTGTCACAATGAAGACGGGAGGATTCAGTTGCGGAAAATAGAAGGTTTATTACAGAAGTAAACAGTGAGAGAAAACTACGGTGGAGCTCTCCGTAGGCAGAGGCGGGTAGCGCAGGGAAGCAATGGGCAGACGAGTCTCCGGCGTTCGGAGTCCAGGAAAGCAGCAGGGCTCAGGAATCGCGGAACCAGGAACAGGAACGGACCGAAAACGCCGACCCGAACACGGCAAACACTGCAAGGATCTGACAAGGGAGACAGCGTGACAGGATCTGATATAGCCCACGGTAATGACTCTCAGCTGGAGTGAATCAGCCTCAATCACACACACCCACAGACACCTGCTCACACACAGTAGTGATTCGTTTGGAGCACACACACAAGACATGGTAAGGATGGGACCGGGAACCCATGAACCGTGACAGTACCCCTCCCCCTAGGAGCACCTCTCGGCGCTCCCAGCCGACCTTACCTGTTGAGCCAGAGTTGTAATCATCAATAAGGGAGTGATCCAATATGTCCCTGGCCGGAACCCAACTTCTCTCCTCCGGACCGTAACCTTCATTTGGTGCCAGTCCACCAAGTATTGAAATTTGGAGCCTCGTCCCCTCCGCCTCGAGTCCAGAATACGATTGACCGAATTTGCGCAGGTAGGTTCCCCATCTACGAGTCGCGGCGGGGGAGGAACCGGAGTAGGCGGATTAAGGTGAGACCGAAAAACGGGTTTAACTTTGGACACACAGCAGTGGTTTGGAACGCGGGATGAATTCTCCTGTACGCAGGAGGGAGTTTGAGGCGGACTGTCACTGGACTAATAATTTTAGTGACAGGAAACGGGCCAATAAATTTGGGAGCCAACTGCGCAGCAGTATTACACATGGACCAGAGCGGAATGTTCTTGGTAGAAAGCCACACTTCTTGACCAACGACGTAGACGGGAGGCTTCGACCGGTGGCGATCACCCTTAGCCTTGGTGCACGCCCCCACCCGGAGGAGAGTCTCTCGGGCTCTCGTCCAAGTACGGTAACACCTCTGGACGAAGGCGTGAGCCACGGTAATGACTCTCAGCTGGAGTGAATCAGCCTCAATCACACACACCCACAGACACCTGCTCACACACACGCACACACACAAGACACGGTGAGGATGGGACCGGGAACCCATGAACCGTGACAGAGACTGCGCAGCAGTGATTCATTTGGAGCCAGAGTCTGCACAGTAGTGATTCATTTGGAGCCAGAGTCTGCACAGCAGTGATTCATTTGGAGCCAGAGTCTGCACAGCAGTGATTCATTTGGAGCCAGAGTCTGCACAGTAGTGATTCATTTGGAGCCAGAGTCTGCGCAGCAGTGATTTGTTTGGAAGCAGAGTCTGCGCAGCAGTGATTTGTTTGGAGCCAGAGTCTGCGCAGCAGTGATTCGTTTGGAACCTGAGTCTGTGCAGTAGTGATTTGTTTGGAGCCCGAATCTGCCCAGCAGTGAATAATTCGGAGCCCTACTCCACACAGTAGTGATTCGTTTGGAGCCACAGTCTGCACAGTAGGGATTCGATTATAGCCCGAGTTTGCGCAGTAGTAATTGGTTTGGAGCCTGATTCTGCGCTGCAGTGATTTGTTTGGAGCCAGAGTCTGCACAATAGTGATTAGTTTGGAGCCCGAGTCTGTGCAGTAGTGATTTGTTTGGCGCCAGATTCTGCAAAGCAGTGATTCATTTGGAGCCAGAGTCTGCACAGCAGTGATTCGTTTGGAGCCAGAGTCTGCACAGCAGTGATTCGTTTAGAGCCTGAGTCTGCACAGTAGTGATTCATTTGGAGCCAGATTCTGCACAGCAGTGATTCGTTTGGAACCTGAGTCTGTGCAGTAGTGATTTGTTTGGAGTCCGAATCTGCCCAGCAGTGAATCATTTGGAGCCCTACTCCGCACAGTAGTGATTCGTTTGGAGCCAGAGTCTGCACAGTAGGGATTAGTTTGCAGCCCGAGTTTGTGCAGTAGTAATTGGTTTGGAGCCTGAGTCTGCGCAGCAGTGATTTGTTTGGAGCCAGAGTGCACAGTAGTGATTCATTTGGAGCCAGAGTCTGCACAGCAGTCATTCGTTTGGAAAGAGTTATTTTCACTTGGAGCCAGCGTGTGATTAATTTGGAGCAGAGTCTGCAGCATTAATTTGGAGCCAGCGTGATTCATTTGGAGCCAGAGTCTACACAGCAGTGATTCTTTTGGAACCCGAGTTTGCGCAGTAGTGATTCATTTGGAGCCAGAGTCTGCACAGTAGTGATTCGTTTGGAGCCAGAGTCTGCACAGCAGTGATTCATTTGGAGCCAGAGTCTACACAGTAGTGATTCACTTGAAGTCAGAGTCTGCACAGCAGTGATTCGTTTGGAGCCAGAGTCTGCGCAGCAGTGATTCGTTTAGAGCCAGAGTCTGCGCAGCAGTGATTCGTTTGGAGCCAGAGTCTGCACAGTAATGATTCGTTTGGAGCCAGAGTTTGCGCAGTAGTGATTCGCTTGGAACCTGAGTCTGCACAGTAACGATTCGTTTGGAGCCAGAGTCTGCACAGTAATGATTCGTTTGGAGCCAGAATTTGCGCAGTAGTGATTTGTTTGGAGCCCTTGTCTGTGCAGCAGTGATTTGTTTGAAACTCGATTCTGCTTAGCAGTGAAACATTTGGAGCCATACTCTGCACAGTAGAGATTCGTTTGGAACCTGAGTTTGTAGCCCGAGTGCACAGCAGTGTTTGTTTGGAAGAGTGACAGCAGTTCATTTGGAGCCAGAGTTACACAGTGGATTCACTTGCCAGATTTTGTTTGGAGCCAGAGTGCAGAGTAATGAGCCAAAGTTCGTTTGGAGCCAGACTCTGCACAGTTTGTTTGTAGCCAGAGTTTGCAGTAGTGATTCGCTGGAACCTGGGTTAGAATGATTCGTTTGGAGTCAGAGTTTGTGCAGTTGTTTGTTTAGAGCCCTGTGTGCAGCAGAGATTTGTTTGAAACTCGATTCTGCTTAGCAGTGATTCGTTTAACCTGATTGCACAGTGGATTCATTTGGAGCCATTCTGCACAACAGTGATTCTGGAACCTGACTGTGCAGTAGTGATTTGTTTGGAGCAAGCCCAGTTGAATCTTTGGACACTCTGCAGTAGTGATTCGTTTGGAGCCAGAGTAGGGATTAGTTTGCCCGAGTTTGCGTGGTAATTGGTTTGGAGCCTGAGTCTGCGCAGCAGTGATTTGTTTGGAGCCAGAGTCTGCACAATAGTGATTCGTTTGGAGCCCGAATTTGCACAGTAGTGATTCATTTGGAGCCAGAGTCTGCACAGCAGTGATTCGTTTGGAGCAAGAGTCCGAATTTGTGCAAAATCTGCACACCAGTATTAATTTGGAGCCAGAGTCTACACAGATTCTTTTGGAACCCGAGTTTGTGCGGATTCATTTGCCCGAGTGAATATGGAGCGAGTCTGCAGAGTGATTCGTGATATATTTGTTTGGAGCAGAGTCCACAGCAGTGATTCGTTTAGAGCCAGAGTACACAGTGTGATTCGCAGGTCTGCAGTGTTCGTTTGGAGCCAGAGTCTGCGCAGCAGTTTGCAGAGTCTGTGCAGCAGTGATTCGTTTGGAGCCAGAGTCTGCACAGTAGTGTTTGGAGCGAGAGTTCGTTTTCACTTGGAACATGAGTCTGTTTGGAGCGCAGGAGTGACAATTTGTGCTTTTCATTTGGAATCAGATTATATTTGCTGCAGGAGTGTTATATTTGCAGTAGTGATTCATTATGAGCCTGAATCTGCGCAGGAGTTATACTTTTGGAGCCCGAGTCTGTGAAGCAGTTATTCGTTTGCAGCCTGAGAATGCACACTGTGATTAAAAATGACCTAAAATAATGGACATCATCTTTGGAAACAATTTTTTTTATAGTTTGGTTTATGTCCCATTCACTTATATGATGAGGGCAGGGTTTATTACCTACACTGCAGCTAGCCAATAGATGGCGATTTAAATGCTTTGGCTTTACTTTTCAGCACATGTGCAGCGCACTTTGTTTTTTTGTGTTTGTAGTTTGATTTAACATGTTGCTGGCATGTTTGTTGCAAACACATTTTGTTAACAGGTTCACATGATTTAGCATTATGCTAGTATAATTTAGGGTGGTCATGATGTTACTAACATGTTTGCATGTTGCTTGCATGTATATCAAGTTATCACATGCTGCTAACATTATTAAGTGTGTTTTAGCATGCTTTAGTACAGTGCTTTAGTGCTTTAGCATTATTTCTTGCATGTCTTAGCACTGGTGCTGTTAGCTCAAAATACTTATCATAGGGTGGCCATACGTCCGGATTTTGGCCGGACAGTCCGGATTTTAAGCCCCCCTGTCTGGCATCCGGCGCAGCCTCAAACCGGACACTCATTTGTCCTCCCTTTTGGAGTTGCGCTGAATCGGCCTAAAAAAAAACGCTCTAGAATCTTTATTGGGACGCAGCAGCATGGCACCTGCCTTAAGATCTCTGGTCAAACAAATGATTGACTGAAAGCGGTGTCAAATAAATATCTGATATATCATTGGTTAAAAACGTATACAAGCCTCCACGTGCTGGCTATGTCATATCATAACGTTAACATGCTGAAACGTCAGAACTCATTTAATGAATGGACAAAAGAGCACAAATTTATATCAAAAAGCAGTAGAGATGCTTTTCATGGATTTTGCACACTTTGTCGCTGTGGAGTGTATTTGTGTATTTCTATTATTTCCAGAAGTCCAGAAATGTTATGTTTTCTGGCACTTTGCAAGACAGGTTCATCTCAGTGGTCAGTTTTTGAAACAGACATCACAATGTCTTGAATAAATACAAATACTGTGAACACTTTTTTGCCTCTTCTGTTACACATAGGTCTACATCAAGATATATGGTAGATCAAATTGTCTGGCAATGAATAGAGTAGGCTATTTCAGAATCACTGTATCATGATACCATTGATATGATGGACAAAATTGTATTGTAGTTGCGAGTACACCAGAGTCCTATGCAATTATTCTTGCCTCACTAAATGCCTCACAAAGTGTCGTCCTTTTTGGTGTTATGGAAATAGCCACCCTAACTTATCATAGTGCTTGTTTTGTAAACAAGCATTCTTTTAGCATTTGGATCACATAACCAGCTCCATATGTTTGGCTTTTCTGCCATAGTAAACTTGCTCGGTAACACACCTGGTAAAGCATTTGCACTTGTGATGCAAAGTGAGTCCCTCTAACACAAGTAATGATAAAAGAGCTCAAAGACTTGTAGAAACAAGATAAACGGGCATTGTTGCTTCAGAAAATATTTTTTTTATCTCACATTTATCTCATTGTTATACACAAACAACTAGTTCAAATTGCAAGTCACTTTGAATGAAAGTGTCTGCCAAATGCATAAATGTAAAATTTCTGTAGGGGTTAAAATTATGATTTATGTTGTGTCTTATATGCGCTAACATCTGCTTTGGTTGACGCTGGCAGCTCTGCCACTACAACGGCTCAGTCTCCAGCACAGAGCCAAACTGTCAGCACCACCTAAGCCTTAATGCATATTTGAAGACAGAACGTTTAGCATATCATCTCATAACATCTGAATCCATGAATCATAAATGTGATGATCTGTTTACAACCTTCTGAGCATGCATAGTAATTCACAGAGAGAGAAGTGTTTGCATAACCCTGCGTATGGACAGTCAGATCACGCTGACAAGAGCATGCAGGTATTAGAAATGACGCAAGACGCCGGACCGGCCCGGCCCGCCTGCCCCTCTTCATTACTCTGAGTGTTTCGGGGCCTTTGCAAACACCGCTTTCAGGATTGAAATCTGAATTGGTTTGTCCTCCTTCCCTGAGCGGCGGCATCCGCTGTCTGCACCTCTTCTGCGCGCTGCGGTTTGTCATGTAAATAACAAATGCACTCAGTGTGGTGATTTACCGCGGGCCGCTGGCCTCTGATGTATATTAATATTGCTGCACGTTTCACTGTACTACAGTCCATCATTCATTTGGATAAAAGAGGAGGAATTTAAAAACGGCCAATGCGGTACAATGGGGATACAGATTGCATCCATTTATTGTGCTGAGTGATGGAGCGGCTGCCCACTCTGTCCTTCACCTTCCCAAGATACCGTGCAGCTTCCCATAAAGCCTAAAAAAAGAGTCGCCCTTTGCCCCTCGCACTCCCTCTGCCGGGGGGACACAAACTGAGCATTCGTATTCTTGACCACCTGAACGGATTTACTCACAAGACAAAACAAAACACTGATAAACACATCTTGGACCAGTTTAAATGTTTGCATATTTCAACAAACTTAACCTTTGACTCCTAGCAAAAAGCACTGAATCAGATCCTGCAAAAGATCCGCCCACTTAAACTGTCTGACTGACATGTGACCAATCATAGTGGGAGGCCAGACATCTGAAATAATAAACTATACCACAGAGTAAGACTTTTGTCAAGACATTGAAATAATGAAATCATAATTTCTATGAATATGTGAAAAAAAAATATTGGTCTTCAGTCGTAATACAGAGTGACATCGCCAACTACTGCCCTCATCAACATCATAAAACCAACTACGCCAAACAACAACAACAGCAAAAACGAACTGTCTTACTGTTGTAATTAGTCCTGACTTATCTAAGCTGTTTGGTCTTAACGGTTAGGACTTTTACGTGACCAGCCGCGATTTCTTTAAGACTGCAAGGGAAGCTCAGCTTCCCCTATAATTGTCAAAAAATGAATGGTCAAATATATGTACTATTATGTTAAAATTTTATTGACATTTGACATTCAGGGTGGCCACACTTTTCCAGTTGTTCCTGATTGCTAGATAATATTATGTTATTACAAAGAGCATCTAAAGTGTTTCAGAGCTGAGCATATCTAGAATAATTCTGTAAATCACCATTTTAAGATTCCCTGCTATTTCCAGGTTTTTCATGACATTGGGGACCCTGTATTTACATCATTCCCACTGGTTGTTTTGGCTGTAAAGCTCATTGTTCGCATGTTGTGGTGTGTGTTGCTGCAGTCAGTGTGATTTATCATGCGATGGCTTTCGTCCCAGTGTCAGTTTTTCCGGCTGTATCTGGTCTGGATAAATCTTTACTCTAGCGTCTCACAGGAACGGGGTCGCTCGCTCTTGCAGCACTTTGAGAGATGGTGGGTTTGATTGTTTAAATGGTAATTAGTGTCTTGCTATTAATTTGTGTTTGTGCACGCTCAGACTATCGGCCCGATCCCTGAGAGACAGAGAGAGTTAGAGACCGGAGGCCGTCTGATTTCCAGTGTTATTGTGTGTCTGCCGTGGTGTCGCTGTACCCAGCTGCGCTTCAGCCGCGTCTCTTTATCTCTTTAGCACTCACAGGCATTGTGTTGAAGCTAGCTGTGAAAGAACTCATCAAACAGTCTCTCTGTTTGGGCTGGACAAACGCTCCACTTTACAGGCTCAAATTAGCTGTCAAGAGCAAATCTCACCGTCACCAACCCAACTATACACACACGCCAGCCCGAGCGGCCCATATAACACGACTCTCAGCATGCTCAGGTTACTATTCAACAGACTTACTTTGACTTGTATGATTCTGCTGAAAAGAGCATGTTGACCCTGTGCTGTGTTACAGGCCGAATGTCTGAGCTGCTCTTTTCCATGCAATGAAACTGGAAGGTAATGTATACCAGAAAAGACTAGGAAACACCATTAAAGTATACCACAAGTGCATAGAAAGTCATGATTGCTTATGAATCAATAAGGTTTCTTGTCAGTGATTAAAAGCTGTGAGTGTCACAACATTTTCCCATAAATGAGATTTGAGAGCGGCTGAGGGGAAGATATGCAGAGAACTGAACTCATACAGAACATCTAATGACCTCAGAATGCTTGTAATATTGCACACAAGTCATACAGATGTTTTTACTGTACATTTATGCCGCTTTCTGCAAGTTTTTCCCCCGAATGGCAACTGTATTATGATGCATGAAAAAGAACAACTCTTCAGCATACTTTTAAAAAGAGTATTATTTTGGAAATAATATATTTACAAAGAAACTGAATGTAATGTTTTTGAATCACTTAATTGCCTGTTAATTGCAATTAAATAAAATTTAAATGTAATGTAATAACAAAGCATAATGTAATACCTACACATACATAATGTGTAATTAATAATGTGTATCACATTAATATTGTAATAAAATGTTCATAATGTAATTTTCTCAAAACTGATTTTTCACATAATTTAGTAGGTTATTGTATGATAACTTTATGACATTATGAAACAACTTATAATGCAATCACAGTTCATAAGGTAATATCAGCACCTAATGTATAAGTGAGACCATTTTTATAATATAATAATTATCTTTTACACTTTATTTCATGGTGCCCTTGTTACATTGTAATTGTATTTTTAAGCACTGAGTAATATTAATTAACCGCTGTACTAACTATAGGGATAGGTTTTGGGGTTGGTTTATGATTATTGCATGTAAATATGCATCATTTAGTGTTATTACTATAGTAAGTACATGTAATATGAGTAATAAGGACAATGTGAAATAAATTGTTACCTAATTATTTTTCAATATAATATATATCATTAATTTTACAATTATAAAATAACATTAGCATTGTTTTTTTAAGTTACTTGTTTTAAAAAGATACTGTGATTTATTTATTTAATTTTACAACATAGGCTATACTTTGTACACAGTGTTGGTTTTATATACTGTTATGCAAGATGAACTGAACTGAGCTGCTACAGACCCAGTTTTAACTAGGACTTAAATACATCTTTATCCCTCGGTTTAACAGACAAGCCTTGAACCTAGTCCCAGACTAAGATATTATTCTGAGCTGTTTGAACTGAAAGAAACTTGCACTGACTGATCTTAAAATATATGTGACCCTGGAGCACAAAACCATCGTTTAGTCGCTGAGGTATATTTGTAGCAATAGCCAAAAATACATTGTATGAGTCAAAATTATAGATTTTCTTTTATGCCAAAAATCATTAGATATTAAGTAAAGATCATGTTCCATGAAGATGTTTTGTAAATTTTTTACCGTAAATATATCAAAACTTAATTTGTGATTAGTAATATGCATTGCTAAGAACTTAATTTGAACAACTTTAAAGATGATTTTCTCAATATTTCGATTTTTTTTGCACCCTCAGATTCCAGATTTTCAAATATTGTCCAATCATAACAAACCATACATCAATGGAAATATTATCTATTCAGATTTCAGATTATGTATAAATCTCAATGTCGAAAAATTGACACTGAAGACTGGTTTTGTTGTCCAGGGTCACATATCCGTGCCTTTGTTTTGTCTCGAGAGGGACACCAGTAATGGTTTTCTAAGGCATGTTAATACAAATGATCTAAATATCCTAATTGAACTATGGCCTAATCCAGGATTAGTCTAAGCACTGTCTGTGAAACCGCGCCTAAATGTAATTTAAGAACAACTTCTACTATTTTTTTAAATGGTTCAAGTTTACCATTGAATACTGACAAGCATTTATGATAAACTAAACTTTAATGTCATTTAGTATGAACATGATTCAAATATGGCTAGCTGGAAAAAGCTATATTAACTTGGTTAAAATGCATGAGATTTAAACAAATTTGATTTATTGATGATAATTATAAAAGCCTGGTTATTTGTGTGTTTAAAACACATTCAGTCTATTAGTGCTATTACAGAAATCTGACCTGTTTCATGTATGACAAACATGTTTCTCTTTAAGTTTATCATTTAGTTTATGTTAAAACGGTGTAATCCAAATGCATGGACATTGTGTATGTAATTCAAACACGTGAATAATAAGTGTATAATGTGATTGACACTCCTGAACAAACTGTATTCAGCTATGGACTAAATTATTTGATGTTTGCTTACTACAGTTACAGTAACTTCAGTTCTGTTAAAAACTGCTCAACCTAACAAGGGCACACAAAGCAGCACTGTGGCTTTGGTTTATATTTTTGGGTTGCTGTTAACTCTTTCTGATTCTCATGCTGCCCTTTCATGCCTCTGCGCCTCCTGTTTTCCTGTTCTCTCATCCTCCAGTCTTTCTCTTCAATCTCCATCACCTCCGTTTTCCCTCCATCCTTCTTTTCATCCTTGCACAACAGCCTCCCTGCGGTGACAGATCACCTGCATCTAAAGTCCGGGTGTTCTCGCCCGGCGGTCCGCCCCCCCTCTCATTAATGCCCGCGCCAGCGTGAGGGCCATATGGCAGCGCAAGACAAATAACACCAGCGCTCAGCCATTGCTTCTGCTGACAGAACTGCAGCCCACCGCAGTATTTTGCCCTCAGACGCTTCACGCCACATCCTCGTGCGTCCTTCAAAAGCCCACCGCTGAGACGCCTGAGGCTTTGGACGAGATAGTTCACGATGTCAGAAGTGAAGATCTCGTCTGTTTTGAGGAGTTAAACTCTTAAAAATAAAAGTTCTTTATTTTCATCAATGGTTCCACAAAGAGCCTTTACCATCCATAGAAACTTTTCATTCCACAAAAGGTTCTTTAGATTATTCAAATATTTGTTGTGTGTGTGTGTGTGTGTGTGTGTGTGTGTGTGTGTGTGTGTGTGTGTGTGTTTGTGTGTGTTTTAAAAGGACAATGCACATTAATTAACACAAATACTCAAAGTCTATTACGTATATCTGCCCGATTTAGCCATTCAGGTTCATTTCCATCTGCAGTCCCTGGCAGGTTGATGGTGAGAACCAAAGTCCACAAATACATAGAAACACATATTCCGGCAAACATAGTCACAAAACAAAACAAATTAAAGAAACACAAACAGTAAAAAACAACAACATAAAAACCAGAAGCAAGCAAGAAACCACTACTTCAAATTATGAAGCTCAAACTACTAAGTTCTTCACACAAAGAAAAAAAAGGTTATTTTAAGACCTGGTCACTGAAAGGTTCTTTGGGCAACCAAAGCTAGCTCTTCTATGGCATCTCTGTGAAAACCCCCTCCTGGAAGCTTTATTTTTAAGAGCGTACCCTGTAGATTCATGGTAGGGGAATGTGATGTGTTTTTGTGAGCATAAGAGAATCAGGAAAACGGCTTGCAGTTTTACAGCGGAGCAGAAAACTAGCCAGGGGTGTGTTTCCCGAACAATGATGTAACTCAATGATTAACCACCATAGTACGATGCATTGTTTTGGAAACGAACTAGCTAGTCACGACTGTTTCCCGAACAGGGTCGCATCTCCGTCGTTTGAACCACAGTGGTTCAGCAACATAGGACCATTGTTAATGACATCTCACGCGTGTGGTGGAGGACTAACTTCTGTTATTTAACTGATTAGAGATCTCTAAGATGCTATGCATTGAACGTGGCAACTACTGACTAATTTACTATTTTATTTCCCCTGCCATTGTGATTTATTTGATGTTTGATTCATCACAGGTTCCCTCTTAAGTCACACTCCAAGTCACATACATGCGCACTTCTCAAAAATGGTGCTAACAATGGACGTGCAAAAATACATGATTAAACTGTATTTATATTTAGATAGTATGGAAGATACAGATAGTACTACATGTTAGCTTGCTTGTTGTGCCCAAGAGCATACAATATGTATTTAAGCTCATATATCTAACTAACAAGAAGCTATGCTTCTAACCACAGGTCGAGAGCTGTAGTTCAAACCACATACATTTGTGACGCTGATTGCAAACGTTCGTTTGAACTATGGTTTCGGGAAACACCAAATCGTGATGGACCGTGATAGTTGGCTAACGATGCTTTTGGGAAACGCACCCCAGGGCAAGACTAAACTGATCATAGAGATCACTGGTGAGTCCAGAAACGTTCTCTTGTTGTTAATCATTTGTGTTTAGATTTGCTCAAATCGACAGTTATTCTGGCTGAATTTCATGCCTTCAGTCAACGGATCAACCATGAATATGTTGTGTGTAATAGACTACACTTCAGCGATTGAACAATTGTGTTCGTGTGGATTTCTAGGCCGTGTTAACACAGCAGCAGAATCTGGTTGTCAGTCCTGTATTTGAGTCATTAACCGTGTAAACAGAAGTTGTCTGTCACGTCATACAGTGAGAGAGCTGTCTGCGGTGTGTTGCAGGTTTAATGTGGGTTTGGGTGGCTTACAGCGCTGGAGATGTGAGCTGTGTGTCATCTGAAGGTTCAGATGCAGTCTCTTTTCTCCACCAGAGCTGCTCTCGTCAGTTTTTAAAATGCTCCACCTAAATATAAATCTGCTGTCGTTTAATGAAGATCTGATGGATGAACTCGCAGCTCGATTTGATTCTAGTTGTATCAGACAGTGATAATACTTTCAGTTTTATGGATGTTGCCAGCTTCACGAATACAGACAGTATTCGGCTGTAAGTTGCTGTGTGTACGGGACATTTCAACACTCACACCTGTAAGAAAATGCAGCGGTCAATCCCAAAAGCTGACAGTGAGAACATACGTAGCTATATTGAAATGACTGAATTGCGTCCTCAGAATTTCTCTGAGCTACAAATATTTTAGCATGGATAATTTGTATTTAGGAGCACTTTTTCTCACTAAAAATCACAGCATGTGTTGCACACATGAATTTGTTCATAACTTCATTCAAATTGTTATTAATTTGGTGTATTGTAAACAAGAGGCTGCATGCTCGAGATTATTAATTTGCATTAAAACACCACCATGGCTTTCGATAAAACTCTTCATTTACAGTCTTTTGTTACTCTCAGTAATGTATGAGGCTCTTTGAAGATGAGAGCGTGCCTTTATATGCAACTTAATTCAGACACCTTCCACATTTCTCACATTATCACAGTGTATTTGCTACATAATGGTAATAAAATATGACAAGAACTCAGAGTTAAACTGTGTCAGAACAAGTTCATCTTGATAATAACATTGATAGAAAGGTATGTAATGAATTCGGTTGAACTGCTGTCAGGTGTTAAATTTATGAACATAATTAAATAATACCAATTTAGCTCCAATTACCAAGCAAAGCTTTATTTTGTTCAGTCTGTGGTGTAAAAAGGTCACATTAGAAATTAAAGAAAAACAAAACATTGTTAGATCAAAATGTCTGAATAATTTTTGCTCCCACATTTTTATAAATTTGACTGGTCGTCCACTGTATGGAGAATTTTGGGTTATAATATGTCACAGTTTATTTGTTATCCTCACTTACATAAATGAACTATAGTGTCCTGCACCCACTAAAATTATTAAAAATATATATCTGATGTCTGAATCATTTTTGGTTTGACTGTATGTATGTGTGATAAAATATATTTAAGCTGAAATAAAAAAACATCTTAACAGGTTTATAAGGCCTCCCTTATTTTTGTGTCTGCTATTTCATAAAGTTTGATTAGATTTTAGAATGAACATTTCTTATTAATCATGATTAGCTTGTGAAAATATGCACACATGTGTGTGTTTATGCAGTGAAAGAGACCCATTATTCTTCATCCACACCCTGAATGACTTAAAGGTGCACTAAGTAGGTTTTTGGTCTATATTAGAGCAGTTTTACACAAAGATTGTAATATTAAATAAAACAAAATACATAATTTAAACAGTGTGAAGAGTAAAATATGTGCTGCTGTTATATGAGTTCAGTATTCGCTATAATTCTTCACTTCAGATTCAGATTGTGAACAATTGTTATGATACTGTTGCTGGTTTTCTTTTTAACAACCTCGACGCATTCATTGCATGAAAAAGAGCATTTCAGAAATTCACATTTTTGTGCGAACTGTTCCAAAGCTACCTCCTCTCAGTGTAACAGCACATCTATGTACACGTCAAACAAACTCATTTTGATTGGGACCTCTGAGAATTTGTGCTTTTGTGACTTTGTGGCCGTTTTTCCATTCGCCGCTCCTGCGTCCCCTTATGACCGCTCGAGTGGATGCTGGTTTGCCTCACAAAAGGCTAATCATTAACCAGTCATTTAGTCGTGTTCTTTTAAGTATATGAATCAGCCGCCTCATTACTGTCAATGTGTAATTAGCTGATTAATAAACAGGGGCCGGGCGGGCTGGTGGGAAGCGCTCGTGAAGTAATTGTTTCTGGAGAGCCTGAACACAAGGGCCCATTAAGACATAAAGAAGCTTGCATTCTTCCCAAATCATTACTTTACAAAACGCGCCACTCGTCTCGGGGCTGTTGATGTGTAATGGTTTCTTTATGGCCGGCTCTTCTCTTAATCAGCTGCAGTCGGCAGGTGTAGTTATCGGACGTACAATAGCGCTAAAATTAGACATACAGACTCGCCTTTTAATCACTGTCAAATTGCAGATTCCTAATGGCGTGCATTGCATTTAATACCGAGTTATTTTCCCCTGATTAATTTTCATGTAGTGTCAAATGGGTTTTCTGAGCACGTTTTGACCTTTGGCTGCAATCTGAAGGCCATTTCTCATGGTCATGTGCTGTTTTGAAATCCCTCAATGTGTAAGCCCAAAACTGCAGGGTTTTGTTTTAAACACATCTTGTGGTTAGCCATCGTTCCCTCCAGAAATATTAATCAATTATCCTGCCTTGCTCCCGGTGCAGGATCCGTATGGAGAGGAATTCATCTGGAAAGAGGCACAAGCAGATATAATAGGACTAAGCAAAAAGCCTGTACGCTGACTGCTGTGCCATCTAATACTGAGAGACAAGCCTAGAGCCACAATGTCACTTTTAGTTCCCCCCTTAGTCCCTCAGTGCGGCGCTCATCTCAAAATGGCCATGTAACGTGGATAAACTTCCGAAGAAATGGACAGAGACAGCGCACGCTGGAAAACGCTTGTATTTTTGTTTTGATGAGGATCTGAAAGTGTCCGCGTGGCTCGTTGTTCTTGCATTTGGAGGCTTTTACTCAATCTTGCTTAGTACCTTGATTAATGCTGGATGGAAAGTAAAGCTTCACCAGTACTTCCAGAGCTGTGTGGATTACTTACAAATTTTAATCTGTATCCGAGTCTAAATTACATGATAAAAAAATTGAAGGTAGTAACGTAATCCATTACATTACACATTTCAGGTTATATAATCAGACTACTTTTAGATTACTTTTGCACTAACTTGTTCATCACATTGATTTAAAAAGGATAATCTTGTACCATATTGATATAAGTAAGAAAATATATTCTATTTTGTGTTATCAAGAACATGAAGTGCATTAAACATTAAATTACATCAAGATTTCCCAAACTGGGTTTGTGAAGGAACTGCAAGGGGTTTATTAAAATCTAATATTTAATTAAATCTTAAAAATGTTAGTTTAAAACAAATAATTTTGAGATGAATCAAAACAAAACACTTACTGAAAAAAGACATGTTTTATTTGTTTACCCGAATGTCATGTGACTATAACCAATGGGATATGCAAATGTGATACTTTATTATTAAAACATATATTTTTTTTTTATCTCATGGATACTTCAAATAATAATATATTAATTGAGAAATTATTAGATGACAAAACAAGTTGGTGAATTTGTGCATTTTAATGTGTTTAAAAGACAAACGCCTTCCAAAAGTAATACATGGTAAAATAACCGAATGAGTGATAATTCAAATACAAATTAGTGTTCATCAATAGATGAGGTAATGTTGAAACACTTAATCCTGAAATTATTTTTGTAAATCCAGTGCAGTGTATCTAATGAATGATCTCTGTGTGAATGTCCACAAATCTGGAAGACTTGCTGAGTGTCTATAAGCGGTAGGCTATTTTAGAAAGGAAAATGTAAAAGATCTAAAGAAGGAATTAGGGATAATCAATAAAATATGAATAAATTATTGCTATTGTGTAAATAATATGTAATCATTTAATCTATTAAAAAGTAACTGTAGTCTGACTACGAGTATATTACAATGTAATTTAATCAAATAACAAGTACTTAAATTGTGGAATCTGATTACGTAATCCAGATTACATATAATCAGTTACTACATATCAACAGTCCCCTAATCTGAAGTATTGAATTGTGATTCCTCGAATCAAGTGTGCTGATGAAGAGAGGTGTGATGTTATGTTACTGAGAGATCAGAAGCATAAAACAGACCACAAAACAGTTGAAAAAATCCCACAGATGCACATTAAAGAAGGCACATGAGCCACATCTACAGACCAAGTTAAGGCTTCTCTGCACCTGCTCAAAATTCAGTGTAAAAGCCAGGGCCGCATAAAAGCCAGACTAAATTGTGCCTGCTCTGAGCAACCTCTGGTGTCAAAGTGTACAGTTTCGTGTAATTGCTGTGTAAATGCATTTATGCTTCTTCTGAGAAGCTTTAAACAGTGTAAATTTGGCATGAGCAACCATCCAGAGTACAATTTAGCAATAACATAGCAATTATTTAAACTATCGAGAAACATTCTAGGCAGCTATGTAGCAACAACCCTACACACCTCAGTAACGATTTAGCAACCACCCAGAACACACCTGAACCCTATTGAAACTGTTAGTTTGAGTCTGTTGTGTTACAGTTTTTATGATGTTATATTTCATAAAAGCAGTGTCTGCTGGGATACGAGATGACGTCATCATTCTCAAACTCCACTACGGCCAGCTCAGAACTCAAGGAGGGATTCAGAAACTAACGTTTGGACCGAAACTACTTGGAAAATGTATAACTGAGCAAGCTTTGAGTCATGTGTCTGCAGCCCATCCACAGATAAAAATGCTAATGTAATCAAACCTGTTAATCATCCATCCACTGGCCATTTTCTTAAGGAGGAGGCTCTGTCTTTAAAGAAACAGTTCACCTAGAAATTATCATACTGTGTTTTATTCACTCTCATGTTGATGCTGTGAAACACAAGTTAGAATCTTTACGCAGATCTGTTCCACACGACTGTCCAGCTCAAAAACAAAATATAAGAAACATTGAGTCACACAGGTCTGGAGTGACGTGAGGGGGCTCGTCCGGGATAAAATTATGAATTTTAAGTTTTAAAGCTGAACTATGCCATTTTAGTCCAATCTGATCGTTGACTTCATGCACACAGGTATCAGTAACTATGATTTAAAGTTTAATGTGAGATTGTATTATCTGTGCCAATTAGAGGAATCGGTTTGTAGCAGCACATTTTGTGGCATCAGAAATCCTATCGACCTCACGCGGTTCTGTTGCTCTTTTAGGGTGAATATGAAACACGCTCATTAACACAACAGAGCGTGTGTGTTTCTGTGGCCTCAAGCGGCTTCTCTTCTATGTTCAAATGTTCACACATGAAAGTCGGCTTCAGTCAAATGCATAAAAGGGCTTTTTAATTGTCAAGCATTTGTCTGGACCGCCATGCAGTGTCACGATACAATTGTTTACAGCCCAGACTTATTGGAAAAACGTGCTCGTGGTGACTCTTGAACTTTTCGTAACTTTTCATTAAAAGGTTAATGCTCTCTAGTGTTTGAAGATTACTTTAGTAACCACCCAGAACATGTTAGTAAGGACATAGCAACCAGTTTCATGACTTCCGATGCTGTACCGGGTTCGCTACCAAGCAAGTTTACCATGTCAGAAAATCCATACGTGGAGCTGTTTAGGTGATGCAAGTGTCAGTATGTATTCATTTACAAATCATGCACTAGGCTAAATGTGTTTTAAGGTCATAAAATAGATTTTTATGTAAGAAAAAGCTTGAACATATTTCTTTATTAATTGATAATCTGCCACTGTAATAGTAATTTATGTAAAAAAAAGGAAGTTTTCTGATAATTTCTGATAATTACTGTACTGATTCTGACTTCTGTATTACGGTACTGATAATTTCATCCAGGGTTATTCCTGGATGGAACAACTGCTACGCTAATTGTCTTACTGTTTCTATGTTTCTGCCACGGGATTAACATCCCGTGGTAGCTAGGAATTACACAAGCTTCAGTCTGGATCCTACCCTTAAACGATTGAGATGACCGAACACCTGAGAAGAGACGATGACAACCCCTCCGAGGACCTCAGAGGAAGCCAACCATCAGCGATTATACTGACTTAACCAAAGTCTGCCATAAATGGAGGATCAGCACCTGGAGACAATCTCTACAGCCCCTACAGCCCTGAACGTCAGTGGAGTCTAGGACACATAGATGAGCCCCAGAGACAGATCTCCAGTGAGGACCTCGTCACCTAGACATCCATCGGGGAAAGACCCCTGGAACCAGTGGACCACTTACACTCTGACTTTGCTGCAGTTGGAACAAACTACTGATTCGTCTGGCCGGAGGGGAACTGGCCCCCCGACTGAGCCTGGTTTCTCCCAAGGTTTTTTCTCCATTCTGTCACCGATGGAGTTTTCGTTCCTTGCCGCTGTCGCCTCTGGCTTGCTTAGTTGGGGACACTTCTTTCCAGCACAATCATCGATTTGATTGCACAGATATTATTTAAACTGAACTAAGCTGGACAATGCCATTACTAAATTCAATAATGAAATGCATTCAGCTGATAATTGAGTGTTAAATCCTGTCATTTTACATTATTGACACAATTTGCCTATTTTGATATTGTGCAGTGCTTTGTTACAATTTGTATTGTTAAAAGCGCTATATAAATAAAGGTGACTTGACTTGACTTGACTTTTCCTAAAATGTATGTAGAGGCACATTTTCCAATGAGCCTGTGTTGACTGCTATGGTAAGGTTGTGGTTTTGAGTCTGATTCAAGGTCTTACAAACAAACTAAAATCTTTTTGGAGGTAACTGAACTTATCAGGTTTAGAAATTTAGAAAATTTTGTCACTATGTTTCTCGTCTTCATGTTATTTCATATATGTATTCATTTTGGCTGACACTTTTATCCATAGTGATATTTCAGTCTTAATTTTTTTGTCCTTTTGGAAATTGATAGATGTTTAAAGGTGATTAAATTTGTCCATGAATTATGCCTTTAGCCGCTCAAGTCACGTTAACATTGCGGCTTTCCACCGTGATGAGCAGCTGGCTTTTACACACTAACAGAGATGCTCAGCCACATCCACTTATATCTTTCTGTTGCACGTCAAAGAGATTTGTCCACTTGCAGTAATTAGTCGTTACCCTGACAACTTCCTTCTACAGGAAAAGCCCCTCCCAGCCATAAAGCCGTCCTCGATGGGCCGAAATGAATTTCCTCAGTGGGGCAGGCGCCCAGTCAATCGTCCAGCTCCAGTACAGGAATCCAGCGGCTGATGCTGCTCATATTTCAGCCTTGGTAAAGATTAGCTGTCAGCCCCAGAGGAGATGTATTGATCTGTTTTCCTTTTTTTCTGCCAGCAATCACCTGACAAAAGCAGCGAGGAGGGCTTCCGTGAGTGATGCCCATTCCCGTCTCCACCCTCTGTGCTGGATATGGGGGGTTCCGGTGAACGCTAATGCTGGGATATAATTAAACCATAAACTTTACATGAACTTGCACTCGGAGTCGTGTATGTTTCATTCATTATGATGAAAGGCCACATACAAACATGAATCAATAAAACCGCATGGTCTTATTCAGGACCTTTCTCTTGTTTTCCAGTAAAAATATCAAAACATCTTAATTCTAGAGATCGTCTTGTCTTGTTGTATTGGCAGATTTTTCCACTTTGTCACATGTTTAATCTGTCAGTGGAACAAGACAATTTTGTTGTTTTCCAGTAAAAGTTTCATTTAGAAATCTGTATTTTCAGTGCATGTTCCTTTAAATACTAATAAGCTCTGCTCACCCCGCCCCTCTCTTCCGTATGGTGACGAGACATTCTCATGAAGCTGTAACTAGCAGAACTTGCTAATTAGCACATTATTAGGTAAGGCGATTTGTGAAGATTCATAAAACAAATTACACTCACTTCTTCTGCAGGTGAAGCTGGATTACAAATGATTTGCGTGAAAATAAAAACACATTTAGGCAGATTGTGAATCAGCGCGTTCCCTTCAAAAACAAAGGTAATTCTCTGTATCTTCAGCGGCTCAGATGTCGGGAGTACATGACGACTGCTTTGTTCATTATTACATCAACAACACAACACCTCAATCTCTTAGGAGCCATTCTTGTCTACATCTGCTCCGGCGGTGAAACAATGGAGGACCGAGAACAGCTCACTCAGGGCGGAGCTGTGGTAAAACACCGGTGTCAATCAACAATCGTGGGAGGGGCCTGGGTCTGTGTGACGTCACACAGCCAAGAATCTGAGAATTGCTTGATATGAGAAAGTGATCATTATTATTGGGGATTTAAATTAAAGCACTGCGTGGATTTTTATCATTATAGGGTGGTTGTGTACACACACTGCCAACACACATTTATGTTCAAACATCATGTAAAAGTGAATTTTGCATCCGATGACCCCTTTAATGCTAATGAATCTGCAAATGTATGCATGCTATTCATAACCGTGCTCAACTCTCTGTGTCTGTTAATGGTTATTACATTAACTGCTAGTTTCAGGCAAATATATACATTTAAAAGGAAATGTTCAACCAAATAAACATTAAATGGAAAAAAAGTGATTCACTTGGCTGATATTTGCACTGACACACAGATATTTGCGCTGTTGGCTGCTAGCAAATATGCATGCATTTTATATAATATTAAGCTCTTATTCATGTTTCACTGTTTTTTTTTCCCCTCCAGAAAACAGATTGTCAATGAACAGCTGTTCAATTTTTTTTTTTAAATGATACATATTGTATTATGATTTAAACATGAAAACATTTTATTTGTTTTATATATAAGAGAAGTCCACTGCTTAACTTTCACAAAATAATGTCTTTCCAAGTATGGATTTTCTATTGCCAGACTGTAGACTATTATTTATTTATACATTTATTTGGATAGAGACAATACAATGAACATGATTCCAGTCACAGACTGGAAAAATGCACTGCACATAAAGATTATAGCAGGTGCTAATTTGCATATCATGTCCTCATCTTACGAATATTAGCCCGAATACTAAATATAGAATAAAATACAGCCTTGTAGAGCACCATTTATTGTGCAGTTCTTTAAGTCCTATCCTATAACAGAGATTTTATAATTCATATACTCCATAAAATATCAATTCTGGTATTATCACCAAGTTTCAGTGTGCCTATAATACTCATGAATATATATATATACATGAGTATTATAGGCACACTGAAACTTGGTGATAATACCAAGTTTCAAAGTTACCAAAATGGGATATACTATATGTATTTTTTTGCTTTGTGCCACCCCTGTTTTATCAAAAAAGTTATGGTTTTGAAGCTCAATAGAAAAACAGATATAACAGATCAGCGCAGCACAACATTAGAGGGATGTGGAAAACTCAGATGAAATCATGGAATCCTGTCATAAAAATGGGATTTATAGTATTACTTGGAATAACATGGAATTTGGTAAACTTTGGAAGATTAAATCAAAAGTATGTTAAAAGTATAAGATTGTAATTAAATAATATAAAAGGTTTTTCATTTAATTGTAATAAATTATGACAGAAAAATATTAATGCTGTACAGTATAATGCACTTCCCAAATTAATGATGACATCAGTTAGAAAACAGCTATTGCAATTCAATTTCTGAGAAATATCACACAATTTGCATCCATGTCTACAGTCTAACATTTTGTTCGCAAAAAATTATTGTTTTATATTTTAAAACTTATATGCATTCATTTTATTATGCCATTTTTTATAATACATGTGTATTAAATAATACAACTAAATCTAGACAAATAAAAACAGAAAACAATATTTGGGGAAAAAAAATAACATTTCATAGAGCTCTACATTATTCTCAGTCAGCTTTCAAACTGGTCCCTTTTTTCTACTATACACTTACATTATCAAATAAAGCATTGAAGTATTGAGTGCATACATGCTGTTGTGCAAACTCTTGCCAGAAGTCACAGGACACCTGCAGCACTGTTTCTTGAGAACCCCCCTCCCGATTATTAATGCACTGTGTGGTTCCTCATGACATTTGTATGTGAATATAGGGACAGTCAGTGTAGCCAAACCCGAGCGTAAAATATGTCTGTCATGAATCAAAGCATGACCGGCTGCGTGTGATGTCGCATCAGTCGGGCCCCTGCGGTGTGGCCCTCTGTTACAGCAGCAAACAGGGCGACTCTGGCCGTTTAGCCTGAACTCAATCATGAGGTGCTCCACTGTTAATCTCAGCGCCTGGAAAAACACTAAAGATGTCTGCCGCCACTTCGCTTTGCGTCAAGAGCTAGGTAATTCTCTCTCCGGCGCTCCAGAGTAACAAATCACATCTTCAGCTGTCCGTCTTTCCATCGGTCTATCCTCCCCCCTCGGCTAAGAGAAGATTGATGGAGAGATGGAGGAGAAAATCAATGCTTTCCTGCGAGCTGTGTCATGTTTAGGGATGGCTGATGTGCAGACGGCAGCTTTTCCTGATCCATCCGAGTGAAAGAGACACGTGGATTCACTCCATCTATTTCCCTTCCTCTTTGACCTGATTTCGTTTTGATTTTCCTGCGTTTAGGCATTGGACAGCAGGTGGTAGACGAAAGTGAATGTTCTCTGTGCTAGTGGATCTCTTAGCTTGTTTTCTTCGGGATTTTCAGCCGTTCTGTTTCCGTGAATATGACTTTCATCCCTGTTTGTCATTTTATGGTTAATTATACGCTTACACGGTGCCTGTCGCACTTGATGTCATTCATCTTTTCTTTAATCAGCGACTCGCTGCCATGCTCATTTGTTCATGTTTACAGTCAGGGTCCAAAATTATCACCCGGCAAGCGCCAAATGAGGGTAAAAATGGGCTTTGCTGGGAAACCAAAATGTTTTATCACTACTCAACGGTTTAAGTTGAACTGCTACAGTAAGAAATAACTGGTGCTGCCAAACGATTAATCGCGATTAATCACATCTAAAATAAAAATATATTTACATGATAACTGTGTGTGTACTGTATATATTTATTATACGGTTAGAGTTTATATTTTGAAAAATAAATTACATTTCTTTACACTAACATTAAGGGATTTTAACCAAAGTATGTTACAGACTATTCATTAAGACCCTACAGAATCATATCAACTTTTGGAAAATGGGCATCCGATTAAATATATACATGTGTGTATTTATGTATACATAATACATATGCACACACATATTATGTAAACAAAAACTTTTATTTTGGATACGATTAATCGTTTGACACAACTAGAAATCGTGTTCAGCTTTTGACTCTCTCGCTGTCAATCCTATATCTGAAGTGGTGACGTGTTTTTGTAAGCCAACTTTTCTACTGGCCTTTGAATTATTGCAGAAAATAAGCTCTGTAACTAACACAAGTTAATGGCTCTTACACGTTGCTGCAGGCAGGATACAATATTATTAATGTTGTGGCTGATCAGTGTATGTCGGACAACTCATATGAACTACTTTCACCATGCTTTATGGAGCTTGACAGTCGCTGGTCGCTGTTTTTCTTAATTGTATGGAAGAAAGCAGCTTGAACATTCTGCTAAGCCTCTCCTTTTGTACTCCTTGGAACACAACGTGAGGTGCAATAAAGGATAATTTGACACAGGCATTTAACACACACATCAGATCTGCGCTGCATTAGTGTGACAGTGACGGTCAGATCATCCCTCTTCCAGAAGCTCCTCGTTTATCTGTGAAGAGAGAATAACGAGGAGACTGACACATCTCCTGTCCCGCGCTTACAGCCACTCCGACTCTTCCCAAGCGGAGAGCACACACACTCGTGCACACGTTCTCCCTCGCTTGTTCCTCATCGATCTTGCCACTTCCTATTATTGTCAATCAGGCATTCTGCATCTGGGCGGAAAAGAGCCACAGAGAGTCATGAACGCTGATGCTCCTCCGTGATTCAGAGATGCCTCAGTGCTGCTGGAGAACGGCCGGACACGCTGCTTTCCTTTGTCAACAGATTCAGTGAGAAATGGGATAAAACTTCCTGAATCGCTCTGATGTAATGATCAGATGTAGGTGAGTTGTAAATACATTCTCAGTGATGCTTGAGCATATGAATCAGGGCCCGTATTCACAAAACATCTCAAGGCTAAAAGTAGCTCATCATTTGCCAATTTAGGAGAAAATCTTAAATGGGTCTTATTGTGCTTTATCACTTTTTGAATTTTAGTCAATGTGTATGTTTGGGCATAAAAAGATCTACAAAGTTACAAATCTCAAAGTCCACTCCAAAGGGAGATATTTCGTTTTTAAAAAATTCCTTTTCAAGAACTACAACGAACGGCTCGTTTGGACTACAACGTTGTTTACACATATTTTGTGATGTCACAAAAATAAACCCTGCCTATGGGAATTCGAATGGTTGGCGGGTGAGGAGAACACTTGGTTGAGCTCTGCATGTTTCAAAATCGAAACCCAGAGAATTACAGAGAATTAATTTGCATATATGCCACCACAAATAGTGTAAGTCTGTGGGACTATGGTATAAATAAATTCCACTGTAAAACAGTTTCACTATAATTCCTGTTATAATGTTAGAATTAAAGAACGATGCATTTACCGTAGCACTTATCTGTACATAGTAAATGCATTTATTTTTAAGCTGTTGTTGACATCCTATCTAAAACATGATTTAACTAACAAAAAAACAATCACATTACAACTTTAATATGTCTTGTTATATCCGTGCATGCAAGGTTTCTGCACGATCCTCTTGTTCAATATCCTTGGGGTCTGATTTGATGGCAATATTGACAAAAATTCTGTTTTGGCGAGGGGCGGGGCAGTAACGCCGTCTAAGCTGTTGGCCTATCACAACGCACTGAGACTGCTAACCAATCACAACATATTTAGTTTTTCGGAAGGCGGGCCTTCATCAAACCCTGAACTAATCGAGTCATTTATGTCAGGCTGGGGACAAAGATATTGTAATCATGTAAATGATGTGAAAAATAATGTGATTTTCGAGTCACCAAGCATGAGAGAATGTTCTAGTACACCCCCAAAACAACATCAAGACTTTGTAAAAGAGCATAATAATATCCCAAATGTAGGACTCCTAAATATTTGCTCTAAGAATATTTCACAAAGTGTTTTAGCTCTAAAATGAGCTGCTAAATCTGTCAAACATTAAGTTTGAGTCCTAAGTCACTAAGACTAAATCACAAACTATACTAAAATATCTGTTGCCGGCAATGTGCCTCAGAACGTAAACATTTTAGAAACATTTGACGATAACGTGCTTTTAAAAAGGTAACGCCTTTTGGTTTTAGCGGTTATCCCGACTCCAGATTTCCCTTTGATTATATCCTTGTTTTCATTAAGAAGTAACAGCCATAATTATCCTACTCTGTTAATTAAAAGGCTGTTTATATGCATATTCGCAATTTTTTTTTACGAGAAGCATACAGGCTGACAATTAGCTGAACATATACAAATATATTCTATTGTTTAATGAGACTTTGCCTGCATTTTAAACTCTTTATTTGAATGTAGCAACATTTTTATTTTTAAACCATCTTAATATGGCAAAATAATATACTTCTCTACAATACTTCTATGAATGAATCTCTGACAGAGACTATCAGCCAATCACTGTGAGCGTAGTTAGTAAACATGATTACATCATCCATAGCAATGAAGTAAACCCCGCCCCCTTACTCTGAGCTTAAGACTTCTCTCTAGTCCTTATTAAAGTTTGCCTCAGCAGCTTTGTGAATAGATTTTAAGAGAAAACTTTTAATGCTATTTAGTAGAACTCTTAGTTTTTAGTCCTTAGATGGACTGTCCATGATTACATTACAGTATGCATCTCTCGGCTCCTCTGTACCCTGTTATACTGTAACATTTCCCCCTTTAAACATTTCCATTTTCATATTTGACAGTGTGATCGACTCGATTTCACAGGAAAATACAACTAATTTGTATAATGTGAATTGTACAAAACATGCAATTTTTAGAAAAAAAGTAAGTATAAAGGTCCACCCCTAAACAATAATCACTGGGGTGTATGCGGGACGTATGAAAACGTACAGATGAGATCTTATAAATTACGAAAAACGAATTAGTCACCAATTCACAAAAATGTAAAATAGCTACAAAATGCCATGATATTGAGTTTCAGTTACAGTCGTTAGTAGTATTTCATTATCTCTGCAACAATATTGACCTCATCAGCTCCGACAGTTAAGAAAAATATTAACAATAGACTTGAAAAATATGTACACTATATGTGACCGCAAAAGCAGTCTTAAGTCGGTATATTTGTAGCAATAGCCAAAAGTACATTGTATGGGTCAAAATAATAGATTTTTCTTTTATGCCAAAAATCATTAGAATATTAAGATCATGTTCCATGAAGATATTTTGTACTGTAAATATATCAAAACTTAATTTTTGATTATTAATATGCATTGCTAAGAACTTCATTTGAACAACTTTAAAGATGATTTTTTCAATATTTAGATTTTTTTGCACCCTCAGATTCCAGATTTTCAAATATTTTCCTATCATTAAAAACCATACATCAATGGAAATATTATTTATTCAGCTTTCAGATGTTGTATAAATCTCAATTTTGAAAAATTAACCCTTATGACTGGTTTTGTGCTCCAGGGTCACATGTTGTTGGTAATATTTAAGTCTCTTCTGCTCACCAAGAGCTCAATTAATACAGTAATAACAGTATATGACATATTACAATTTAAAATAACAGTTTTCTATTATGATATATTTAAAAATGTATTTTATTCCTGTAATCAAAGCTGAATTTTTGGCATTACTCATTGCTCCAGTCTCCAGTCACATTTCTTCTTATTGTCAATTTTGAAAATATTAAAAGGAACAGCATTTATTAGAAATAGAAATAATTTTGAAACATTATAAGTTTCATTATTGTCACGTTTGATTAATTTAATATTTTAATATTTGATTAATTTAAAATGTGTGCACTGATCCAGCCATGAAACAATCTAAATGTAACATTGTATAATGTTTTATAATAAGTGACCAGAATTTACTCAAGCACTAGAATACTAAACAGTCTGTAACGAGGTTGAAATAACAGTGCTGCTTATATTATATAGCATATATAATGTGCCATACTGAAGGAGTGAGTTATTTAGATGCAGATGATTTGTTAATCAACATGGCACTTGAGCTCGGTGGACCCGCACCCGTTTGTTTTGTCCCCTTGACTCGCCAGTGTGCATGAGTTCTGGCAAGCGGCAGCTTTAAGCACACTAGATTGATGGACGTGGCACACTCCCTCTGCGCTGTAAAAGATTATCTGCTCGCCCGCTGGAAACAAAGCCGTGATGGAAATTCGTCGCGCATCATCAGCAACAAAATATCTACACACCGAGACGGGAGTGTGTCATTTTTCATGGGCTATATATTAAATAAAAAGAGCATTAAGGTAAGGGAGCAGAGAGGCAGCGGTGCCCGGCACCTGAGTAATAGCACTAGTTAGTGTTTTTTTTAAATAGGGCCACTTGAATGGGGGAGATTATTGGGTTTTTATTGGCTGTCAGGAAACGCAGCTTTTGGCGTACTTCACCCGCTGGTGCTCATACTGTTCTGATTAGAGTGCCAGAAGGAATGAGAAGAAATGGGACGGATGCTCTGAGCAGCTACGACTGCGGTTAGAGAAGGACAAGGAGGGAAAGATACTGTCTAGAAGACAATTTTTGTCCTTAAGACAACGAGGTTGATTAGCTGTTTTTCCTTGCATATTAGTGACAGGTCAGTGTTTAATAAGACACTTGGCAGATTATTGCTGAAGTGATAAAAGTAAAAAATAATAATAATAATTTTGTTAAAACAGTGAAAGTTTATTATTATGAAAAAAGCAAAAAAAAATATTTTGCAAATTGTATATTAAACATATGTTTTCCAAAACATGATTTACTCTATGCAAGAAATGCAAAGTCATAAATCTAAACAAGCTGTGTTTCAAATTTGAGTCTGATATCACAAAAAAGAGCTTTTGGTTTGGGTGCTGTACCAAATGTTTTCACTAAATTTAATTAATTTGACATCCATTTCCAGTGCAGTCAAATTTAACCATGAGGAGAATATATATATATATATATATATATATACATACACTGACCAAAATTATAAACGCAACATTTTGTTATTGCCCCCATTTTTCATGAGCTGAACTCAAAGATCTAATAATTTTTCTATGCACACGAAAGGCCTATTTCTCTCAGATATTGTTTATAAATCTGTCTAAATCAGTGTTAGTGAGCACTTCTCCTTTGCCGAGATAATCCATCCACCTCACAGGTGTGGCATATCAAGATGCTGATTAGACAGCATGATTATTGCACAGGTGTGTCTTAAGCTGGCCACAATAAAAGGCCATTCTAAAAAAAATATCCAAATATGGAAACTCAGGAAGGACCGGGGAAAAACAAAGAACAAAGAGTCCAGAACCCTGATATTATCCCCTCCTCCCAATAGGCGTGTCCCGCGCTGTAACATATCCACCGGGGAGGAGGGGTGGGCACCCTGGAGGTTAGTCCAGGATGGAGACACGGAAGGCCTCCAGGGAGATTTAGGGAGCTTGGGAGGCCATGGCGGATACCCCGTGGCCTTAGCCGTCCTGCCCACGGACATATGGCAAAAAAAATTATTGGGGAAAACTATAATGTCACACTCGGGAGGAGCGGGCTCTGGTGGACGCTCAGAAGGAGCGGGCTCTGGTGGGTGCCCGGGAGGAGCAGGCACTTGAGGGCACTCTGGAGGCACAGACATTGGAGACACGGGCCCTGGAGGAAAAGGCACTTGAGCGGACTTGTGAGGAGCGGGCACTGGAGGGCGCTCTGGAAGCACGACACTTGGGGCACTCTGGAAGCATGACACTTGGGGGCACTCTGGAAGTGCGGAGACTTGGGGGCGCACTGGAAGCGCGGACACTCTGGGGCGCTCTGGAGGGCGCTGTCGAGGAGCGGGCTCCAGAGGGCACTGTAGGGGAGCGGGCTCTGGAGGGCGTTGTCGGGGAGCGGGCTCTGGAGGGGCACTGTAGGGGAGAGGGCTCTGGAGGTTACTACCGAGGAGCGGGCTCTTGTCGGGGAGCGGGCTCATACATCTAAATCGCTGTCGGGGAGCGGGCTCTGGAGGGCACTGTCAAGGAGCGGGCTCTGGAGGGGCACTGTAGGGGAGAGGGCTCTGGAGGGCACTATCGAGGAGCGGGATCTGGAGGGTGCTGTCGAGGAGCGGGCTCTTTGGGGCGCAGGCTCTGGAGGGGCACTGTAGGGGAGAGGGCTCTGGAGGGCACTATCGAGGAGCGGGCTCCGGGGGGGCGCTGTAGGGGAGCGGTCTCTGGAGGGCACTATCGAGGAGCGGGCTCCAGGGGCGCTGTCGGGGAGCAGGCTCTGGAGGGCACTGTCGAGGAGCGGGCTCCAGGGGGTGCTGTCAGGGAGCGGGCTCCGGGGGGTGCTGTCGAGGAGCGGGCTCTTGGGGGCGCTGTCGAGGAGCGGGCTCCAGGGGGTGCTGTCAGGGAGCGGGCTCCGGGGGGTGCTGTCGAGGAGCGGGCTCTTGGGGGCGCTGTCGAGGAACGGGCTCTGGAGCTGGGCTCCAACCCATACCCTCGTATGTCACCAGCAAGCTCAGGGGCACATGAGCGTCCTTCGGCGGGTTTGACTTCGCCTTGGCTGGAGCCGGGCTTGGATGAGCCGCGGACGATGGCGTTGATCTCCTGCGAATGAATTCCATTCATAAATTCCATGAGATTTTGGAAGTCGTCTTTTATTTTTTCTTTATAATTGTGAGAGAACTACAACCTCCATTAAAAATAAATAAATACATAAATAAAGTCATTTTATCCAGAATCATGCAGCTCTATTTTACACACAAACAGCTCTTAATCAAGTCTAGTTTGTATGCAGCCTGCTGATTTTTTTTATGGTATTCAGCAACATTTAAATGTTTTGCAAAAAGAGACAGAATAAATATGTTTGATAGTCTTCCTGTGGCTCAGTGGTAGAGCATTGCGTTAGCAGCGAAGGAGAAAATGATGCTTGAGCGTGCAACGTGCTGTCTGTCAGAAATGATAATGCACCTGATACATGACGTGTGTGAGAATAAATTTGTTCTTCACTCGCTAAAACTGACTAGAGATTTTTTACTTCTAGCTGTTTAAAATATTAAGTCAAGTTTCAAGTTTTGTAAAAAAAAAAAAAAAAAATCCAATTAAATCTGATACATTTTTGCATTAATTGTTACAATTAATTACCCCTTTGAAGATTATATATATATCAAGTTCGGATGTTGGGTAATAGCTGTCTGTCTCTAGTGTGTGTGTGTGTGTGTGCGTGTGTGTGTGTGTGTGTGTGTGTGTGTGTGTGTGTGTGTGTGTGTGTGTGTGTGTGTGTGTACTGATGTAAGTGTGTGTGTGTGTGTGTGTGTGTGCACATGTTTGAAAATGGCGCTAAAGCTGAAAAGCCTCGAAAGTGTGATCAAGTGAAAAAACAGGATTAGGCCCCGGTGAGATGTCTCGAGTTCAGTCCACTCTCTAATTGATTGGTGTGAGATGCACATGAAGAAGACGTTAAAGTGAAATGAAGTCATAACAGTGAATAGAGACATTTATTAGGTCAGACACGGAACCCACCAAAACGTTGAGATTGTTTATTGATTTTTGTGTTTTGGCTGACTGCTTCTGTGTAATCGCTTGTGCTGTTGCGGCGACCCGGACCCTGAAGCCCCCGACCGCAGACGAGAGCTCACACGCTTCCAAACGAGCCGCCAGAAATCTGCCAATCAGCCTCGTTACAGGAATATTCCTGCTAAATATGACTTATGGTCTACAGAAAGCATCTGTAGCACAGAAAATCATGTTGATTTACAATGTTAAACTGATCATGTGGTTTGCACTGAGTCATACACACAGTATACAGTATATGAATGTAGTTGTGACATCAATATACATTTTTTTTTTTTACATGTAACATTTTTTTTTTTTTTTTTTTTTTTTTTACATTTTTTATTTATAAAGTTTTACAGTAGAGCCCGAGATCTGCCCATATAAAAAAAAAAACACTCGAGAGGATTTCGAGAGGTCTGATACAGTGTCAATAAGGTCCAACCAAACGGGCAATGTCCAGCAAGTATGACATCCACGTCAATCTAACTGGGGTAGATGGATCAAACCAAAGTTTTAAAATAACCTTTTTAGCAGCAGTGAGAATTCTTTTTTTGATTGACAGACAACGACAGCGACGAATCATCCAGCAAAAGAAAAAGCAATGGGTCATTTGGATCTGAGTCTTCAGAAGATCCGACAATAAGTCCTGTACCAAGGACCAGAGGAAGGCAATTCGGGGACAGTCCCAGAACATATGTAACATCAATATAATTTAAAATTTGCTCCATTGTTTTACAGATAGTTATGTGACGTCTTCATGTGTATCAAAATATTTGAAAAGGTTAAAGCACTTCATATACATTTACAGACAAGGTTAGTGAGTCTTACACTAATTTAACCAACATTATTCCTTTAAACTCGCAGTCTATCAGCAGAATTTTGACACAAAACTATTAAAGGTTATAAGAACAAAACTGTTTAGATATTTCATTAATTACAATTGATACACCATCTCTCTAAAACCCCACCTTCAAAGACACGCCAGCCAATCATGGATGTGCAAAATGATTGGAAGGCACACGCTGCTTCTGATTGGCTAGTTGTCTAGAGGTCTGATTTTTTTTGTGCAAACAGCTAAATGTAGATCTCAGTTATGGAGAACAGCGCTGTGTTGGTTCAGGTTAAAGAGAAACAGTGATTTCTGAATGGCAGAGATGATGACTGCCCACACAATTGTGCAGTTATCTGCCAGTGTGGCCTAACTAACCATGCTAACTAGCCAATCCCTGAATTTAAAAAGCATTTTCGTTTGCATGCGAGTATGATTCTGGCCTAAGAGACAAACAGAGACAAGACATTCAAGATTTGGAGAGCAATCAGGTTACAGGAGAAATAAAAGAAGCGGAAGCAGAGGAAGAGAGGCACTGGAGCGCTCCGGGAGAGAGGGAGGTCATGTAATAAGTGTGTGGTTATTGATTGTATTGTCAGCGAGGCCGCGCAGGGTCCCGTGTGCCGTGGACTTCAGTCCATCTGTGGACAATACCGTCAGTCACAGCTCACTGCCTCGTCTAATAAACCGCCAGCAGATTCATATCAACCTTCAGCCAGCGGCCGCTCTTTATATGTGTGTAGAACTGCACCAACAACTGTGGGATGAGGTGCGATCAGAGGTTAGACATTTGATTTCTAAAACAGCGTTTTCCTTGAGCCTTAAAACCTCAGGTATGGTCAGACTCAACGTAAACTGTGTGTGTCGAGAACACACTGATGTATGCAACAGTTTAAAGCGTTCAAGACTACTAAGTCAATAACGTTAAGACATTAAAGGAGTGAACATTTGAGTGAACTGTTTCTTTAGGACGCACATAATAATAACACGCATACATATAACTACTACATACCTATAAGTAACAACACATTTGTAAAAACTCACACAAGCCGTTCATTTATCACAGAGAAAGGCCATAGTTTCTGATTCATTTTTTAAAATCAGTTTTTCAAGCAACTTATACATCACATCTAATCCATTTAGTGATGCACTAAAATTATTTAGTTCATTAAAAAAGAAAACATATGAAAGTTTTAAAACAAGTTATTTAATCATCTCTTCTGTTCATAAGTACTTGTGTGTTGTCTGACTCTTTTTTTTACCAAGCAACATTCTGTATAAATCACAAATATTAAATTTAGTGATGCACTGAATATTACATTTTTTCCTGAAAAAAATCAACTTAAATGAAAGCTAAATATAATGCTTATTTAATCAAATTTATTTAAAATGGAACAATAATTGACATTATATAAGGATCTCTCCTCGTTGTTGATATTTGTTTTACAATTTAAATGGTGGCAGTAATTGTTTTCATGACAGATTTATTAAAACATGCAAAAAAGTAACACTTTATTTTAGGGTGTCCTTGTTACACGTTACATATACTTAATATTGTAACAACAATATATTATGCATAATTACATGCAAGTGGCCCTAAGCTAGACCCAATCTTAACCATAACCATATAGTAAGTACATGTAGTTAATTATTAATACGCAGAACTCAAATGTATAATTACAGTGTAACAAGATTTAAAAAAGACATCACAGGTTAAGTAAAATATAATTTGTAATATAGTGCATATGTTTAGTAAAATGCAAATTTTGTAACATTACGTGCCATATTGTTTACAATCTGTTATATTGATTATGGTTGAAACACTGATTAAAATGAAAAAGAAAGAATGGAGGATTGTGACATAATGTTCCTGAAACTGCAGAGTAATTAGTCACATGGCATTTCGTGCTCAGTTGATTAGCTTCAAAAAAGAAAAAGAAGTATGCAGTCTGTCTGCTGGATTTAATGTTTTCTCTCTAAATCTCACAGTTTTTCAGCATCTTGTGGCATGAGTGTTTGTCGAGTCGAAAGCGTTTGACTTTGAGGTATGTCGTTCTGTTCTGATGAATGGAGGAGTGGGCTTGTTTTGATTGGAATGTCCTAAAACGCTCGTTTTTTGGGGTCGAAGCTTATAAAAACGTCTTGTTTGCTATACACATTGTCACATATCTTTTATTTTTTTTTTTTTTTTTTTTTTAAATAAATGACTCTCGCAATGCAAAGAGACGGTCAGATTATGACATCACTCTGCTCCATTTCCAACTCAGTCCCATCGCGGATTTTGCATGTGTAGTCGAAAGACCTGCTGCAGGTTTCAGGTTGAGTTAAATATATATATATATATATTAGATCGTTTGTTCATTAATTCATATAGTCTGAACTAGCCAGCTAGCAAACTGCACAGCAGGTGTAGAAAGGAGCTAAAGCGGCTCAAGTCCTACACCCGTAACACAATGGGCCAAGGCCGTTTAAGCAGCCTAGCTCTGCTGGCCATTGAAGGACACTGGTCCACTGGAATAGTTGGTACGACAAGGTTACAGAGCCTTGAAAAGGAACGTAGGGCAGAATGGACAATTTTTATGATTTAGGCCTGAGCTTCCCCTCTTTAAAAGATCAGCAGCCGCCACTGCTCTAAATCTCAGTTTTTCAGCATCTTGTGGCATGAGTGTTTGTCAAGTTGAAAGCGTTTGACTTTGAGGTATGTCGTTCTGTTCTGATCTTGTTTTTGAATGCTAGAACAAATCCTGACTCTATCTCTCTCTCAGTCATGCAGCTCTATGTTCCCAGCGTGGACCCCATGGCCCATAAATACTAATGTCCTCCACTTGCCTCTCTCATAAAGCCCAATAAAAGAGCCCCATGAATCCTGCCAATTAGCACTGTCTATCAGCGCCGTTAATTGGAGAATGGAGACTCATTGGTGAGTGACCTTGCGTGTCAGAAATGATACTGAAGGCTGATGGAGATCAGTCTGTGGTCGGAGCTCAACACTGAACCACAAAGGTCTCAGGGACGATTCTGAGACGTGTTACACTGTTATGATCAGTGATTTACAGTACGTCACTGTCCAAGGATCTACTTGAACTATGTCTAAGAACACAACGTCTCTTGTTACTCTATTTTACATTTACATTTAATCATTTATCTGACTTACAAATGAGGAGAACAATAGAAGCAATCAGACCAGTGAGAGAGCAACAGTTTACAAGCGCTGTGACAAGTCTCAAGTTAGTCTAGCACAGTACACATAGCTAGTTTTTTTTTTAATAGAGTGTGTACACAACCACCCTATAATGATAAAAGTCCTCCCTGTGTTTTTTTTTATCTACTAATATATTTACCCCTTTCTCAAATCGAGCCGATCTCAGTGTGATGTCACACGGACGGAGGCCCCTCCCACGATAGTTTGATTGACAGGAGCGTTTCAGCACAGACTGCACTGGTGTGTTACCTCAGACCCGTCCGGAGTGAGCCGTCATCAGCTGTTTCAGTTTCAGTTTCAGAGATTGAGCTGTGTTGTTGTTGGATGTAATAATGAATTTACTCCCGTCATCTGAGCGCTGAAGAGGATTACGTTTGATTTTGAAGGGAATGCGCTCCTGATCTACATAAATGCGTGTATGTTCGCGCGAATCATTCGTGATCCAGCTTCACCTCCAGAAGAAGTGAGTAGGTTTTTAAATGAATCTTTGCACATGTGTGGCCCATCATAACCTGGTCAGGAAAGGGACACGGCTTTCATCCACAACACTCATCCCAGTCTCTGATACAGGCTGAATGATATATAGAGAGAGAGGAATAAAAGCCTGGGGTGAGAGAGACTCTCCTGCTCTCTATCAATCTCTCTTCATGTGGATTAGAAGCAAATGCTGCTTTAAGCTGCGGTTGTGCCGCCCACCGCACTGACACGCTGACATGCATCTCCTGTCACAGATAATTCACTCATCAGCCTTTGAACCGCAAGGCTCAAAGAGTGTTCCAAAACCTGCTGCGCTCCCTAACTAGACAGCATTATAAGGGTACATGTGCTTGAAAAAGAAGTGCACTTAAGCACACTTTTAAAAGTTGTTTTTTTAAAGCATATTTATTATGGAAATAATATACATAAGTGTGAACTGAATGTAATGCTTTCTGATGATTAACAGCATGTTAATTTAAATTAAATTAAAATATTTCATATTTGATTGAAATGAGCTGAACTTTAGAGCGTTTTAACGGTCAGACTTCACGATTAGCTCCACGCATCGGCCAAAAAGATGCAAGACTGGAGAATGGAGTGGAAGTGTCCAGGTGGAGCAGAGAGGCTAAACTGTCCTGTTCAGGCCTTCAAGCACAGGTCAGCTACATCTGTACATTGACTATTCTAGTTTTGTATTTGTTTACTTAGTTAAGCATTAAACTGCTAGAAAATGTTAGCAGTTGCAATTAATTAATGCAAAATTACATTAGTTAATTAAAGGTTATAAGTACTATTAGGAATTTAGCAGACAAATATTCACATCGTTTTAAAGGAGTCATCGGATGCCCATTTTCCACAAGTTGATATAGTTCTTTAGGGTCTTAATGAAAAGTTTATGACATACTTTGGTTAAAATGTCTCAATGGTGGTGTAAAACAACACCCTTTTTACCTTGTCAAAATCCCTGTGTCTTCAGCTGCTCAGATGGGTTATTATTTTTTAAGTGTACTTTAAAGTAAACCTTTTTCATTTGAAGTTACAAAGCGCATTTATGTATTGAGAAAAGTAAACTTATTTAATTAATATATGATCTGCAAGTACAGTTTGTTAAACAGAGTTAAGATTTGAAGTACACTAAAGTGTACATCAATACAGTTAAGCACACGTCTACCTGACAAAAGCACATAAATTAACAATTAGAAACCGCAAGATTGTTGTCTTTTGAAACAAAAATGTAATATGACATTTTTGAGAAGCGTTATTTTAGTATCAATGGTATAATATTTTAGTTTTTATATCGAGTTAAACATTATTTTTATATTTTCGTTCTAATTTTAGTGGTTTAGTAATTTTATCTATCTGTAATTTGTACATGATATAGACATATTTATTGTTTATTCAGTTTTAGTTATGTTCAACTTAAGATAAACAAAAATGAGAAATGTTGCTTTGGCAAATAAAAATATTATTTTTTTAATAAAATAATAAAAATATTTGATTTCACTTATTAATAATTAAAAATAATATGGTTTTAGTTTTAGCTTAGTAGTGATAATAACTCTGCGTCCTGCTCATTAACCCTGTATCGCATACACTCTTAAAAATAAAGGTGCTTTAAAGGTTCTTCACAGCGATGTCATAGAAGAACCATTTTTGGTTCCACAAAGAACCATTCAGTCAAAGAACATCTCTTTCCTACCTTTTTATAACCTCCTTTCAACATAAAGATGCTTTTGTGAAACAGAAAGCTTCTTCAGATGTTAAAGGTTCTTTATGGAACCATTTAGACAAATAAGTTCTTCTATGGCACCTTTATTTTTAAGAGTGTGTATGTGCATGACGCTCTCTCTTTCATCTTCATCTTCCTCTTCTTTATGAATGCAGAGAGTGGAGAGGATGGAATAATTCCCAATAACCGTCAGTACAGAGTGGCTTTTGTTTGGGCTGGTGGCACGTGGTGAGCCGTACCTGCCAGGTGTGTGAGCCGTGACCCGTGCTCCTCTGTTCTGGGCCGGGCCGGGGCCGTTGAGAGACTGCCGGTCAAAAGCCCCATTCAGACAGACCCACGAGCAGCACAGTGGAGGACTGTGTGGGCCCTCGAAACGTGAAACCCCATGACAGAGACACAGCTGCTGAAAGCTGCCGGAGACCAGCGGAAGACGGGACACTGCAGCATCTCCACAGGCCGAGCAGGAGCGCCTTTGAGCGTCTGATCATCAGGATCGGATCGGGTGCACACAGGAACAGGTGTGTCTGAAGACAACCAGTGCTGTTACAGCTCTTATGTTCTGACCTGTCATACTGAGTTTGCTGGTAATGTGAGTCAAAGACACCTCAAGAGTTCTGATGAATGAGAGAAAATGAGAGAAATGAGAGAAATACAATCTGTTTCTGAATCAAACCAATACATTCAGACAGTTCAGGTCAGTATTGCAAGAAGACAAGTACATAACCTTCGCACTGCATTTGTCAAACAGTCAAATATGACCCTGGAGCACTTGCACTGACAAATAAACTTGCACTGACTGATCCTGAAATATATCTCAGTGCTTTTGTTTTGACTCAAGATGCACAACAGTAATGTTTTTTCTAAGCATGTTTATAAAAATTACTTAAATATCCTAATTGAACTATGGCCTAATCTTAAGTCTAAGGCCTGTCTGTGTGTGTGTGTGTGTGTGTGTGTGTGTGTGTGGTGGGGGGGGGGTGGGGGTCTTACTAGGATAAATAAAAACTGTGGCCGGTGGCATAAACTGTTTAGACTAGTCTTAAAAAGTTAGCAATCATTTTTTTTCAATTCAAGACTGGTCATAACATTTTAAACTTAGTTATGAAAAGGAAGATTGGTCTTATATGTATTGTAAAAGTAAGACTGGTTATCCTTTGGCCACTTCTATTTAGTCAAACTAGTTCTTAAGACACAGTCTGAACATGGCGGCTAAGTTTATGCAACTGGCCCCGGGCCTATAAGTGTTACTGAATAACTGGTCACATCATTCACAATAGGAGTGAGAACATGAATTCAGAGAGTTTGATGTCCTGACCTCTAAGACGAGTACATACTGTTTTCACCAATCTAAAGGATTTGCTTGAGAGTTTGGGCTCAGATCTTGTTTCGTGTCAAACGGTCTCACATTATCCTCATATTGAGGGTTTAATCTCAGTCCAGACCCTGAAAAACAGGTTCAACCGTCCAGCATGTAGTTCCTTTGGTTTCTTCAGCTGTGAATGTACTCTTTTCGCTCTGTGAAAGTGAAATCTTTGGTGTTTTGGACACCTGAAGCATGCACTGAAATACTGTTTCAACATTGATCTGTTTGGAAAAACACCAAACACTCTTGCAATACAAAAACAAAGGTGCACATTTGAACCCTTTTATGCTGCGGTTCACACATCTGAGCTTAATGGCATCTTGGTTTCTTTCAGAGTTGTTGTGACCATGAGCTCGTTAATCTAATTTCCCTTTGCTGTGATTGAATGCTGCGCTCTGCACTTACTTTATAAGCCAGATAAATCTGCGGCCTGTCGTCAGAGAAAATGTAATCTGTCACGCGTCAAAGCGACGCACGCTCATCTGATGGCTGTTAATGATGATGTCGAAGGGCATGAGCGCCTCTCCATCTCCACAGCTTTGTTTGCCTTCACCAACACCTGATGCCGAATTAATTAATTGCCTTCAATTAGCTGGTGCACGGCCGTGCCAGGTGAGCATCTTAAAGAGAGTTATGGGATATTAAAAAGCGGGGAGGGACTACATTAGGGCTGACCTTTTCCTTTAAATTACTGATATTTGAGTTAATTCCAAATTCCATGAAAACCAGGGAGGCTTTTTAGTCTTCCCGTTAAAATAGGGCGCTCTTCTGCCAGGAGGTCATTAATTATCATCTTTATAAATTAAATGAAGAAGATGTCAGTGCTTGATTCACTCTGTTTTTTAATCTACTATCCTGATCATCACAGATTAGTGAACATTACAAACCCGACAGAGACCCTGTTTATGGACCTTCCTGTGAATTAACTGTGCATCTGCAAATGAGGAAACGTGCTTCAGGCAGAACTGTGGGAAAATGCAGGGATGTTGCTTGTGTGGATGATTTACAAAACTATGCAAATAATACAATTAAATCCTCTATATAATGTATAATCACCTGCCGTTTTTACATGTATTAAAAGACTTCTCATATTTCAATAAAATACAAATATTTGACAAGAAACCCCTCAAAGTTCATCCAAGAAGGAAAATGTGCTCCCCCTTAGGTCATCTGAGATTAATATGAGTTTGTTTCTTGATCAGGTTTGTAGAAATGTGTCGCTGCATCTGTGTCTCAGCAATGGATGCTCTGCAGTGAATGGGTGCCGTCAGAATGAGAGTCCAAACAGCTGATAAAAACACATCACTCCAGTCCATCAATTAATGCCTTGAGAAGAAAAAAGCTGAAACTATTTTTTTTTAACTGTCATCTCTGGCCAAAATAATCCAATAATTCCTACCGTGTAAAAGTGTTATGGGCTGGGTTTCCCAAAAGCATCGTAAACTTAAGAAATCATAGCTCCATTGGTTTCAATGGGTCTACGATGTACTTAAAGTGGTCATCGGATGCCCATTTTACACAAGTTGATATGATTCTTTATGGTCTTAATGAAAAGTCTATAATATACTTTGTTTAAAATTTCTCAATTGTAGTGTAAAAAACACCTTATTTACCCTGTTAAATCAGCACTAAATGTTCTAGTCCGTGTTTCACATGCTTGTGAGCTCTGCTGACTCCGCCCCTCTCTTCTGTGGAGTGATGAGCAGACCATAGATCTGTGTAGATTCCAATTCGACCAGATACGTTGACGCGTCAGCCACCTCGCATTCACCATAATAATCGATGAATATTCAAAGATATACAAGTGTTTCCGCATACAGTCAATGCACTGAAAGATTCGCAGACCGTTCCAAAATTGGTGGATGGCTTACGTATCGCGGACCATAGAAACAGTCCATAATGAGGCATCTAGGTATATATATATCTAGGAAGTATACTAAACGTCAGCCGGTAATCTGGCTAACTAGCACATTATTAGGAAAGGTGATTTACAAAGATTCATACAAGCCCCTACACTCACTTCTGTAGATAAAACTGGATCATGAATGATTCGGGGGAACATAGATGCATTTATGTAGATTGGGGATTGACACATTCACTTCGAAGCGGAAGTAATGTTAATCTGCTGCATCTACAGCGGCTCAGATGTCAGAGTAAATGATGACTGCTATATTCATTATTACATCCAACAACTAAACACTTCAATCGCTTAATCAGAGACATCTTGTCTTCCCTGCACTGGAGTCGACATAATGCCGGACAGCTCTCGGTTCACTCAGGGCGGGGCTAAGGTAAGACGGATCTGTCAATCAACTATAGTGGGAGGGGCCTGTATAGAACTACATCATTCTGACAGGAATCTCAGAACAGCCTGAATTGAGAAAGAGGATTTTAAAATAGGGATTAAAAAAAAAAACACTGGGTGGATTTTTATCATTATTGGATGGATGTTTACACACACTTCCAACACACATTTATGTTCAAACAACTTGAAAAGTTATTTTTTTCATCCGATGACCCCTTTAAGCTTATGATGTTTTTGGGAAACGCAGCCCTGGTCTGAATCAGGAAAGAAATCTGCACAAATCAAGCACTGTTTACAAGCCAAAACAATCATGTGTGTGAATTTTGTTTATTCTGAGATACAACAGGAGATGGACTTTTTTCACTGGAAGAAGTGTTAAAATGAATTATGGACTCATATTTTAGCCAGAAGCATCTGTTAATGATGGATTTGTTACAGCTTTTGTCTTCTCCAGATGTTATCTGATGGACTAGAATGGTGTGGGTTACTTGTGGACTATTGTGATGTATTTATCAGCAGTTTGGACTCTCACTCTGACGGCACCCATTCACCCATTCAAAGCATCCATTACTGAGACACTGATGCAATGACACATTTCTCCAAATCTGATGAAGAAACAAACTCATCTACATCTTGGATGGCTTGAGTGGGAGCACATTTTCAGCACGATTATTTTTGATTGAACTGTTTCTTTAAGTAGTTTGGCATAATCTATAATTGTTATTTTATCAATCTCAGTCCATGCCATGTTATTAACTTCTTTGCATATGATATATAATTTTTTTACACAATTCATGGTAATAGTAATAACCTGCATGCTTGATTATAAGTTCCTTTTTGTCACTTTTATGTGAATGGCAGTTTTAATGCTGTGTCCAATTGATGTCCGATGTAAAATCTGGGTCTTTAAGTAAAACCAAATTGCAAAAGTTCATAAAAGCTTTACATTTCTGTCTAGTTGCATTCAATTAATGGCATTCGGACACTCTAAGAGCGACTCTCACACACATCTGCTCATCCTGACCCGCATGCATTTATTTATCTCTTATGTTTCCTTATTCAGTTTGACGAATGAGTGACAGGTTGACACCTCATTCGGCAAGATTAATAGAACGACACAATATTTACGTCGCCGAGACAGCCAATTATCCCACCATCTATCACCAAGATTATCTTTCTGATTGAAAACTACTCGTCCATGTAATCAGAATTATTTGGAATTAGTAGGAAATTTACGGCTTCGTGTGTCATTTTTCCTGGCTGGTGGTAAATTAGAAATATTAGATACATAAAAAGATTGCAAGATAGGGAACAGCCCTATATAACAGGCAAAAAAATAAATAAAAATGAATCGGTTTTATTTCATTTTGGTTTTGGAAGAGAGTCTGTATGAAACGCATCTCGATCGGCTGCTCTAGCAAGACAAGCATGGCAGACACACAAACTAATTGCTGGCTGATATTGACTTTTGGATGACATTAAAAGGGTGATGATTTGTTTATTGTCTTTAATTCCTCGTTAGTATTTTATCAGAGGTGATTACAAACAAGACAGACTTTTCCTGGGATGCTCTCTTTGTTCATACAATGGTGTTAAAAAAAATTATATTTATTTATTTTTCAATATTAGTTTATCATTTATCCACTGAATTTTGTCATTGTTTTGCCTTGATATACTGCAGCCACCACTTGTTCAGGTTCAATGTTCCTGCTTTGGTCGAGATAAAACACTGATGTAAGATGTTAAGAGCCTAGGAGCATTTCATTTAATTACTTGATAAAAGTATTGATCAGTGATAGCAATATATATACAGAGAAAATTGACTTTTTAAGCCATCTCTGCTGTGCTTCTATATTAGATGAACTGGCCAGAGTGTTTCTTCTCATACAGGCTTTGTAATATGATTTTAATTGTGACGTTTTATCCCCTTATGTGCTCTGGCACCAGAAACCTTTTGGCGTTAAGTGTAGCTTGCTTTTAAAAATAGCAAAAATGGTCACATGTAAGCATGTCCGCATGGTTCTGTATCGACGCCAGAGATCTGTAAATAGGATTAGCTCATCCTGATATAGAGCTTTCACAACTAGTTTGTTTATTTTTATCTTCTAAATAGGAAGGTTGTCTCCTTAAAGGGTGCCAAAATTATCCTGCAAAGCGCTGACAATGAAAAATGAAAGGTCTCTAACGGTTATTATAAGCAATCTGTCTGCATTGTGCCACAACGTGACTGCTGCGCTTGCGATACCAATGGGGTGACCTCACCGAGATGTGAGCTGAAAGTCAGCATTTCATCTCCAGGCCCGGAGAATTGTGTGACTAACACTGTTCTGCATAACTTTTGTTTTATAGTTTTAGTAACTATTTCTTATTTGTATGTCGCTTTGGATAAAAGCGTCTGCTAAATTACTAAAAAGTAAAACAAATATAGTAAAAAAAGTGATTGTGTCTCTTCGGAAGACTTGGATTAATCCCCTTGATTTATATGGATTATGTTTACGATGTCTTAATGTACTTTTTGAAGCTTGAAAAGGTTGATTATATATACTTACAATGGATTGACAAAAAAAACTGCTTATAACTTTAAGATAGACCTTGATTTCAGCATAGGTAATAATTTATAAAAAGAAAGAGAGTAATATTAGAGAAGGAAACTCCCAATCATATTTTGTAAGTTCTTATTTAAGATAACACTTTATTTGCTGTGTTCTTGCTGCATGTGCTTACTACAGTAATAACAGTACATTATGCATAATTACAAGAAACTAACCCTTAACCAAATCTTAACCCTTTAGTGAGTACTTTCGGTACTTATTTGTACACGTATTACACTGTAAGGATGTCACATTAAAGTCTAAGCTTATTTATCAACAACAACGATAATAATAATAATATTTTCTAAAAGCATGTAATTAATATGTACGTTTTTTTTTACATGTTGTGCTTTCAGTTGCAGTAACTTGTTAGTCTTCCAGCTGATGAAAAATTATTCATATGCACACACTGTATATGAATATTGTTCTAACTGCATTGTTATTCCACCCCAGAGAGCAAATTAACAGTTTACCCACATGCCTCCTCCTGCCCTCCTCATGCCCTGACTGGCATTTGTATTCTGATAGTCTGTGTAGCTGCAGTGCATGTTGTGTGAGAGACGCTGCTGAAACGTTGCATATGTAAATGGCCAGCGCTGTGAGAGGCCGCTGAATGAAGACTTCCTGCGGCGTCTAACTGAGACGTCCTGGTGTGGTTGCCACAGCGAGGTTGTGACCCCGAAACATGGCACAGAGCGCGTGTCTGTCTGCCTGTCTGTCGAGGGCTCTTCAGAGAAAGGACGAGGGGGAAATGCCACTCGCTCCCTCTCACTTGTTGCTGATGAGGAACTTTGCCAGAGACAAAAATGCATTGCACAAACTAATTAGCATGTGGATGTGAGCATATTATGCATTTGTATTTTAAATGCAAATGGTTGCTTCAGGGGGCAGTATTAATGGTGAATTTGTTATAAACCCACACATACAGTAAATATATTACATTATTAATGTAAAAACAAACATATCATTTTAGTATAGTTTGCTATGGTCTATGTAGTTTGAAAAAAAAATCCCATCCAATGGTATTTGAGTTCAGATATTGATGTTTTGTCACTTTAAGGGAACTCTGATTTCACTGAGTTCAAACACTGATCAGCGCACATACATAAAGCACATCAGATATGGTAAACAGAAACTCAAATGTGCTTGCTTAATACACAAGAACCAATAACGTTTGTTCTCACGTGTAATGCAAGCACATTTGAGCTACACTGTATAAAATATTTTTTTGAGGTTACAAATAAAACAGATTATTGGAGTGCATAAAATAAAAGCCTATTTCAGTGTTAATACTTCGAAATGTATTTAATTTCAGTGTGTGTATCATGTGACCAGATAGAACAAATGAAGACTCAGAGTTATGATACATGTGCACTGATAACTATACAGAATGTTATTATTGAGCAAGGACACAGTTTGATCAAAAGTGTTAGTAAATACATTTATAATATCACAACATATTTCTGTTTCAAATATATTTCTGTTCATTACAGAAGCAGAATTTATCACAGATAATAATCAAAAACACAGATAATTACTGAAGTTGTGACACTTTATTTATTTGATCTTACAGTTTATTCACATAGAAAACTGTGTATTTCTGGTGAGTAAAATATTACTTTTTTTCCAAAACATCAAAAAGTCTACCAACCCCAAACTTCTGAAAAGTAGTGTATCTGAATAAAAACCTTAACGATGACAGACCTTTCATTTTTGGCTGTACTAAGCCTTTAAGACTCCAAAATATGTCCTATTCAAATCAAAGAATCCCAAAACACATCAACTATTTGTTAATAAATCCATCAGAAGAAGCATACAGCTCTTAAAAGGTGCACCAGACAAGCCGTTAGTGTTTGGAGCAGGCGCTCTACGCAGCGGCCCATGGCTCGCAGGTCTACTTCTAAGAGAAAAGTTGTAGGGGATTTCTCTGGGTTTCATCTCCTAGCCTGGGGAATCTCGGTAGGAAGGACTCTCATTTCCTCATCAAACACTGGGCGAGTGATTCGGAATATTTATGAGGCTCCCAATTTAAGTTAAACATTTAACAAAAAGAAAGCAATTGAAATTATACAGCAGAAAGAGTTAAGGTCCCCGTAGGGGCTCTGCGGTAAAATTTGAACTAGAAACACTCAGGTTGAATTAAAGCAGGAATTCAGTGAAATGAACCGTAGAATCCTGTCATCTTCGCTGGTCTAGATTTAGAGGGCATTAGTCAGTCAATAAAATGTAAATTCTCCAATGCCTATCGCATTGCATTTGATTGTGTTTGGCCAGTCGCATTGAGGGATGGAGATACGATCAAAGTGTTCCTAAAGTTGCACTCTTAAAGGTGTAATTAGTAGCGCTCTAAGACGACTGCTTTCTGGAGGCTTAGCCGTGTCAAAAGCAGGTTGTGATTTGACAGGATAAGTAGAAGCGCTTTAGTAACGCCACAGATTATCCCAGTCCGATCTGTGTTGTTTCCCGCCGCGCTCCCGTGAGGATCAGAGGAGTGAATGTCGGACAGGGTCACGGTATCACTCCAGACTTCTGTCCGCTACAGTTTAATCGTCTTCCCTCGGGGATTTCTCCACATCTATGAATCAGGTGGAGAGAGAGAGACGAATTCAGCCCGTTTGATCACCAGCACCATAGAAGGTGCAGGACTAGATTTAAGGACATGACAATTACAGGCTGAGCAGTGACTGTCTCTAGATGCTTTCGACGTATGATTTTATGAGCTATAGGGTACTAGAATATGATGGTTTGTACTGAATTGTTGTTCAGTCATTTGCATATTTGAATGCGGTAAACAGTGTTTTATACATCAACTTTTTTCAGGTGTTTTTGATTTTGATTTTTTTAGTACACATTGCATTTTGTTGTGTTTTGGGATTAAAGGAAATGTCCGTAAACTTGACAATGTTATTATGAGGATTTATCTTTGTGAAATAGAACCCTGTGAAAGCAGGCCTAACCCAATGTGATAAATCAACATTATTTTATTATTTTTAAGATGCTATTATTGTTTGTAATAATTAGAATTTGGTTTTATTTTTTTATTTAAATTTAAATTTTAAAGTTTTACTTCTGTCAGGACCACTCTACCAGTCGCGGCTGGTGAAATATTTTTGAGGTGGTGCTGCACACAATTTCAAAAACAATCCTTCACAATAAATCAAATCGTCAGGCTGATCTGGACCCAGCTCCTTTACCTTCAGTTTTTCTGCCAAAGTTCTCCTCTCAAACGGACATTGGAGAAGAGATTGTACAGAGTTAGGTTCGTTTCCAGAATTAATAACACTTGAGTCCGCCATTTTCACGTAATTGAAAATTGCGCCGCTACAGACCACAAGACCAGCCTTGATTTTAGCAGCTTGGGGCGACAGAAAAATCGCCCATTTCAGTTTAACGAGTTCGTTTGCCCATATAATCATTAGGTAATCGAGTAAACTTTATTTGGCTTGCTGTCCGCTGATGAGGGGCTCGATGAAGCAGCTTCGGCTCGAGCTCTGATATACCCCCCCCCAGGGACTTGATAAAAGGTGATTACGAAGGGCAAGGTACCTAAGAAGAAGGTGGAGATTGGGGAGGTGGAGGGTATTAGAACTTCATTAAGATTTGAGGACGCTGATTGGCTAAATTTTATGTCACATCTTGAATATATTTATATCTTGAATCAGGATTTGACTAAGTTCTACAAAGACCCGCCTCCTGTGGGCGATTTGTCGATCGCCCCTCAGCTGATATTGAGACGTGCTGACAGGCGGAGAGGTCATATTGTGATGGTGAAAACATATTTTTCACAGAAGATTTTCTAATATATCACATCATACAAATATACATTTAAATAATTATTATAATTATAATTTTGTGTGTGTGGATCAGGGAGGGCGGCACCCTAGCGCCCTCTATTGGCCAGTCGCCACTGACCACTACTGTCAAAGGTGACTGTTAATTAGTACACAGTTTGGATTGGCGGTATGGTTCTGCTCTGGGCAAGAACTCATGCAGTCTAGCATGGATAAGAGCAGGGAGAGCAGCAATAACCCCCCCAGTGTAAACAGAACAGAACCAACATAAATATATTGCAGATATCATTAAGGTTCAATAATTTAATGTAACATTTTAGAAACTGGAAAGGCTGAATCCTGACTGACAAGAGGAGGAGTCAGGATGGAGGTGGGTAACTAACTATTGAGCAACGTGAACGCTGGAGATAATACTGAACCGTGTTGTTGAAAGTTACTTTTAAAAGTAATGCATTACAATATTGCGTTACTCCCTAAAAAAGAAACTAATTACGTTACTTAGTTACTTTTTATGGAAAGTAATGCATTACATTACATGTGCGTTACTTTGACGTTACTTTTTAAATATGAGCAGGGCTTGATTGTTTGTTTTTAATACAATAAGTTATATTTATAGCAAATATAAAAGCCTTTCGCACCAAAAAGCGTAATGAATAAACCTCAGACTGAAGGACGAGTAAATCACGTCTCTACAGAAGAACACAGGAGAAGATTCAACACTCTTCAGCAATAAAAAAAAAACAAAGCACAATTGTTAGTTTATCTAAAGTAATTATTGTTCATTAGTATGGTTGAACTGGATCATCAAAGGTCAGCAGCAAACACATCGGTTAATAAAATGAGATTAGATATATTTGTGTTATTTAACATATTTAATTATTGTAGGTTTGCGTCATATTCTGAGTTTGCGTTTCACTGTTTTAATTCATTTTGATGAATACTGAATCAGTTTTTTGAGAGTGGGATGAATTAATACACATTCACATTTAGTCTAGATTAGATCTACAGTAAGATCATGTTCACACAGAGCACTCAGTCAATAAATGGAGAAAAAGTAACTGCCGTTACTTTTTTGAAAAAGTAACTCAAATATTTTCTAGTAAATTAAAAAGTAAGGCGTTACTTTACTAGTTACTTGAAAAAAGTAATATTATTACGTAACTCACGTTACTTGTAATGCGTTACCCCCAACACTGATACTGAAGGACCTTACACTGTAAATGAGTGCTGTGATAGGTGTCGCATCCTATAGGTAGACGTGGATCAGCTGGGAGTCAGCTGATGCGAGCTTGACTAACATGACCTGCCAGAGCTGACGCTACACTTAATTTTCTTAATAATTAATTTTCTTAATACACAAATAAATACATAAATACATTTCTTAATAATTCATTTACTTGATAAACGTAATCATTTTCTTGTGTTGTCATTCTATTGTTTTTGTTTATCAATTGTGTTATGTCTATCCCATTTTGGTGCATAAAGTGAAAATGAGAATTGCAACTAGCTGAAATAAGATAAACTTACATTTTTATATTTTATTTTATTTATTATGATAATGAATTTTTTATTTTAGTTAATGTTTATTTTATTTAATGTATGAAATTGTTTGTTAACTAAAGTAAATGTAATGCCGGTAAAGCATGGAGTGCCACAAGGATCTGTCTTAGGCCCTCTGATATTTTCAATATATATGATGCCCCTTGGTAATATTATTAGAAAATATGGCATTATGCTGATGATACTCAGTGTATTTCAACAATAACATTTTTCAAAGGTAACATATTGTGTTAAAAATATAAAAAATCAGATGACCAGCAATTTTGGCCTATTAAATTTGTATAAGACAGAGATATTACGTACTGGACCAAAAAACTGTACACAAAATCTCTTAGAATACAATCTGCATCTAGATAGGGTGATAAGGATGTACTGTTACTTCTTACTCAAAAGTCAAAAACTTGGGTGTTATATTAGTCAGAAACTTGTCTTTTGAAAATCATATTTCCCATGTTATAAAAACAGCATTCTTCCATCTTAGAAACATTTCCAAGCTACGGAACATGTGAAGTGTTTCTGATGCAGAAAAGTTAGTTCATGCATTCATGACCTCTAGACTGGACTATTGTAATGCACTGCTAGGTGGTTGTCCTGCATCTTCAATAAACAAGCTACAGATAGTACAAAATGCTGCGGCTAGAGTCCTTACCAGGTCAAGAAAATATGATCATATTACTCCAATTTTACAGTCTCTGCACTGGCTACCTATTAAGTTCTGTATCAGTTACAAAATATTATTACTTGCCTATAAGGCCCTAAATGTGTACTTTTACAGTCTACTATCACACTAAAATCCATCACAATCCTTAAGGTCACAAAACTCTGGACTTTTGGTAGAGTACCTAACAAAGTCCACTAAAGGAGGCAGAGCATTCTTGCAGTTGGCTGGCTGTAAGGACATTTGGAGTTTACATTAGTAATCCTATTTCCATGGTTATTTATGTATATATTTATTTTTTATTTTAATCGATTTGTTGTAGCAAAGTGAATTAAAACTAGATTGATAGTGTTATATATAGCTCTAGCTGACTCCTACTTGCAGGCTTAGTTTGCTGGCTCAGGTTTGAGTTGGGTGACTACAGTCGTGCCACATCAACAGCAGCGGTGCAAAGGCCAATGTATTTCTGCTCATGAAGCGCAGAGGTCACGAGATGTAGCAGCCATTTTGCTTTGCTGCCAATATCGAGTTGATTTTTGAAGAGCTTGACTACGTCACGCAAAATAATGTTCTGGATGGCAGCGAATTCCCTTCTGCCCCCAAAATAGTCCATGTGCATCATCCTCAACCAGACCAGCAGATCAATAGTTCCATTCTCATTTCAGCCCATCCGCCCACATCCCAGAATAGGACAGCTTGCAAAACCTGTGCGCTGTGTCAGCTAATTGCAAACCTATTGCTTTAAGAAGACATCTGTGCCACTGCTTACCTAGAGGTCACCAGGTGCGGCACTGGTCAAAAGACGTGTTTCCAAACTCACCGTAAACTGAGGTGCATCATGGGGGAGCGTCTCAAACCTCTTTCAAATCCTGAACAAGAGTCATCTCCTCTTGAATTCAGGGTTACCGGGTATTAGAATTGGTGAGAGCGACCCATTCGCATTCTCATTCATCTCAGAGAGCTTTTTAAAAAGTCACAACGATGCCATGGAAGAACCTTTCAGTGATCAGTTCTTAAGGACTAAAAATATCCTTTTGTGCAAGTGGATGTTAAAGGTTCTTCATAAAACCATCCATGCAAATAAAGATTTTTAAGAGCGTAGTAGAAGAACAATTTTAGGTTTCCAAAGAACTTTGCAGTGAACAGTTCTTAAAAGATCCAGTGTTTCTTAATGTGAAGAACATTTTAATAATCTTTAATAATAAAGGAGCCTTTCCATTGTAAAGAACCTTATGATGTTCACTGAAACATTGATGCCGATGAAGAAGCTTTATTTTGATTTGTGTAGGCCCTGCTTGTGTAGTTACAGCATCAGCGGGGGTTAATGGGACCATGTTAACCAGCTGAACCTCGTTAGGGATATTCTTAAGACTATGTTTATTTGACAGATATTTGTTTCCACACCTTTTAAACAATGAGTTTCCATGACTTTTCCAGTTGCTTGTGTTTTTTTTTTTTAAGGGACAGAGATTGCACCCACAACGAGCAATTTGCAATATGTTAAAGCAGAGCATAAATTATTTTCCATTGTTTTCATTGTAGAATGATGTTGAAATTGGATCAGGTTTTCTATGACTCCAGGTGGAGCAAGACATGTTGATCCAAGAATGCATTACACCTGATGCATGCAGAGATACACACAGTCCTGCTGTCACACACACACACACACGCACACACACTCACACAGATACAGATACAGATGGACAGACGTGCCACAGAAGGCAGCATATGATTCCTTGAGGCTACTAAACGCCGGCAGACGCGTCAGACGATGCCCTGAAGGCCTGACAGACAACACTAGTGCAAGGTGAGTCGACGGCTTTCTCACTGTACAAAGTTTAGCTTAGTGTTTTAATTGTGTAGGCCTACTGTATAAACATGTTTATGAAATCAAAACACATTGGAATTCAATTTGAAATGAAAACTGAAAATATTAAAATACAAAAAATGTTATAATAAAACTATAATAGCATCTCAGTTACACTCTGATGTGAATTTTTTACAACTAATTGCGAGATTACTTTTAATTATTTACCAGCGCTCAATTTAAGAAAATACTGTTTTAGAAATGAGAACTGTAGTGGCAATTTGGTGTTTAAATCTTCATTATACCGATAAATTATAAAATCTCAAAACATTAAACAGTTATTAAACTGTTGGGGAAAATGATTTCGGGCAATTTTGGGATATTGCATAAAAGAACGATGGATCAAAACGTCAGGATGTGCATAATACTTAAAATGTGCATTAAAATATTTTCGTACTCATCTGAGTTGAGTATATATACACTAACAAAATGATAAACGCAACACTTTTGTTTTTGCCTCCATTTAATCGTATAATAAACTGAATCAGCGTTACAGTCTCAGCCGATAGTTTGCCGGTTAAGCCGATGGAGGGCACGTAAACCTTCAGTGGCTAAAGCAGATGCATCGCATGTGTTTGAATGCGACGGCCCGCGGCGTGCCTCAGGCTTTCCCAGCAGTCTCTGCGCTGCCAGCTCTCCACGTGTGGCTGCTCACGGCAGACATTAAGCAGTTAATGCTCAACTAGTTTAGTGATATCACATGCGGGGTTATTGACCACAGCGGATGGTTGAGCTTTTGGATGCGTATCTGCACCATTCACAGACCTTCTCCGTCTTAAACAAACATTGTGCAATCAGTCACGGGAATACTCAAGCAATATGAATCAATTTGGAAAAAAAGACTTTCCACATTAGTGCTGCTGTCAAGCACAAATTACAGTGAAGGCATGCTGATGAAATGAGCTGATTGGAAAAGGTTTGACTAAAGCAGGGTCATTGCTTTTAATCCTGTGCTGCATCTGAAAACTGAAAAATGCTGCCTTCGGAGGACGCATTCCAAGAAGGCATCGAGGCACGTCCAAATACAAAGTTAGCTTCACTTCTTGTCTTGTGAGATTTTTGAAGACAGTATAGATGTATCCTTCGCTGCCTTTGATACCCCACAATCCTGTGCCTTTCATTAAAAAAAATAAAAAATAAATAAAGAGGGTGTCTGAAAGTTGTGTTTGGTGGTCAGTTTGTGTGTAAATGTATAACTTTTAGCACTTTTGATGTTATTTATAGTGAGAAATTAGTAGTATAATACTTCAATATTCGTTTAGTTATCAGCAATACTCATTCTGTTTTGTTGTTGATCATTAAACCCTTCCGCTGCCTCAGAAGCCTGTCTCAGGTGTCTTCGTGCAGAAACGTTGCCTGCTCAGTACCTCATGAGGCAGCGAGGCCGTTTTCGGATGCAGCCCGTGCATGTTGGGTCTCTCTGGGTTCCTGCAGTGTTGTGTGTGGTAAATCCCAGACTCAAAGCTGAAACTGAGACTGACAAAGAGATGAGAGCAGTCGACAGCAGACCACACAGAATCTGCGTCCACTGAAAGACCAAAAATGACGTTCAGATCGACAATGGCCTTTTTATTTCAATCTCATGAATTCCCTCCAGTTCTGTCATGAACATCAGCATTTACAACAGTTTGAATGCAGCTCATCCGAGTCTGTTTATAGACAGTGATGAGCAAAACCCTTTATTCAAACATATTATTAAAAAACTCTTAATGACTTTGTAAGCATATTGCATAGCTGTGCGGACATCATTTTTGGCCAAGCTGACATACAAAAGTAGTTATTACCATACACCACCTGTCAAAATGATTGATTGATGACAGGTGGGCGGGACTTCCGGTACAGGGGCGGGACTTCCGGTGTAGGCGGGACTTCCGGTATAGGGGCGGGACTTCCGGTGTAGGCGGGACTTCCGGTACAGGGGCGGGACTTCCGGTGTAGGCGGGACTTCCGGTATAGGGGCGGGACTTCCGGTGTAGGCGGGACTTCCGGTACAGGGGCGGGACTTCCGGTATAAGGCGGGACTTCCGGTATAAGGCGGGACTTCCTGTATAGGCGGTACTTCCTGTATAAGGCGGGACTTCCGGTATAATCAATCATGTTATTGACAGTAGGTTTGATGTTTTGACAGGTGGTTTTGATGGTTTTGATGTTATTGACAGTAGGTTTTGATGTTTTTGACAGGTGGTTTTGATGGTTTTGATGTTTTGACAGCAGGTTTTGATGATTTTGACAGGTGGTTTTGATGGTTTTGATGTTTTGACAGCAGGTTTTGATGATTTTGACAGGTGGTTTTGATGGTTTTGATGTTTTGACAGCAGGTTTTGATGGTTTTGATGTTTTGACAGCAGGTTTTGATGTTTTTGATGATTTTGACAGTTGGTTTTGATGGTTTTGATGTTTTGACAGCAGGTTTTGATGATTTTGACAGGTGGTTTTTGTTTTTGAAGGCTGTATAATAAATGACAGAAGGTTTTGTCTTTTGAAGACGCTGTTATCAGGAAATTCCCCCCTCCCATCCGCCGCTTCCCATAGCAGCGTATCTGTGGCTATGCTGTGAAAAAACTGTGAAGACTGTTCACAGCTGTGAACAAAAGCTGATTGTTTCTAAAATAGCTTACTAAAAAAAAAATCCACTGAACATTATTTCAGTTTAAAAAATAAAATGGAGTCAAAAATAAAATAAAAAATAATGCAATCAGTTAAATGTTTATACATACAGGTTATGAAACAATAAGTTGAATGTTTTGAAATCAGGGGCTCTCTGGCCTCTTTTCACACACACACACACACACACACACACACACACACACACACACACACACACACACACACACACACACACACACACACACACACACACACACACACACACACACACACACAGCCGCATTCACACACAACAGCATTCACCTTGAGCAGGCCTCTCAAAACAGGGGAGCGCGCATCTATGTGTGTGTGTGTGTGTGTGTGAGTGTGTATGTGTCTGTGCGTAACATGCATGGTCTTTTAGATCTCTCCTACATTATCTTTATCGATAGTAGTTCTTCCACGGGAGTCGCCCGGCCTTTGACAGTTGGCGTGAAATATGTCCATGTATCTCTCAGGTCACGGGCACATTGCGAGATAAGGTACCAAAATGCATAGTGCAATGACGCCATCTATTGGACACAACTGTGTTTTTTACCCAATATTCGACCACCATATATATATATACAGGACAAATCCAATATATCCTCGACACAATTTTTGGCTGCAACATCGCATCAACTCTCTCTCATCAAAATGCAGAACGGTGAGTATTTTTCTCTATATTTTTTTTTTGCTATGATGCTTTAAACATGCTGGTATTGGTGTGGATTTGAGAGATTGTTTTGCTAAAAGATCTACAATTCGTTTCCTTTCACACCTTCATGACAAATGATACATTCTTACCATCATACATTATTGTTTTAAACATTCATTTTTGGATACAGTGTTTTCTGTAACATTGATTTATTTTTAAAAAACAATCTTTGTCAGGCTATATTTATTTTATTCAAGTGTTTTAAACATGTCTATTACTTTTTCATCTCAAAAGATTTTTTAGTCATATCAGTTTATTATAAATGTTTTGCAGGATTGTTCTACCGCAATGATGTTTTAATTAGTATTGTTTCAGTACCCAAAACAATACATATTGTTATTATAATACAACACCATTGTGTTACCCAGCGGCTTTTATTATGAAAAGACTGAGCTCCTCTCACAGGAAGTGTTTTCAGCTATGCTATGTATATTTTTCAAGTCTGCTTGCATTAAATCAGCGTCCCGTCATAGCGTTATTCATGTATTTTTTATTAAGATACCACCGCATTACTGTCGGCGCTCCCGGTTGTGAAGCATGACTCAGAACCGTCCCTGTTAGGAAATGCATGGTTTAGCTTAGCAGCGCGTGCTACGTTGCTAACTGCTCTTAAATGAGCATGATATCGTGTATCAAAAAAACTAGTTTTGACGTGTATCTGTTTCACAAGGCAGATCGACCTGTTTTTTGATATTTTAAAACATAAAAGCTCGTTTTTAGTCACTGTCTTAAACACATCATGTTACTGATACGGGTGGACCACCAGCTCTCCGGCACCACCCGGTGTCCCAGAGTTAAAACTACATTCTATTATGATTAAATGATGGTCCTAGAGCACCGGGTGACATAACACTCTGAAAATGAATTACATTTTTTCAACGTCTGCCTGTAGGTTCGTCATCAGACAAAGCATATAAAACGACTCACATGTGTTTTCCATTCATAACAGGATTTTTCGCCCGCAGGTTCGAATGTTGAAAGCGACACTCTTGATGGCGATGCATGTAAGGACTGATATTTTTCTACTCTTTTATAAAAAATTTATAATAATAATAATAATAAAAAAAATAAAATAATAATAAAAAAAATAAAAAAAATAAAATGAACATATTTTAATTGTCTCTCTTTTTATTCGCAGTGAGCCCTCAGGTGGTCGAAGCGGACAGCGCAACTGATGGTAAAACAAGACCCATCGCCTATGTCATGTTTTTCTTAACGTTTATGAGAAATCTAATTTATTATTTATTTTAGACTTCATTCAGTTTATTACGCAACCCGGCTTCCCGCTGGTTGACGCCATTCAACAGGATAATGAAGACCACACCGTCGTCGTAGCAGATAGACGTGACGTACCTGACCCCACTCCAACGCACTCTGTGGATCAAATAGTTCCTACCGGCTCGGCTTTAGACCAGACCGCCGGACCAAGCGGCGAACCTTTGAGAAAGAAGACTAGAAAAACGGATCGTTCTACCTCACCGGCCTGTCCTGAGAGAAAACCGGTTCGTTTTACCCCGGCGATCAGTCCTGAAACCAGTCCTGACAGGAAAACTCTTTGTCCGACGCCGCCGAGCAGTCCTGCGACGAGTCTTGACAGCGTATTTCTTTACGGTAAGACTATCTACATTATTTTTATTTAAACTCAAATTGAATCGTACCATTAAGATTTTTGTGTTATATTTCTACACAGCAGGTTCGGGTTATAGCCCTGACCACATGACGAGTTGGAATACGCCTCAACGCATCACTTGGACAAGCACAAAGGCGGGTCAAACATCATATCCTTTTAACTCACAGCCGGAAGAAGACATTGAAGTTGAAGAAGTGCCGGCGGTGTCTCACTCGGGTGACGAGCCACTCACCGATACTAGGCCCAATAATTCAATAGAGACATTAGGTCAAGAGTTTCGCGATGCGCAGATTGATATAAACAACAAATACATTGAGCTGCGTGACGTACAGGATGATATAAACAGCAATTTGACTGCGCTGCGTAGTGAGTTGCGCGAAGCACACAACGAAACCCGTCGCGCATTAGACACATTGGGGCGCGAGGCTCGCGCCTCTCACCTCGAGACACGTAGCCGATTGGACACACAGGATCGCTTCATTCAAAATGCGGTCGATCAAACATTTAGTCGTATCCAGGCCATGAGATCAACCCTGGATCAGGAATTTAATAGAAGCGATCGTAGGGTAACTGAATTCCATCGCGAATTGGTACTCATGTTTCATCATCTTATTCTCGTCATCATTGATGGTACAGAGGAGTAAATTCAATATAGATGTATTCCATTAAACTTTTATGGTTGTAGTTGTTTTCTTCACCTATCATGTATTGATTTTTATATTCCATCTATGCTTTGATTTTTATATTCCATCTATGCTTTTGATTTTTATATTCCATCTATGCTTTGATTTTTATATTCCATATACTCTATGATTTTGCATGCTTTCTATACTCTATGATTTTGTAATATTTCATGTTTTGGTCTGAAATCTAAAATGGATGGGTCAAAAAGCTTTTGCGCAGACGACGACGCAGAACTGTCACCGGACGAGATTGAAATGCTAAGTTTGCTGCCGGACGAGCTTTTAATGCTTCCGGATTCTTTAGAACAGTATTTGTTTAATCTAGAATCTTCGCAACCCCCCACTAATTTGGATCTTTTTGAATTAGCTGTAAATCCAAATATTAATTTGTACGATCATGTGCTAAGCGTAGACAACAATCCTGTTGTACAATATGGTGGTGTTTTAAATAATCAACTCCCAGCATGTACCGACATCGATCCTGACTGCGACGACACAGAGCACCCTGACGGTGATGATACTTCACAGCCATCGACCAGCAACACGAGACCCACATCAGGTAATGTTGACGCTTTACGCGAGACTGAGCCTAATAAACAAAGTCGATTAAGCCGTACGGAAATTGATACGCTGATTCGAGATGGTGGGTTCGTTAACGGATATCACGTTTTACCGCGACCTCGGTTCAACAGCGTGTCGTTGAGAAGGAGCATGAATCTGAGAGAGATTAACTCTACAGATTTGGCCTCTTATCACACTTCCTTACATGGCATGTTGAGCGAGATCGTCGCCTTCGCTAGAGAAATCGGCCGCGATGCCCCCGTGATCAATGTGACCATGTCGGCACCCACTCTACAAACACCTATCAGCGGTGTTCTCACACCCGGTAATGATTATGACGTGGATTCGCTTATGGATCAATTTGAAAGAGTTTTACAGAGCAACGAGCAGTTATTATCGGACGACGCTGTCGAGATCGACGCTGCCGTAGCCATGAACAGACAAGGAGGTGGTCGACGACGTAAACTTACAGATCTGGCCGTTGATCAGGTAATCCAAAAAAAAAAGATGAATTTGTTCTGTCCCATAAATTTGTCGAATCAATTGTGTTTCTCTATTTGTCTCGCTCGTTTTCTTAACCCCCAACTACCCGAGAGTGAGTTAGAAAAACTGGCTGTCACCATCCAAAACAGCGTCGGCTTCTCAATTCAAGACCGAATCGCTCTTAGCGACATAGCTTCGTTTGAACGAGCACTAGGCATTAAAATCGTTGTATTTCACAGATCGAATGCCATGGTCTTAGAAACGTACAAAAATTGTGACGAACTCCACCCTAAAACGGTGTTCCTCTATCTACATGACGATCATTACTACATGATAATGAATCTGACCGGGTTCTTAGGTTCGCCATACGTCTGTCAATTTTGCTACAAAAGTTACACCACCCTCAGAGACCATCGATGTAAGCAAGCCTGCAATGTCTGTTTTGACGCCGAATGTCACAGGTTCCCTAAAAGAACCATACATTGCCCCGATTGTTTGCGTTATTGTAAATCGAGCTATTGCTTCGAAATGCATAAAAAGAACCCCCCTCCCGGTCAAGAATCCCCCTCCTGTGATATTATCAAATACTGCACACTATGCGGCTGGCGTTACTACGTTAAAGCGGGTGACAAGAAAACAAAACACATATGTGCCCCGGACAAATGCGCCCATTGTCGAGAACGTCTGACGGGGCAGGGATCACACCAATGCTTCATACAGCCCCTAGAGCCTAAGGAGCCATGCGAGAAATACATCTTCTACGATTTTGAAACGCGTTACGAAAACGGTAGACACGTGGCTAATTTTGTTTGCGCAATCACATTCAAAGGGAACAAATTTACGGCTGAGGGTACCGACTGCATCGCTAAGCTAATCAACCGCTTCAGACACCCCCGATATAATGGCTACTGCTTCATAGCTCATTACGCCTCCAGATTCGACGCCTTTCTGATTCTCGAGTATTTTTGCAAAGCCGGGATTGCTATTGAGGTCATAATGCAAGGATGTAAAATAATTTTCATGTACGACGAATCGTTTGGCCAACGATACATCGATAGTTACTCATTTTTTCCAATGGCCCTTGCCAAAATGCCCGTAGCGTTAGACTTAACGACGACTGAAAAAGGCTACTTCCCCCATCTTTTCAACAGGGTGGAAAACGAGAACTATTTCGGACCATACCCCGACAAAAAGTTCTACAACTACGATAACATGTCGGATAAAGACCGTGAAAAGTTTGATGCGTGGTACAGCACAGTTGAGGGCAAGTGCTTTGACTTCAGGAAAGAACTGTACGCGTACGGCGTTAACGACGTCGTCTTATTACGCGAAGGTTGCATGAAATACCGGGAGGCATTCATGCAATGCGCCAGACTTGACCCTTTTGGCTTCGTGACGCTCGCCGGCTGCTCGATGGGGGTCTTTAAAACACATTATCTCGGCAGAAACACACTCGCTCTCACGCATAACAAAGCGTACATCGATCAGAATAAGTCCTACTCAAGCGGCTCGATCGAATGGCTCGAGTATGTCAAAAAGACTCGAAACGTGGACGTTCACCACGCCGTAAACCACGGCGAAGTATCGATCGGTAAGTACTTTTTAGACGGCTACTACCAGCAGGACGGTGTGCGGCACGGCTTAGAATACGCAGGGTGCATCTTCCACGGGCACTGCTGCCGCTTTGAACCCCATGAGTCTCACCCCTTGTCGGGAGTACCCTATGGGGTTCTCAGGAGACAGTTTGACGATAAGATCGAAATTCTGCAGAACGCGTACGGTTTGCAAATCGAGGTTCTTTGGGAATGTGAATGGAACGACATGAAAAAGACCGACCCCTCTGTGATAGAATTTATGACCGGTTATTCCGCCCCAGAGAGACTGAACCCTCGAGACACCCTGTTTGGCGGGCGCACTAACGCTTATAAACTCTATCACAAAGTGAGCGGAGATGAGAAAATAAGGTATCTCGATTTCACCAGCCTCTACCCCTTCTGCCAGGCTAGGAAAAGCTACCCGATTGAACATCCAGAAATCATTTTCAACAATTTTGAACCGATTGAAAATTATTACGGGCTTATCAAAGCGACCGTGTACCCTCCCCGCAAATTACTGCATCCTGTTCTCCCTTACAGATGCCAAGGAAAACTCATGTTTCCGTTATGCCGAACCTGCGCTCACGATCAAAACCAGACCACGAGCTGTACCCACACGGATGAGGAAAGATCACTCTCCGGCTCCTGGGTATCCATTGAGCTTTTAAAAGCCATCGAGAAGGGTTATGTGGTAGTCAAGATTGACGAGGTTTGGCATTTTCCACAACAGTCAGACACGTTGTTTGTCGAATACGTCAAAACGTTTTTGCGGTTGAAACAACAAGCGTCGGGTTACCCGTCGAATGTTGTCACGGACGCTGAGAGAGAAACTTACATTCGCGAATATTTTGAAAAAGAGGGGATTCAACTCGACCCCGAAAAGATCAAGCACAACGCTGCCCAGAGAGCGATCACCAAACTTATTTTGAACAGCTTGTGGGGTAGGTTCTCTTTAAGACCAAACTTACCTCAAACGACTCTGGTGAGCGAGCCCGAAGATTTCACCAGAATCGTTTTCGGTAATACCGTCACCTTGTCGTATTTCTCATTCGTCTCAGACGACGTGGCTCTCGTCCAGCATAAACCCAACAAAGAGGATGTTTGTAAGGGTCGCGACGTTAACGTGTTTATTGGTGCGTTCACCACAGCACACGCCCGACTGGAATTGTACGAATTGATGGACAGACTCGGTGACCGTCTTCTTTACTCGGACACAGACAGCGTCGTGTTTGTGTCTAGGGACGGCGACTGGGAGCCGCCTCTGGGTGATCATTTGGGGGAGCTGACGAGCGAAATAGACGATGGGGATTTTATTACAGAGTTTTGCGCTAGCGGCCCTAAATCGTACGGTTTCCAGACGTCCAAAGGGAAAGTGTGTATGAAAGCTAAGGGGATAACGCTGAATGCTAAAAATTCCCAAGCCATCCGCCTGGAAACCCTGATTGGTCTGGTTGACAGTTATGTGACGTCGCATGATAGTACCAAATACATCCTGGCTCACACAGAAAACATTGTGAGGGATAAAAAGACTCTCACGTTGCACAACAAATCAGTCGTTAAAAGGTTTAAGGTGGTGTATAATAAACGCAGACTTTTGCCCGATTTCACCACGCTTCCTTATGGCTACTGATCAGATGATGATGATGCACAGAGGGTCGATGGATGTTTCCGATTTTGATTTCAGACTACAACATCCATTTAGTTGTGTTATAAGCGGACCGTCCAATTCTGGAAAGTCTTATTTTGTGAAACTTTTGTTGGAAAAAGGTTTGAATTTAATTTCCAAGAAAATTGAAAACATTGTTTGGTTGTATGATTGTTGGCAGCCTTTGTACGATGATGTGCTTAAATTGTACGACATTAAATTTGTGCAAGGAATACCAGAGAGTCTGAATGATGATGATTTGCTACCCGTCACTAAACCAAATCTTCTCATCGTGGATGATTTGATGCAGCAAGCCAGCGCAAATTCGGAGCTTCAAAGGGTGTTTACGCAGTACGTCCATCACCGCAATCTTAGCGCTATTTATATAGTGCAAAATTTATTTGTACAGGGTAAATCCAGCCGAACCATCAGCTTAAACGCCAATTATATGATTCTGTTTAAAAATCCTCGGGACGTCAATCAAGTAGCGATGCTAGGACGCCAAATGTACCCCGGAAACACAAAATACTTTATGGAGTGTTACCACGATGCGGTCAACCAACCTTTCGGCTACATAATGATAGACTATAAAGCAAAAACTCCCGAGCAGTACCGTCTCAGAACAGGATTGCTTTCCGACCGTCAAGTGGTTTATATCCCGAAAAAAAGAAGAAGAACGTGATCAAATCACCATGTCCGCCAGACTTTGTAAACATCTGCCGGTGTTAAAACTGCTACATAAAGCATCTCCTAAACAACAGCGTCTTATTTTACAATCGGCGTCCGACGAATTCATTTTATCGCTGTGTGAAGTGGCGCTTAACATCCTCTACGGGACTATTCCGGTCAATCCGCAACAGTACCGAAAACTGAAAAAGAGAAAAGCCGAAATTAAATTTGTAGCCGATAAAAAAATCGGCATAGCGGCAAAGAAACGAGTCTTCAACCAGAAGGGTGGATTCCTTTTACCGCTCCTGAGCGTCGCCGTACCCTTTCTTTCGAGCTTGATAGCAAACAGATAGGATGGAGTACGCCGAGAAGATGTATTTAGTCCCGCAGCATCAACTGGATAAGGCGAGAACTGAAAATGTTCGCGAGACTATTCAACAGAGCGTGGAAAACGATTTGGACGTCGCCATGAGAAATATTTTACTCCGCACTGATTTGAACCCGTACGAAAAAGCAAAACTTTACACAAATACCCTGAGCAGGTTTTTGACCATCGTTAAACAAGGCGATCGCGAGAGCGGTGTTTTAACGCAGTCGTTACCCGACCCCGCTCATAAAGATGAAGTACCGACCGTGGCTAGCGTCGAAGACGACGGTGCTGAGGAGCATGTGGTGGATGAAGTTCTGAAGAATGTACCTTCGAGAAGTGTGAAAAACAGCAGATACATATTAGACAAGATGTCTAAAGCTAAAGGACTAAGCGCGTGGAACGAATCGGGGGAGTTTGTGTTCAGGGGTAAAGCCATACAAGGCTCACACATGGTCGATTTGTTAAAAAATGTCACGGCCCCGCAAAAGGTTCGTGATAACCGGAGACCTGTAGGATGGTCAGAGTTTCTACGTGCCTTTGCCGAATTAAACATCCCTTTTTCTACAGTGCCGAATCAACAGGTCAGGAGCACAATTAAATCTCTAAAGAGTAAACCCGACACCCCGCCCCGTGTCAGACCTTCTAAAAGAGCACGAAGACATTCACGCTCTGTGTTTCCAGAGTCCGAAGACTCTGTGTTTAAATCCCCGACTATCGATCCAAGACAATGGTTGGAATTTTAACGAATCCTTTCATGTGTGTGTGTGTGTGTGTGTGTGTGTGTGTGTGTGTGTGTGTGTGTGTGTGTGTGTGTGTGTGTGTGTGTGTGTGTGTGTGTGTGTGTGTACATTAATATGTATCTTATGATTAAATAAAAAGATGATTAAAAATATAATGGTTTTAAGATTTTTTTATTTATATGTCAGACATGTCTGCACACAGTGAACGCAGGAAAATATTTTATCATTACAAACATACGGTCTTAATCTCTTCACAAATAGGGACACCATTTTATCATTTTTAATATAATCATCGGTGTATAGTTTCATCACATGGTTATAGTCGTATCCTCTGGCTAAATGATATAGAAAAAACACACAGTGCTGACCGCAGGTATCCGATGAATAATCCTGGACTCGTCTGTCGGAATATAATATGTCGGCGTCGTTGGCTGCTAGAAAGTTATTGATGGTGGTTGGAAAGCGATGGCTGTTGGGCGGATTGCCGAAGCTGTCGAAAAAACACGTGGGCCCGTCTTGGGTTAAATAAACGGCGATCCAGTGCTCACCTGGTAGCCTAGCAGGGTGAGTGTTAATGATACAGGCCGACGGTAAGATCCTCATGGGTTTTTTGGGTAGTTGATCGCTCGGTAGAACGCCGAGAAAATGAGTCCTGCATGTAATTTTATCCATGATGGCGGTGAGTTGCAGTGTGTTCATCTCAATAGTAGTCTATCAATACCTGGCGACGGTTAGACAATTCAATGATGCTGTCAAATACTGCGTAAACAATTAAATTAATGGTATTCGGCAGTGGTTTTCTGAAACGCGCTTCGACTCTGATATTCCCGGACTTGATGAGGGAAATGTGCTGACCGCACTCTTCGTCCGGCGTGAGGTTAAATGCGTAAAGTGTGTATCCGTTCAGGAAATCATTCCTGCCAATACAGAGCGGTTGGTCTTTAAGGTGTCTCCCGGTCGTCATCACCAACTGATAATATTCTCGTACTGCCGAACCAGCTTCGAAATTAGGTTGTAGAGGCTTGGAGGGATATTGTTGACCGTCGACGTAGACGGCTAAGAATTCCAGATCGTAATGTTTGAACGCGAATGGATTTTTTGTGTAGGAACCGGTGAATGCATCGTTGTCGACCATAGCAATGACGACAGACTTTGGTAGCGTTCCTAAAAACAGATTTTCCTGATTCGAAACACGAGAGCCGGCCGGTATGGAGAACGATTTTAGACTGACCCTATCGACAGGGTACTTGGCCGTTGTCGAGAGTAACGTCTGAGCGTGAGCCAGTCTCACCGGTGGTGATACAGTAACTTTCTTGACAAATAGGGATGCGGACACTATATTTAATTTGTAAGCCACATCGTCGGCCCTCATCAGACAGAATTCATCTTTTGCTTGAATAAGTCGTATCTTGATATCAACCCCGTTTATCATAAGTTTCTCTTGGAAGAATATATCGCTGTGTATGGGGGCAAGTAGTTCCACCTCCTTGCTTTCGCTGGTGTAACCCGATCTCTTCGACAACCCTGCGTTATGGCCTGCGGGGTCTTGAACATCCATGTGACCCGCCGTGTCTTTATGGAACAATCCAGCGCTGAAGACAGATTCCAACGTATCTTTACCGTAGTTGATCAGACTCTCGATGATACAGCGATAAGGGTAAGTGCTCGAACTCTGAGAAATCAGACGATCGCCGAGGGTCACGTCGACTTGTGAAAATATAGTGGCTCCGGGGTAGTTGATTAGACCCACCTTCGCAGGGTGTGCAATCTCTTCCCCGTTAGGTCTCGTGATTTTCACCCGTAGATAGATCATCGTGTTATTGAGATCCACATAATCATCGCCGTTGCCTGCGATAAAAAATTCCAATGGTGCAGAGCCCGATATGGCCGATAATGGGGATACTTCTAAATAGCCGTTTTTCTCAATAACGGTCTGTGTCAGCGGGACCGAAAATAAGTCCAGCTCGGACTTGATGCATTCTCCCGACATGCGATGCAGTAGCGCCATGTTAGAATATGGATTTTGTGGCTCTCTTGATCGACACGTTTCGACTGACAGACCTCTTACGCTTTCTGCGTACGAGTGAGCGCTTGTTTGATCCGCGCACTGTTTTCTTCTTCTTCTTCTTCGGCGCTGCCCGTTGACCACGCCTCCTCACACCCGGCGGTTTAGACATTCTCTTACGTGCCATGACCATCAGACCGGACCCGTCTTGAGCTTTATCGCTATGCGAGCGCGTCAAAACGTTTGAGACGACGTCGGATACTATATTTTTAGCTGCCGATTTTAGGTGTGGTTTCGCGAAGCTAAATCCTCTTTTTAACAACGGTACGGCCATCCTGAACAGCCCTCTGAATAGACCTCCTAACCCCGCACCGTACATAACTCCCGATCCCGAATAACCCGGTAAACCGCAGCCGGCCTGATTTTGGTAATAGCTCACATAGTCCGCGGTATCGGGCTCTCCGGGTCTATAATAAACCATTTTTAAAGAATAGAAATATTTTTTGGTTTAAAGTGTAGTTTTACGATGACTTTCCCATAAGAAAATGGTACTTTGTGGTTTTGATCGTCCTTCAACTCTATGACGATGCTGGTGATGTGATCCTTGCTGATCGATGCGTAATGCGGGTTGTCGTATCTAGCAATGACCGCGTCGTTGCCTTTACCCGTTATATGTACGCATCTCAAAAGGGGAACGTAAGAATCTCCGACCGCTTGGTATTGGATGATGTCGGTGTAAACGTACATTGTGTAGAACCCTGCGTTGATATCGCATTGATGAGGAGCGTACATGATGACGTTTGCGGTAAAATCGGGTTCTTTATGATAGTTTAAACCTCCGAGAGGTTTTAGCGTCATTCCTAAAATAGTGGCGAGTCTTCCCCGGAAACTCATTGAAATGTTGGGTTTCGCGGTCAGATACACCTTGTTTTTTAATTCGTCATGATTCAATACGGCCGCTGGTGCGATGAGTTGATTTATAGCCCGGAGGATCGCACGAATGTTTGCGTAGTACCCTCCGCTTATGTATAATTTTGTAATTATAGAAAAACCAATATTTGAGGGGTTGCTATCCGGGGGTTCCGGAGCCGTATGTAGGATGAAATGCCCATCTTCGTCATTAAAGTTGTACCAACTTCTAGGATATTCGATTTCGGCGAGTCCGACTTCCCATTGTCCTTTCAAGTTTATAGCTTTAGCCAACCTGGTTGTATAGCTGGATATACGATTTTCAGGATAAACCGACGACGACGCATTGCACGGCAACGTGACGTAGAACCCGTGATCCTCCATGACGGTCCTTCGCTCGTATGGTCTCATCCGTTAACGACGGCGCGTTTTAAGGAGATTGCAAGTCCAGCAGAGTTTTTTTATCTATATAACTATTAAATTTTGAAGGCCATCCTAGCCATTTCACTAAAACAAGCGTAGATTTCCCTTGTTTTTTCTGACCTAAAATCTTTTCCACCTTAAAAGATTTGTTTTTACTCACAATTATTTTTTGCAGCTCTTCTTCATAAAAAACCCCCTCGATGACATCGCCATCATAATCCTTGAGTCTGTAGACCGGGGGTTGACGTGGAATACACGAAGATACGGTAAAAAATTCTTCCGTGTAGTTCTGCTCATAACCTTTGGCGAACGGGCCTCTCACTTTAGAAATCCTGACGACGTCGCCGACTTTGAAATTAAATACGGTCTTCTTCTGCTTCTTTATATCGCCGTACAAGTTTTGAAACACTTGACCCTCATTTACTTTGTCGACGTCCACGGGTCTCATTCTGATACTTCGGTGATAACTGGTGTTGTACCCTTGAATAATGTCTTGTAAAACATCTATGTATCGGCGGGAATTTGTAGCCGTTAAAAATCTCCACATGCGGCTTTTTAATGTTCTATTAAATCGTTCCACGACACTGGCTTTCAAATCCGTAGCGGTAGCGAAGTGGTTAATGTCGTGCTTTTTCATCACATCTTGAAAATGTTTGTTAAAAAATTCCTTTCCCTGATCCGTCTGCAATTTCTGAGGCACACGACCCTCTTTGAGTATAGACTGGAACGCTTTAGTAACCTCAATGCCGCTCTTATTCTTCAAAACTCGAACCCATGAGAACTTGCTAAATACATCTATGCATGTCAGTAGGTATTTATGACCGTCATTATCCTTGGCGTAGGCACTCATGTCGACAAGATCGGCCTGGAACTGTGTATCGATCCCGTACACAACCACTCTATTTCGTTTGTATTTTATAGGTGCTGTTTTGTGTAATGTGTAAGCATCCTCACCAGCCAACCATTCTGAAACCTCTTTATCGCTTAGACGGACGCCGCTATCTTTTAAGACGGCGTCTTTTAATCGTTTTTTACCCCCTAGAGAGCCGGGGTTGGACGGTGTATAATAAGCCTTTTTCATGAGCTCCGACATGCTGTCGTTTCAACCGATGCAAAAGAATAACGCGTACAAGTAGTTTGAATCAATCTTTTATTAAAAAACGTTACAGGATGCATGCAAAATCTAAGTAAATGGTATTAATACAATCTAAGTAAAATGATACACGTAAAGTAAAAATGGATATAATACAACACACTAACTAAGAATGGTTAGTAAAAAAGAATAATGTAGCAAATAGTTAGTAATAATGACATCAATGATAGTCTAACCAGAACAGAAAGTCGCGGCAGGCCATCATGTTTTTGTCTAGGATGTAATCAACATACATTACGACAATTTTGTCAACGGTCTCATGAATATCGGCATGTTTTTGAATTTCATCATCATCGCTTTCATTCAAGATCAACTCAGTACATACATCCGCCACATAGGTAGAAGTACACAACACATCGGTGATTTCGATCGTACATTGTGATTCAATCATCATATCTAGAACCTCTTTTATCATTACATCAGGGGGGTCGGTACCATCAACACATTTATCCGTCAAATCGTCCCATGAATTAGCCAGTCCTCTTATTAACACCATATTTTTCTTGAGATTTGCCTCACGCGTAGTGTTGTGGCCAACTGGAATATCGGGGTGGGCTGCGTCCGCAATAATCTTATACAGCAGCTCAGTCAACTGCCGTCTGTAATGCTCTTTAAACATGAATTCCATACAGCTCCTTAGGCTAGAGGCTACACCCATGCTGGAGCTGACTTGGTCACTCGCCATTCACAATTGAAAGACCTTGCCAGAGATCAACGACGTCGTAGACTATTTCCTTGCAGGGTTTGTCCAGAAGTTTCAGCCTGATTTCTTCTAGCTTGGCAACTATGAATGGTTCGTCTTTTAATTCGTGCAGAATAGTCCCGACTGTCCCTTGGATACGATGGGGGTGAGATTTTAACCCACAGCGGTTTAGGAGAATACCGATGATGGAATGAAAAAAGGGCTTAAACAGCTTGCCTGACAGCTCGTCAAAGTGTGTGTCGAAGTAGAAGTTGGGAGGGTCAAACAGACAGGAATGTTGCAGCTGGCTAGGATGGTCAATCGCACACCCCTCGCAGTCTTCCTTCAGCTTATCGCCGATGAGATGTTCCAGCAGCACCACGGTCGCTGCTTTTATGATTTTGAATCCGACGTCGCTGAAACATCCGTCTGTAGCGTCGAGACCGGCTTTAGTGGCGAGACCGGCTTTAGCGATGGGAAGGTAAGTCAGGTTGTGTGATCCGAGGTCTGAGCCCAATTTATCCAGCCAGTCTTTGGAGGGGTTGACGATGTTAGCCGGACCCCAGTCGTTTTGGAGGTCCGATTCCCAATCTTTGTGGAGGTCCGATGGTCCAAGGGGGAAAGTCAGGCAATGGTCGCTTGCGTTGTCGTCAGGAGGGTCGAGAATGCTGCCGAAGGAGATGCCGCAGCTACACACATGAGCGGGTAATGAAGCGCCGTCTTCAGCCATGGTTTATAAATGCTGCTTGAGAGGGTCTGGTCACTGACTTTATTGCAAATGTAGTAAAGGGGCGGGGACGTCGTAGCACTGCAGCCATGGTTTATAAACGACGCCTGGGAGGGTCTGACCGGCGAGCTTCCGGATGTCCGTAGTAAATGGGGGCGGAATAGCGCGCGTATGTACTGCTGCGCACGCATCTCTCAGGGTGGAACAGCTGCACTTTAATTTTGTTGTAGCCGTCATGCAGCTCGCACCATTTGAACATCTTGTTTATTATTGAAAAAATACCGGCCAGCAGATCCAGATCGCGCCACTTGAACAAAAATTGCATTTCATACAGATCGTTATGCTCGTTAGGCAGGACGACCCCTGACCGATTTTTGTTGAGCTTTGTCTTGTCTTTACAGCAGAATATGTAGACAGAATCATCTGGGTTCTTTTTAGCGTGGTCACCTACCACGCGGTACCGGACATTCGGGTCTACCCCGTCCCACTCTGAAATGTACAAAGGCTCTTCGCCGCCGCTGTTCAGATCCTTCCAGACAAATTTGTAAAATAATGACCAGTCTTTTTCAGGAAATACAACACACGCGTCTTCCCCGGGCTGAAACTCGCCTGCGTTGTCGGTGGTGTAGAGTATAACAACTCGAGTTGATTTATGAAATTTGTACCCGAATACACGGTTACTGCTCATCATAAATTCACCTTTAGTCCATTCCGAAAGTTCATGGAGAAAGTTTGTCAAACGGACGTGACCGAAAGGTTTTCTCGGTGCCATAGTCAGACTGGCCATCAGACTGTCCGTCGTTCTGCTGCTCACCCCCGCCTCTGGGGATTTAGGGGGCGATAAACAGTCCATGCTCATGTAGCTCATGTTTTCTCTTTCTGATTGATGTAGAACACACTGACCCATTTATATACGCTGCTATGGGAAGCGGCGGATGGGAGGGGGAATTTCCTGATAACAGCGTCTTCAAAAGACAAAACCTTCTGTCATTTATTATACAGCCTTCAAAAACAAAAACCACCTGTCAAAACATCAAAACCATCAAAACCTTCTGTCATTTATTATACAGCCTTCAAAAACAAAAACCACCTGTCAAAATCATCAAAACCTGCTGTCAAAACCTGCTGTCAAAACATCAAAACCATCAAAACCACCTGTCAAAATCATCAAAACCTGCTGTCAAAACATCAAAACCATCAAAACCACCTGTCAAAATCATCAAAACCTGCTGTCAAAACATCAAAACCATCAAAACCACCTGTCAAAAACATCAAAACCTACTGTCAATAACATCAAAACCATCAAAACCACCTGTCAAAACATCAAACCTACTGTCAATAACATGATTGATTATACCGGAAGTCCCGCCTTATACAGGAAGTACCGCCTATACAGGAAGTCCCGCCTTATACCGGAAGTCCCGCCTTATACCGGAAGTCCCGCCCCTGTACCGGAAGTCCCGCCTACACCGGAAGTCCCGCCCCTATACCGGAAGTCCCGCCTACACCGGAAGTCCCGCCTACACCGGAAGTCCCGCCCCTATACCGGAAGTCCCGCCTACACCGGAAGTCCCGCCCCTATACCGGAAGTCCCGCCCACCTGTCATCAATCAATCATTTTGACAGGTGGTGTATGGTAATAACTACTTACAAAGATGGCACTCATAATTTACAGCCTATAGTTTAACAAATCAATATAACAGACATGATTTTGTTGGTTTTAGTGAAAATTGCCCATAGGCTGTCCTCTGTAACCAAGGAGGATATAATCAGAATCTGATCAATAACTTCAGATATTGCTCGTTTGCTGGATTTGAAGTATCGGCAGAATAATTGCAAAGCGCTGTGAGAGCAGTACAGTGCAAGTGCTGCACCAGTCAAAGAAGACTAGCAAGCGTTTTGACTACAGGTTAAACACCTCAATTTACAAACGCTTCAAAATAACTTACAAAGTCTTAGATGAGACGTGAAATGGTGAGGAACCTCATATTTCATCTTGCACTTGTGCGTATTGAGGATCTGTTTGCAGACTGAGCGTGTCATTGCTAACACAATTACGGTCCCGATAACACCACACGTGCGATGAAGGTGTTACTCACTGAAAACATGTGGAAACCTCGAAGCTGATTAATGAACATCAGTGTTGGGGAGAATTTAACCAATGACATATGATCAAAGCTTACTGAGTAATGCCCAGAAAGTAATCAAGCACCAATGAAATATTAATAACTGATTATATGATAGTCGCTGCATTCTTTTTGTGTTCTATGCTTTTTGGGGCACAGTTAAATTAAAACCCATATTGCATGAAAAGCTGTACATTTGCCAGATATTTTTGTTAGGCCTACTTTAACCAAGTTTATTGTTTTATTCCTCCCAATATAACACACTTCTCATATTTTGATAGTTTCATTTAACTATTCATTTAACGTTCTGAATAATTACGTTAATATTTGCTACAATATATTTAGCAAATACTGTAAATGCCTGACAATTATGCCAATGCAAATTTATTTACAAATGAAACTACGTGAATGATTCATTCCTGAACGAAACACTAGCCTATAATATTTATAATTAATTCACGGAAATAAAATGAAATATATGTTAAATTCAACCTTTAAACTGCGCTTCCAGTAGGCTGTAAATTCCAGTCAGCATACAGCTTTATTAGCATGTCGGGCATTTACAGTAGGCTTTTTTACAAAAGATTGAAATGAAGGGAAAAATACGAATATAAACATACAGTATGAATATAGGCAAATAGTCATAATGATGATGATAATAATAATACACAAATGTTATGGATACACATGTTTTCTTCTAGGCCTGTTTAATTTGATAAACTTTATGTAATATTTAATTATGGTAAACTTAATTTGAATGCTGTCTGCATTGCGTGCAATGGCCTACAGTCCGGTAGCCTGAGCATATGGTTAATATAATAATTTCTTAATTCAAATTAAAATATTAATAAATCCATCTCTAATAATTGCTATGGTCACATAGGTTTGTCGTGGCCACAAGTAAAACATGTCGTTACCTTGACAAAATTATCTCATGGCCATGACATATTACCCCGTTCCAAAGAGTTAAAGGTGGGGTACGTGATTTCTGCAAGCCAATGTTGACATGTGTAATCACTAAAACAAACACGCCGCTACTCCGAAAGAGTCTCGCCATAGCTCCGCCCCACACATACGTACGCCAACGATTCGTTCTGTGAAACAAAGCAAACCAATGTTACTCACCGATCGAGAAGAAACAAAGCAGCCCCGGCGTCCGATCGCAGGCCTTCCCGCTCCATGAGTTCTCTCCGGTGCTGGAAATCTGATCCGATATTTACACGGGTCCTACTTCGTGCCTTATCCTAGCACCGTGTCTACGGATGCGAGCGGCGCGGCTATCGAACTCATTATAATCAGTGATGCTGTCTACACTGGATGCTGCGTGACAGAAAACTGCTTCCGCATTCAACTTATGACATATTGACACAAATTTAAAATGATTTTTAACAGCTTTGTCGTGTTCAGTGTGGACAGACCTCGAGAGGACAACATCCGGTGTGTAAGCCTTCTTTTGTACAGCAGACGTTTTTCTCTTTTGTTTTTATCTGCCATCTCTATCTTTCTGTCGTCACTCGACATGTGCACTGATGAGCGCTCTCTCCTCTGCATCATGAGTAGACATGCCCCGATGATTGTAGCTGATTGGCTACAAGTTTGTTTTGGTACGAGCCCCGACTCAATGACTGAGAGACTAAGAGAACCGAAGATGTCCCCTCCCGGTCACCGTGCTTTAGATTGTAAACTGGTATTTGTCATCATATTATTTTAATGTACTATCATAATCATAGACACACTGGTTTATAGCGCATATAGTTTTACCATTCACTGCCACACAGAAGTAAGCAGTTTTTTTTTTGTGAATGTACAAGACTTCTGATTCATTAGTCGATGTATGTGGAGACTCTTGGGCTTTTCTGAGACTTTGATGCACCGGGAGCGTATATCTGTCCCGCCCTCCCCCTTGTTGAAATGACAATGACATGCTTTTTAATCAGGCACGGTGTTAAATGTCCATGTGAATTGCAGTCATCAAAGCCGGCCGCACGCGCCGAGAAGTCAATTAGCAAGGCATGAAGAAGATTGTCTCTAAAATGAAGTCGTTAGTTACGCAAACCCCACGACCGAGCGCTTGTTTGGATGAATCGGTCAGATTTAGCCTGTTATACCCCCAGTGAAGCGGACACTCGTGACGTGCAGCGCTGATCAGCATCTGACGACGCTCTGAAGGGCCCCAGTCAGGGCAGAAATTACAGCCGAGGAGAGGGGCTAATAATTGTTATTAACCCCGCGCGGTGACGAGGGCCCGCTGTCAGAGTTCTGAGGTGCGACGCGGAGCCGCTCGCCCCCTAGGAGAAGCTAACTTATTAAAATAATGAATTAGCCCACCAGATTACTGGAGCCTGCGGCAAAGGCAATTATCCCTCTCCAAATCCCCGACCGGGGCTCCCCGACGCTGCCATAAAACAAGCGCTCGCAAAGCAGAGCAACAGAAAGGCCCATTCCAATGAAAAGGCTGTTAATTAGGATCTCTCCCACTGCGGGCGGCCCTTTACTGCCGCCACAACACGAGCCAGTGATGAAGAAGAGAAACTGCAGGAGAGCGGCGTGCAGAAAAGATGCGTGAGTATCTAACGGGATGAAACTGTAGAGGTGAATGAGCAGCAGTGACAGGAATCACTGGCTTTGTGTGGTGTTGGGTTTGATGTCTTCAGAAGACGTGATCAGATATGACACTCAATGACATTTACTCTCAATGAAATAATGTGTGTGTGTGTGCTACAGGCGTCTTGAGTTCAGACCCCCCCCCCCCCCCCACTTCACTTCCAGTCACTTTAATTGTACGTTTCTGTTTTTGTCTATTTTTTTATTATTATTTTTAAAGTGTAAAATCCTTTTTTTACAGATTTTCCCCAGAATATTACAAAGAAAGCACTAAATGTTCTACAGTGACACACTATTACTTTACAAATTATTACAATAACAAACCTTCAATAGTGTCAATGCATGCTCAACCGTTTTATTTGGAAGACAAAATACAAAGTCTGTACAAATGTTGCATAAAATAAAAATGATGAAATGCAGCACAATTACATTTACTTTTTAAAATACTGTACTGATGAAGAACATAAAACAGCTTCAAATTAAATATTGATAAATAAGTTGAATTAAATATTTTCAACTCAAAAGATTAGTTTGGTTCGTGAATAATTGTTTCTTGGTAATTTACTCACCCAGATGTTCGTGTCTTTCCTTCTTCAGTTGGAAAGAAATTAAGGTTTTTGAGGAAAACATGTGAGGATTTTTCTTCATATAGTGGACTTCAATGGGAGCCAATGGGTTGAAGGTCCAAAGGGCTCTACACGACCCCAGCCAAGGAATAAGGGTCTTATGTAGTGAAACGATTAGCCATTTTCTAATACAATAAAACAAAAATGCACATATGTTTTTAACCACAAATGCTCGTCTTACACTAGCTCTGCATCCACGTCTTCACGTATTACGTAATCACGTTAGAAAGGTCACTTATGATGCTGGAAAACTGACCATCTCTTTACAAAGCGAACGTGCAAAGCAAGTTAATCGTCATTTACAAAAAAAGGTAAAACAACAATGTCGGGCAAAAGTTGGAGGAGAAAACGAGGTAGGGTTTTTCACCCTACCGTACTTTTTTGAAGCACAGACGAAGAGCTAACCGCACCTGAAGTTTCAACCTGATCACGTAATGCACAAAGACGAGCACTTGGGGTTTAAAAGTATACAATTTTTTAAAAGCATATACGAAGTATAAAAAGTATAAACATTTTATTTAAGTATATACAGTTTGTGATTAATCTCATCCAAAATACAATTTTTGTTTACATAATATATGTTTGTATACTGCATATATTTATTATGTATATATAAATACAAATACCTATGTGTATATTTAAGAAAAATATGTTATGTTTGTATATTAAATATGAATATATAAATATGTTCAAAATATATATTGTATATGTGTATTTATATATAAATAAGAAATATACATATAATTTATTTTGGATGCGATGAATCACGATTAATTGTTTGGCAGCACTGTTTACAATACAATACTGTGTTTATTTCTACATCCTACTATTTACTTATAATGTCTTTTGTAAAGGATTCAGCTAATGGTTTTATATCTTATGTATAGAGATGCACGTCTGGAGAGAAGGTGCTTATTTAGGTGACTGTAGCTCTGTTTGTGATTCTGGTGTTTTGATGTATTTGAAGCATTGTGAGGTAGCTACAATGAAAATATCAGTCGCATAACCGATGTCAACAACACCGAGCATGATGTCTGAGCAGTTATAGCCATGTCACATTGACTCTAATAACGTTACATCAACGCCGCACACATGCATTGAAGGACTGAGTGTTTCGGGCTGCCCATGAAGCACAATCAAACAGCCCTCCGACCCCCCACCATTCATCACTTTTACACATTAGCCAGACATGGGCGGGAATATTAAGGAGTTTCTTTACCACCAAGTTCCACAGTGAAGGATCATCATGGGAACATCTATTTAATCAGCAGGGAGATTGACTTCTGTGTGTCTCTGAACGTCTCACACATTTTAAACCAAACCAGAAAGAAGGATTATTTGCAACACACAGACATTTCAATTAATAACGAACTATATCACGTATGATCGCTTATTTTCAGCAGTATGAACACGCTTGCTTTAATCTGAGCTACACTGAGGAAAACCACAGCATCTGATTAAAGTTAATAAACGACATTGTTTGGTGAGGAAATGATGCAAATCAGTTAAATGAGGTAAATTCTCCGAGTAGACATGCTTGAGCTGCCATCGCATCAATCTCAATCGCCATCAAAGACACGCAAATTGAAAACTAAAGAAAGTCATTTTGTGCCCAATGGAAGTGTTCCTGGCTAAATTTTGTTTGCCATAACGAAGTGAATTAAGTGCTGGGCTGCTGTTTAAGACTCGTATAAACCCACACACACACTTGAAAAGGAATAGTTCACCCAAAAATGAACATTTGCTAAAAATGTGCTCACTTTAAGGTCATCCAAGATGTAGAAATGTGTGTCTCAGCAATGGATGCTCTGCAGTGAATGGGTGCCGTCAGAATTAGAGTCAAAAATCGGATAAAATAAACTGTATTGTGAATACCCTACGAATGAAAAAGAGGTATGTTTGATTCTGAATAAAATAACAGAGATTTAAATGTACACATGAATGATGCAGTGCTATACAAGGGCAGATAATGTCTGGTCAGAGAATAAGACACTGAAATATGGCACACATTTATACCCAGAAGTCAGCTCCGCTTCCCAAAACAAAGAGTTTTCTGTTAGGGTTAGTGTGTGGTTTCGGGATAGGTTACAGTATTTATAACTAGCTGCTTATAAAAACATTATAAGTCTATGCACTACCCCATTTAGATAGCAGAGTAAAGGTGTGTGTGTGTGGATGTGTGTGTGTGTGTGTGTGTGTGTGTGTGAGAGAGTGTGTTGTGTGAGTGTGTGTGTGTGTGTGTGTGTGTGTGTGTGTGTGTGTGTGTGTGTGTGTGTGTGTGTGTGTGTGTGCGTGTATATGTGTGAGTGAGTGAGTGAGTGAGTGTGTGTGTGTGTGTGTGTGTGTGTGTGTGTGTGTGTGTGTGTGTGTATGTGTGTGTGTGTGTGTGTGTGTGTGGGCATGTTTATGTGGTTTATGAGGACACAAATTTGTATAATGACATGGGTATGACATAGGTATTACAAGGAGAAGGTGATTTATGAGGACATTTTCAGTGTCCCCATAATTTAAAATGCTTATAAATCATACAGAGTGAGTTTTTTTGAGGGGAAATAGAAATGCACCGTCTCCTGTGAGGGCTAAGTTTAGGTGTAGGGTAGGTGTAGGGCAATAGCACTTATAGTTTGTACAGTATAAAAACCATTACGCCTATGGAGAGTCCCCGTAAACCATAAAAACCAACATGTGTGTGTGTGTGTGTGAGTTAATGTGTGTGTGTGCGTCTGTATTTGTATGTGTGTGTGTGAGTGTGTGTGTGTGTGTGTGTTTGTGCATGCGCGCGTGTGTGTGCGTGTGTGTGTGTGTGTGTGTGTGTGTGTGTGTGTGTGTGTGTGTGAGTGAGTGAGTGAGTGAGTGAGTGAGTGAGTGAGTGAGTGAGTGAGTGAGTGAGTGAGTGAGTGAGTGTCTGTGTGTGTGTGTGTGTGTGCGTGCGTGCGTGCGTGTGTGTGTGTGTGTGTGTGAGTGAGCGCGTGCGTGTGTGCTGGATGTAAAGAAGGTTCAAGGTTTCTTTATTTGTCACATAATAAATTATACAGGCTATAACTAGAAGTGAAATGTAATAAAGGAATTGTAAGCAAGGTTACACTTTATTTTAAGGTGTCCTTGTTACAGTGTAAATATATATATATATATATATATTTTTTTTTTTTTTTTGCACAGAAGTGCACAGACATCCTTCTTGCTGGTGTTTGGTCAGCTTTACTCTGGTGATCAGAGCAGGACAGTGAAGGTCACACGCTGACTGACTCTAGTCTCTCTCTCTGTCTGTTTTTCCATCCATATCTGTAAAACAATATTTTCTTCTGCTACCATGTATTTAGTTGTTTTCTTATCAGAGATGTCTTTGTTATGTTGCTTTGAGTGGCACTGTCATCCATGATTTCTTTGGTAAGTTTATGTTTTGTCTATATCATGTGTATTCAGATAGTTTATTTAATTTTTTATACTAGACTATTTCTCTAAGAGATAAATAAACCTCCCTCTGTACTTAATTTATTTATTTTTTCCACAGACTCATGGTGTTGGCACATTTCATACTGTTCCTGTGTCTGGTCGTTCTGGTGCTCAGAGCTCTGTAGCGTCGACCAGACGGTAACACAGAGGGAGCGTGCTGAATGTGAGGGGTCCAGAGTGATTTTTCCAGCCCCCTTTCTCACTCTGGATGAGTACAGTCTTGGAGAGTGGAGAGGGTTGTACCAATGATTCGCTCAGCAGTCCAGTAATGAAAATGAAGTCAAACGCAGATGCAGGAAAGTGTCGGTGGTGCTGGCTGAAGGTCCCTCAAGCGTCCACGGCTCTTTTGTTGAGGAGCGTCACTGATAGCAGATATCCCCGATCAATAAAAGCTGTTGGCTCCTCTCTTTCTCCTCAGGCCTTTCATTTCTGCTGCTCCTACAGTCATCATGTGGATCTGAGTACATGCATGCGTGCGCCGCCGGTACTGTGGCCAGGCTCGGACCCCTTTATCAATCAGGATTTTAATTATACACATCCCAGCTGACAGCTAGATTAGAAAGCAATCGACGCTATCGGCCACCAGATCTAATTACTGTTTATTGACAGATAAGAGGCACTTTCCAAAATGAGATAAACTTCCTTTTAGCCGCCTC
>CM049880.1:30811131-30825849 GCA_027474115.1 Schizopygopsis malacanthus
TATTTAGATTTTTTTGCACCCTCAGATTCCAGATTTTCAAATATTGTCCGATCATAACAAACCATACATTAATGGAAATATTATTTATTCAGATGATGTATACATCTCAATAACAAAAAAGGACCCTTATGACTGGTTTTGTGATCCAGGGTTACATCTAACAAGTTCTTTAATAAGTTATAATAATACAAAATAAATAAATACATTACTAACATTTAAGACTAGCCTAAGCACAGGTTTATTTTAAATACATTTTTTCGAAAATGACTTTTGATAAAATACTACTTCACTAACGATGAATCAGTTCTACGTGAGATTTATTCGTTAGTTGTAATAATACGTTTTTAATAATCGCGAAAGTAAGAATGCGTAGTTTTTAAACGGCTGAAATCGCGTGAGCAGGTAACTTAACCATAGCAACAGTAACGTAACCGTTGGGCTTTTCCGTTACGATCAGCGTCGAACAGAACACCGACGAGACTGCTGGCATTTTCTTCTCACTTAACATCACTTTTACATGTGTATTTCAACAGTTTTAAGACGTGCATATACTTGTTGACAGATGGGACGTGCATCTCTTAAAAGTTGCACTGGTTAAAGCGAGTTGTTCCCTGAACGCGGCGGGCGGGAGGAGGAGCTCATAGAAAGGCGCGTCCAGCGGCGCTCCGCGTTAAACGCGCCGCAGCAGAAGATGGAGACGCACCTGAGGACGAGCTCCGTGTGTCTGTGTCTGCAGGTACACTCGATATCTCCCCTCTTCTCCTCTTTTCTGGAGCATTACAGCCTCAGATATCTCTCCTGTCTTCTTTCTGTCGCTGTCAGTGAATTCTCGCGCTGTTTAAAGCCTCTGGAGAGCTGTTGGGAACTTTCACACACACCGGTGTGTTTTACTCACATTGATCTCTTGTTAGTTCGTTTATTAAATGTGTGTATAACACAACTGAGCGAACCACACACTGAATGTTAGAAACTAAACTCACACGTATTTACAGTCGGTCTTTTTCTCTTTCTCTCGAGTAACGTTAGCGTCACGTTTTAACGCGCTTCACGCTGCTGTGAGTTTAAAGCGAAATTTGAAGTCACAATAGACTACATCTCCATTTGGGGACATTTGGAAAACTATTTATACATACAAATAATAATAAAAAGTCGTTGTATTGTAGTGTTATAGCTCTAAAAATCAACATAACTGGATAAACGTGTTCAATAAGACACACATCTGTCAGTTATATACAATAAAGCAGTGATACACACACTATGATCAATAAAACAGCTTGACTTTTTGCTGAGCGCTTCATATAGAGCTGCATAAGAGACTGAAACACAATATACACTTTACTGTATTTACTGATATTATTGTGATCAATTTAATATGACCGAAGGAAACAGATCGAGAATAATAACTACAAAACTAAAATACTTGCTTGTACAAATTCAGTGATAATAAATAGAACTGAACTCTAGAATAACATACATTAAACATTTCAATTGTAAAAAGGAATCAGCTTTACTAAGATAATTTAGTTTGAAACATATCTATAACTTGTTTTAAATGAATCAGTGCATTATTATCATGTGCAGTTCGTTTAGACACATGAGATGTGTGTGTGTGGCTAAATTAAATCTAGAGATATCTCATCATTTAACACAAGCACAATATCAGCGTTTGATATCAAATCCCGTGTAACATAAGACCAGACCTTAATAAGCATTCCGAAGGGATTGCACGCAAATCATATGGATTAGGTTCGTGGATGAATGACCTTTAATTCCATGTGTTTCAATTAAATTACTGTATGTTCCTGAACCCCAGAGACATCAATCATCTACTCCGTATCAGCCACATGACGATGATAGAAAATAAAACGCTGATTCTCTCACACGTATTTTTACGCTCATGTTTGTATTTTGTTATTGGCTTGTTATGTGTCTGTATGAACTGCATCCATATATTGACCTTCTGTCAAAGAAAGGAGAATATTTATTACAGCTACAGGGAACACATTGCTCTGTTTCTAACAGTACTCTGATATTAACGCTCATTTTGTCTGTCCTTTAACACATGAGCATCCAGACTCTGGCGTCTCACTCAATGCATTGGTTTGAGTTTGGAGGCTTGCAGTGAGTCCTGTGATGATCAATAGTGCTCGTGTGATGTTTTAGTATTGATTATGGAAACGCGAGCTGCTGAATAGAGCAGGGTTCAGGAGTCATGTTAAATCACAGGCATATGTCCACCAATAAACCAGCTCACCTAGCATCTGAATGATGGAGATTCATCACAATGATTTATTTTCCAATGCATATCTGTTACCCAGCATGCTTCAGCCATGTTTTGTGAATCTGTGACACTCAGGCAGCTGTTCAAACTGTGCTTTCGCTATGGCTCTCTGCTTATAAAATGCAATAGAGGAGCGTGAGCGACTGTGTAACACTATATCTGCATTCTCTGCATTCTTCAAGGCTTGATCAACACCGAGACTCTGGTGATTATAAAGCTTCATAAACACAGACAGCGATTTCATGCTTCTGAGTGTCCACTCTTTGACTTGTCCAGCACTCGCTCACAAATGTTCAAATGATTTAATGAAGTAGACAAAAACTACATTTGAAGGGATCATCGGTGTGATTGTTACGGCATGTCAGATTTGTCAAATGCATCTCTCCTGTTTTTAATGTTTCATTTCACATAACATAAAAACATTGAAATTTGAACCAATGCATGTGCATTTCTATTTTAATTTTAATAATAAAAGAAATGCATCAAAAGTAAATGATAACTTTGATAATATTACTGTAACATTGCCACTTACGTTTTGCATCATGTTTACAGATTTGATAAAAGTGGACTTCTGAAAATGATTTGATTATAGACATGCTTTTGAATATCATTTTGCATTTAACACAAGATGAGCACTAGTTTATTAAGATTTTCAATGTTTTCCCCTTTTTTAGATTTTTTTTTTTTACAGTTGCTTTAATATATATATTTAGTGTTTTCTGAAATATTTTACATTAATTTACAGTAGTTAAAAACATGTTTTGAATAACATTTACAATTATTAACACAAGATTTTTCAAAGTGTCATTGTAAATAACAAACCTGTTCTAAAATAAACAAAAACGAATGAAATAGGATAATAAAAGGTTTCCTCCTCAGATAGGACAAATAAGTAGTGTTTTATCCGTGGTTTCATGTATATTTGCTTCAGTCTGTTGTAAAAGCTGGCTGCTTGTGTGCGATGTCTGCGGGAGTATTTCAGCACACTGCACATCAGTCCCGCCTCCTGCTGTTTCCCCTCCCCCTCTCCAGTGTAGCTCCGCCCCTTCAGTGTGCTGAAGCCCCGCCCCCTGAGGCAGCAGCCAACAGCAGCTGTTCCATATTCATCAAGCTCTTCAGTCTTAAAGAGGCCGACACTGAGCATGCAAACACTCATTTCTGCCTTTCCGCTGCTCACACGCTCATCGTAGCGCACTCTCCTGTCTCCTCTCTCTCTCTCTCTCTCCGCTTCACCCCGACCAGCCCCCTCCCCCCCCACTCTCTCACACACACACACACACATGCGCACCTGAGCTGGAGGGGCTTTTCACCGCAACTTTTCCGAAGGTGCTCGCTCGTGGTTTTGGGGGGAGAGGCGAGTGTCCGGCGTCTCCTCTTTCTTTCTTCTCTTCCTCCTGGAATGCTAAAACTGGGCTGATGGACATTTCCGAACTTTGCATCCCTGATCCTCTCAGCTATCATAACCAGTAGGTGCATCTTCTTCTTTCACGCACTAACACCTGTTTTTAGCATCTGTCTGTCTGTCTGTTTTTCTTCTTCTTTGCATGCCGATAGCACAGTTTTCTTGCTCTGCCTGAACTTTCTGCTGCTGTGATAGGGATGCGTTTTCATTCATGTTACTTTCCGCGCACATTTATGCTCCTAATGTCAGCAGAGTGAGGTTTAGAGACACTTCTTTTCTTCTGCTTCAGTGTAGGTTGTTTGTTTTGTTGTAGTGTGTTGCGTGACGCATGCGTCCGGACGCTCCTCGAGAGTGTTTGGAAACAAGTCTGAAAGGTTCAGGCGGGACAAAAGGCACATGACGGATGTTTGTTTATTAAATGAAGAAAGGTCTTTTGGATGGTGGAGTGGCCCCAGAGGAGCGGCTGAAGGGGTCCAGGTGTCCCGGGATAATGCGCTCGCTTTAGAAAAACTAGGAAGATGCAACTTACAGAAGATTTACGCTTGTTTTTCACCAAAATAAAGCTGCTTTGACTTTCATTCATTTGTATAACTCATTTTCCAAATGATCTTGATGCACATTTTTATTTTTCATTTGAATATTAATATTTTACACATGGTTTTTAAATTATCTATTGACATGAACGGTCATCTGTTTTAATTTAAAACAGCACTGTATAAAATCAATCAGTAAACGCTTGCCTTGTGCTTGAATTATTATAAAAAACGTTTAAAAGATTGACCAAAAAGCGCGATATGTGTTGATTTTTGATGATGGATTTATAACGTGTCACGCCAGCAGCTCTGACATGGGCCGACTGCAGACTGTCTCTCTGTGTGGGGGTGTGTTTGGGTAAATTAGACTAGATTTCACTCTGCACACTTTAGTCATCTTAAACACACATCTTTTAAGCTGCTTTGTAGTTTTACACTAAGACGGATTACAAAGGTTCAATAGAGCTGAGCTCTGACACCTCCGCGCATGTGTTTCCACAGCCGCGCTTGCCCTTAGAAAACCTTTATTTAGAATTAGTTCCTCTCAAATGCATTTAAAACATTGATATTTAAAATGCATAGTTTTATTAAGAGCAACTCGTTTTGTGCAAATTTACACTTATTTCAAATAGTGAAATTTCAAAACTACAGTGAGATTTTCTTTAGTGACACTTTATTTAGTGATTGAATTATTATGAAGAGTTTTAAAATGTTTAAAAGAGACCACATATTTTTCTTGATTTATTTGCTTGTCATTAAATATGTGTCTCATAAATCTGACCATCACTGCTGGGTTGTATCTTAAACACCATCATGTTACACTTTTATTTGTCCTACTGTTAATGTACCTAATCATTTTAATAATTATATCTCTTAATCTCTTTGCATAGAAAATAATATTATTTTTTTGTTATGAATTAAAAAATGTTAACACTCATCTGCTGATGCATTTCATATGTAATATTAATATAGAGTATTTTGTGTGTGTGTGTGTGTGTGTTTGTTTGGAACTGAAGAACCTGTTTTAGGTTTTTGACTGGCGTTATTGTGCATCTATATATTTATTTGTTTTATTAAAAAATCCACTTAATAAAATTTTTGTTAGTTGAAGCATTTCCCAAAATATTTCAACAAGTGTTATTGAAGTGATTGAAATCAAAAGAGCATGAAGTGATTTACTGATGGGGTTGTCCTCAGATGCTCCACAGAAAACACCACCGGTTTGTGTTTACTGGCACGTGCGCTGAGATGGATGCTGCTTTTCTTTGTAAACTCATGCTGTGTGCTTCAGTGTTCATGTGTAGATCCGAGGCACTCGGAAACGTGGCGATGCAGGTCACTTTGACGTCTTCTTTACTCAGCTGGGATATTCAATATGACCCGGAGCGAAGACTGACTAGACGTATTCTCGCTCACTGCGGCCTCATTTCAGGATGACAGCTGGATTACGTTCGTATGCAGAAAACCTCCATAAGCACGGCCAGACAAATTCAATTGAACAATTGTTTGACTTCATTACCGAGTTGGCAGATTGAGCGCGTATCTCCGGCATTTCCGTTTTCCGTTTTATCGCATTAGCTTGGGAAAAAAGCAGCTGTGGGAATTGCATTAGTGCATCTTAAGTTAAAAGCTCGGTGCTCTTTGAGCAAGTGTTTCAGTGCTGTTGGGTTAATCAGATTTTTGCTGTCTGTGAGGAGATGCTATCGCGGGTAACCAAAGCGGCCGGCTCTGACACTATCCAGATGGGATCGGCTTACAGTAATTTGGTTTCAGAAAACATTACTCACACAGATCCATGGCTGTGGTCAGCCCACATATTCATGAGCTCTGGAGAGGGTTTCGATTCTCTCCACGAGCCCTTCGCCGGCCAGCTGACCTTTGGCCAAAACGAGCACGCTTCTCGATTCGCCGCATGCTTTTTCAAACAAACACACAGGCTCTGGGTACCAGCGGGGGATTGTTTTTGGTGAGCGCAGAGCAGTGTTTTTATACACACATGCAGCGTGTCACTCGCCTGTGTTCTTTCCGTTGTGTGTTTATTATTGACACATGCTCCGCTGAGGGTCTTTGGAGCTCTATATCTGTCATCTGTGCACATATAATCCTGATTCACACTCTTACACCTCTCGAACCAGTTGCGTTACAACAACTGTGTTTCAGGAGACGGTATAGCATCCGTGGAAGTTTTCCATTGCACTGAAGGTTGTTTATAGTAGAGGTATAGGGACTAATTCTCACTTTTAAGCTGCTTATTAGCATGCCTATTATTAACATATTGGCTGTTTACTAGTGCACATATTCTGCATGAGCATATTCTACATCCCTAATCCTATCCAACACCCAAACTTAACAACTACCTAATAAAAAATTCAAATTAGGAATTTACTGAGGCAAAAGTCGTAGTTAATAGTTTGTTAATAGCTAAAATTGGACCTTAAAATAAAGTGTGACCAAAGAAATTGGTTTGCTTAAAGGTGCTTTGAGGAACCAAAATGGTTCTTCTATGGCATCGCTGTGAACCTTTATTTTGAAGAGTGTAGTGTGTAATGTAGCTGTCAGACACTAAAAGAATGGCATATTTCTGAATAAAGCGTGTGTAAATTGAGGCAGAAGGGTTGTGTTGTAGTGCGAGCGCTGTGGTCTCAGTGTGTCTTGACGGTAGGGTCACTTTCAGCGCTCTCACACCCTGCGGCAGCGACCGAGCCGCCCGGCGTTGCCCATCCGTCTCCCAGTTCTCACCGAGGTAACCTTGGCATCCTGGCCGCGTCGTGACAGCAGGTTTAAAAATAAACCCAGCTCTGTTAGCGTGCTGAGGATAATGGCCCTCCAACGCATGCCGCATGGGGGGTCTCACACACGCACACACACACACACACACACACACACACACACACACACACACACACACACACACACTCTCAGAGGAGACCACAGAGGAAGCAGAGATGCTATAGACAGCAGGGCTTGTCTGAGACAAAGACTAACTTTAACATGGCAGTTTTAGCATATTTACAAAGTTGCAGTCTTTTAAACGTTCATTTGAACAAATCTACTGTTTAAGCGTTATCACAGCATTTATTTTGTATTAGTTTTTATTTGCATATTTTCAGTTTTCATCTCTTTTTAGTTCAGGTTTTAGTCATTTTGTTGTGTGTTTTAATAATTGTCTATATAGTTTGTATTAATTGTAATTAATTTATAAAAATTTTTAGTTATGTTAGTAAATCAACTTAAACTCAATGAAAATTATATTTTTTTCTTTGGTAACTAGTTGAAATAAAATAAGTTAGCTTTTTAATATATATATATATATATATATTTAGATTAATTATATATTTTTATCTTAGAATAAATGAATTATATTTAATATAATTTTTTTTTAAATGCATTTTCTATTTCATTTAACATTTATTCAATAGATTTTTTTAATCTTTATTTAATTTAGTTTTAGTAACCCTGGTCGCATGTAAAGCTGTGCATGCGACTGACTGCAAATATACATCTCACGTCACTAACGTGCGGCCCGTCCGAAGCACTTGCTCTCTATTTACATCAATCCACACACTGAGAGTAAACGATCCGAGCGCCGTGTCCTGATTTGCTCGGTAATCAAATGTTGCAGGGGGGAAATGCTAACTCCGCTAATTTACACTTTGGAGAGGAGGGGAGAAAAAACGTGAGGCCGAATGTCCGCGGGGCGGCACGCGGGCGTTTATCAGAGAATGGTATTGGTATTGAGCGGCCAGTCGTTTGAAGGTTATGTTTCTGAGCAGTAATTGAAATGCAAAATAACATTAGGATCGATGGTTAGCTCTGTTTATTTATGAAATCAATATTGAAACGGTCTGTCACCGTTGCGGCTCTGATTCCAGCTGACAGCCGAACTGAGTGTGCCACGTCCAGAGACACAGTGACTGCCTGCACTGCGGGAGAGAGCGGAAGCGCCAGGAACTGGGCGGGGTTTAGGAGAGGAAATGATGTCGCCACGGGTGTGTGAGATGCACAGCGGTCATTTAGGATTCTGTAGTTTGTGACCGGATCTTCTGTCCCTGTGCGTTCGGTTTGCATGCATATCTGTGAACAAAACAAAAATATTTCATGGAAAGGTTTGGGGTTGGTAAGATTTTAAAATGTTCTTCAAAGAAGTTTCTTTTGCTCACCAAGGCTGCGTTTATTTGATCAAATATACAGTAACAATTCTGAAATATTATTTCAATGTAAAATAAAAAGTGTTCTATGTGAATATCTGTTGAACTGTAATTGATTTCTGTGATCAAAGCTGTATTTTCAGCATCATTACTCCAGTCTTCAATGTCACATGATCTTCAGAAATCATAATAATATGCTGATTTGCTGCTCAAGAAACATTTCTGACTGTTATCAATGTTGAAAGCAGTTGTGCAATGTATTTAATTTTTCAGGATTCACAGATGAATAGAAAGTTCAAATGAACAGCATTTATTTGAAACAAACCTTTTGTAGCATTATGCATATCTTTACTGCCACTTTGGTCAATTTAATGTGTCCTTGCTGAATAAAAACATGAATTTCCTTTATTTTTATTTAGTTTGTTTTTGTGTGTTTTTTTAGCTTACTGACCCCAAACGTTGAAAAGCTAGTTTACAGTATGTTCAAATAGTTTCACATGAAGAGTAAAACACTGAGAAACATTGATCTGTTTGTTTAAGAAGCACAACGTTTCAAATTCTGACTCAACCAATGAAGAGAGTTTGGGGGCGGGACTTACACAGGGGGAGTGTTTGGAAAAACCTTCTGTTGTTTGTGCAATTCAGTTTTGCTGCAGAAAAGCACAGGTCACCTTTAATATTTTTGTCATCTTAAATGGTGTTGTTAGTTCATCAAATCAAGGTCGAATATTCAGCGTCTGCATATTCACACATGCAACAAGATAGAAATAGTGAGAGTTAACAAGTGTTTTAGATCAGAGCTTCTGAAAGGTTTTTGATTCAGGACTGTGTCACTAAATCGTTCCATGTTGACACATGTCTAATATTACCAGCTGGTCTCAAAATACTGTTCACTGGACACACATGACGAAACAAGGATTGAAGGTTGATTCGTTTATTTACTGTGTGATTCTAACTACACACAGTTTCATGTGCTTCTGTATTCAGACACACAGTCTCTGTCTGTGAGAAGGTGTTGTAATTCACTGGAGGTGATGAGATCAGGGTCCGTGAACTCTCTCAGATCATCAGAGGACATTACAGTGGAAATCTGCTGCGTTCGTGAAGGTGAGCCGCAGTCAGATGACATGGAAAACCTCCTGCGCCAGTTTATCTGTTTGTCATGCGCCGCTCATTTACAGTCTGTGATTTTCCACACTGACCGAGTTGTGTTAGAGCTCATCGTGGCGGCTTTTCTCTAATAATTATTGTCATCTGGTGGCAGTATATGTGACCCTGGAGCACAACAGCAGTCTTAAGTCGCTGGGGAATATTTGTAGCAATAGCCAAAAATACATCGTATGGGTCAAAATTATTGATATTTCTTTTATGCCAAAAATCATTAGGATATTAAGATCATGTTCCATGAAGATATTTTGTACATTTCTTACCATAAATATATGAAAACTTAATTTTTGATTAGTAATATGCATTGCTAAGAACTTCATTTGAACAACTTTAAAGGTGATTTTCTCAATATTTAGATTTTTATGCACCCTCAGATTCCAGATTTTCAATATAGTCCAAACCATACATCAATGGAAATATTATCTATTCAGCTTTCAGATGATGCATAAATCTCAATTTCGGAAAATTGACCCTTATGACTGGTTTTGTGGTCCAGGGTCACATATGAGAACTACACATGTATTGATCGCTGAATAACATCATTAAAATTAATCAGACGGAATATGTGATAAAATAACACAAAAAGCAAGATCATACAGTGGCTTTGGTGCTCATTCTGTCTGATTTTGATGCAAAGCAGTGAACAGACAGACAACTGCAGTTCATCAGAGTACAGTAATGCTAGTTTACAGAGATAATGACAGTGTTTTTCAAACATCTATTAGTTTAAAACCTCTGATATTATCTTCTCTATATTAAAATATGACATGATTCGGTGTTTTAGTGACATTTACACAGAGACCTCTACCTCAGAAACGAGAGACCGCAGCCAAACATAGGTTATTTGAGCTAGTTATCTGGTAAACATGTCTTTTGGAACAAGGTTAAATCAGAAACACTTGATTAAACTGTCTGTTTTAATGAATCAGTTGTCAAGTTTACTTGTACATTATTATGCATTAGTGTATGTTCATATAAGTGAAACGCGTTACATATCATTCTCCTTTGTATTAAAAAGACTAGATTATGTTTGAAGTTGATTTTATGTATTTACTTAGTTAAACATGTTGAATGATGTCTTTAATTGCCATTTTAAGCCATTTCTGAGCATAAAACTGGCATTAGCATGAAAAAAAATAAAAACTCTATTATATAACTTTATCACTTAATACCTTTATCACCCAGCCTCACTACAAAACAATGTAAAGAAGTGCTGAACCTGCAATAGAATGTCTAATAAATCATAATATGATGTATTTTGTTAGTTGAGAATGGCGTTTAAATCTGTTTTCCTCAGCATCCACTGACGTGTGTGTTGTTTTTGCTTGCACGTGTCTGTTTCTCTGTCATGTTTGATGAGCTCAGTTGCATTGTGTCAGCTGTAATTCACACACGTTACTGTAACGCTGATGGACTCGTTTAGTGGCGCACACATCCCATAATGCAGGACTGTGCTACGGTTCACATGTCATCTGATGTTTCTGTGTTACGCTGTAGGTTTGTTATGGCATTGTGCAATTGCAGGGTTACTTCACAGAAGACGGTGTTCGTGCTTTATATTTATATGTGAAGGTGTTTGTGTTTGTGCACGTAAATGTGTCAAGCCATACACACACAGAATATACGACAGTCTTCAGACGACGTGAGTGTCTTACATTAGGAGCCTATTTGATTTGGCAGCTAATTATTTAGCAGAAAATGAGGAATGTGCATTATTTCTAGTGTAAAGAGGGAAAAAGGGGAACGATGTAAAAAAAAAAACCTTCCCAAGTGTGCTCCACGCGAGGAATGAACTACTTTTTCATATGATGAACTGTTCAATTCAAGAGGGAGCTTTACCGTTGGGCTCACACACTTTACATGTTAACTCTTTCACCGCCGGCTGACTTACACTCCTTTATTATACAGTATACTGCATCACGAATGTACATTAAAGCTATTCAACAATATATTGATATACATACGCATCAGATTATATACACACACAGGAATAGATGTTTGTGTAACTCTCAAAACACATCACTTTAGGCTAAATAGATGAAATATTATATATTACAAAACTAAATAGGCATTGTATTTATTTATTTAGATATTTTTTTTAAACATTAGGCTGTTTTTTTCCTGATGTTGTTTTTCCTAAAACATCAAAAAACATAATTTAGGGGAGAGATAAACATTATTTAAATGTATTTTTAGTTTTATTATCATTTTTTTATATATAGGTTATTGTTATGTTATTATGTTGTTATTTATATTTATTTACATTATATATAATGTACTGTATGTATGTATTAAATCCAGGAAAAGAAACAGTTATTTTCTATCTATTTTTAGTTATGTTCTCATTATGTTGTGCTCTGTTATTTATTTACATTAAATTATATAAGCATTTGTATTTTATTTCCTTTTTCTTCCTGATTTAATATAGCACACACACACACACACACACACACACACACACACACGTGCGTGTATTCAGGTGACAAATAAGTATAAATACCCATAATTTATTTTATAAGTCAGAAATATAATGACGAACAGCATCATTTTAACTGAATATGTATGCAAAGACTCAAAAATACTTTTTTTTAAGTCAGTTCATTCAAATGGATCGTCCAAATAAACCAATCTGCTAAAATGATGCCGTTTGGTGAAAGATAAGACCAGTTTACATCTAAGCTGTTGTGTTTTAGCACACTTTACTCGTTTGAAAAGTGTCTTGTTAGAGGAAAAGCAATGCAGTTCAGTGTTGTTATCTTGAGTAAGTGGCTGTCCAAAGCTGTGCATATTTACATGAAATTATGGTGAGGCCAGTCTGGAGTTCTGTACTCTTCCTGTGATTTGAGCAAGCTGTCATTTCTGAGCATGCTAGGGCTGAAAGACTCAGTGAGATGTTTCCAGTATATGTGGTAGAGGAGAGCACTATTAGAGTCGTGACGTGTGCTCAGGAAGGACACGACGGGGATCGATGGATGCGATCTGTTTCTGTGGCGTGCTAAAGTCTGGCCGTGAGCTCACAGTCTAATGAAGGCCGCAGAGGCGATGCAAGGCAGACGGACTAAATTTACTCCTCGGCCCGGAGTTTAATTGGGCCGGGCCGGTCTCTCCTCCGGCAGTAACCGGACACCGTCACCCAATATCCATCTCACTCCTTCTCGTTCTTTCTCCCTCCACGGCTCAAACGCTCGCCGTCTCCTTCATTCAGTGAGGAGTCAGACTAGTCGTTGAGATTGTTACTTTCACTGGCCCTGACCACAGGAACCACTTTACTAAATGAATTACTTTAAGCTTTTCCCCCACCCAAAATGATCTATTTTGATGATAAAAATGCATAAATACATATATAGAGAATATTTATTTGTATGCATAATTATTTAAGAGAATTTAGAACAAACTCTTTGCAACAGAAAATAATGCTAAATATTTCAGCTGTATCGATGCATCACAATTTTCATTGTGATTTTATGTTGCCACAAACAAAAAATGGAAAGATGTTCTGTAATCTGTAGTGTGGACATGCTACACTATTTTATATGTTTTAAAACTCATTCTTATATAATTATAATGCATGCAGATTTTATGAGGTCATGTTGATTGAGAGATGACATTAAATATTTGTACTTAGTGACGTGAACCTTGTGATATGTGAATGATTAAATCAGAAATTAAAAGAAAATATTTTAGATAAATATAGAATTTATGTGCTTTTAAATAAATAAATAAAATTACCTAATATAACTCTAATTTAATATACTGTAAATAAAATATATTGTATGATAATATGAATTAATCCATGTATCTAAACAATATGAACATTAAGCTTTTCTCCCACTCAAACATAGATTGATGTCTATAAAACTATAAATACTTATAGAATATTTAGTGTATGCATATCTATTTTTATATATGTATTTTGAGAGAGTTACACAAATCTGTGTTGCAACAGAAAATAATACCAAACTTGATGCATCACCGCTTTCATCAGTTATTTTAATGTTATGCTGTCAATAACACAAATAGGTGATATGGAATTATTTGTAGGATGAACATTTTTAAATGATCTTTGCTAGTATAGACAAAATGGTGAGTAAAAATTAATCAAAAATGCTTTTACTTAAAATCACATACATTTCAACCTGTCAATTATGCTTATATTTATTAGCCCCTCCTCCCTTTTAAAAAATTTAAAAATACTTGTACAAATGAATTTGTCACACCACAAGACCATTTAAAATGATGTAATATACACCAAACGATTACTAAAATTAAATCTAGAACTTAGTTAAAGTCACATACATTTCAACCTGAAATTGATGGACACTTATGTTTCCTTACGTTTGGAATAATTTGAATGTATTTGTTGATCTGAAGTGACTTCAGCACATTTCTGCATTACTCAGAAGAGACAGCACTGATGAGATGGGGTTAACTTTAACCCTGGTGAGAGTTTTACATTGAAACCAGCTTCGTTTGCAGTGACGATGTTGAACAACTTGAAGCGCGGTTGTTGATGTTTGAAGGCACAATCACGATCAGTAAGCACACTTTCCACTCTCCCTCTCTCTCCTCCTCCTCTGTCTCTGTAGTCTCTCTCTCTCTCTCTCTCCTGTCTCTCTCTCACTCCTCTCTCTTTCTGTCCAGTTCTCATGTGCTGTGATCCACCTTCTTAGATCAGTCGCTCATAAATCCTTTGTCAAATTCCCTCCTTCGCTTTTTAACAAAGTGGCTCGTCTTCAACCTTTCCCCTTCTCCCTCATGTTTAGCTCTGCACTAATGAATGAAGGCTCTCCACTGCCGCCCGAGATTAAAACAGCTCCCAGGGGCCTGAACGAATGCTGCTCACACACACGCACGCGCGCACGCACACGCACTCAACGCACACGACACACACACACACACACACACACGAATGCACGCACACGCACACACACACACACACACACACACGCACACACACACACGCACACACACACGCACAACGGCACACACGAATGCACGCACACACACACCACGCACACACACACACACACACACACACTGGCCACACACACACACATGCACACACACGCACGCGCACACACACGCACATACACGCACACAGCACACACACACACACAACACACACACGAATGCACGACACACACACACACACACACACACACAACACACACACACACACACACACAC
>CM049880.1:30825949-30835949 GCA_027474115.1 Schizopygopsis malacanthus
GAATTGAAAAACAGCAGATACATATTAGACAAGATGTCTAAAGCTAAAGGACTAAGCGCGTGGAACGAATCGGGGGAGTTTGTGTTCAGGGTAAAGCCATACAAGGCTCACACATGGTCGATTTGTTAAAAATGTCACGGCCCCGCAAAAGGTTCGTGATAACCGGAGACCTGTAGGATGGTCAGAGTTTCTACGTGCCTTTGCCGAATTAAACATCCCTTTTTCTACAGTGCCGAATCAACAGGTCAGGAGCACAATTAAATCTCTAAAGAGTAAACCCGACACCCCCGCCCCGTGTCAGACCTTCTAAAAGAGCACGAAGACATTCACGCTCTGTGTTTCCAGAGTCCGAAGACTCTGTGTTTAAATCCCCGACTATCGATCCAAGACAATGGTTGGAATTTTAACGAATCCTTTCATGTGTGTGTGTGTGTGTGTGTGTGTGTGTGTGTGTGTGTGTGTGTGTGTGGTGTGTGTGTGTGTGTGTGTGTGTGTGGTGTGTGTGTGTGTACATTAATATGTATCTTATGATTAAATAAAAAGATGATTAAAAATATAATGGTTTTAAGATTTTTTTATTTATATGTCAGACATGTCTGCACACAGTGAACGCAGGAAAATATTTTATCATTACAAACATACGGTCTTAATCTCTTCACAAATAGGGACACCATTTTATCATTTTTAATATAATCATCGGTGTATAGTTTCATCACATGGTTATAGTCGTATCCTCTGGCTAAATGATATAGAAAAAACACACAGTGCTGACCGCAGGTATCCGATGAATAATCCTGGACTCGTCTGTCGGAATATAATATGTCGGCGTCGTTGGCTGCTAGAAAGTTATTGATGGTGGTTGGAAAGCGATGGCTGTTGGGCGGATTGCCGAAGCTGTCGAAAAAACACGTGGGCCCGTCTTGGGTTAAATAAACGGCGATCCAGTGCTCACCTGGTAGCCTAGCAGGGTGAGTGTTAATGATACAGGCCGACGGTAAGATCCTCATGGGTTTTTTGGGTAGTTGATCGCTCGGTAGAACGCCGAGAAAATGAGTCCTGCATGTAATTTTATCCATGATGGCGGTGAGTTGCAGTGTGTTCATCTCAATAGTAGTCTATCAATACCTGGCGACGGTTAGACAATTCAATGATGCTGTCAAATACTGCGTAAACAATTAAATTAATGGTATTCGGCAGTGGTTTCTGAAACGCGCTTCGACTCTGATATTCCCGGACTTGATGAGGGAAATGTGCTGACCGCACTCTTCGTCCGGCGTGAGGTTAAATGCGTAAAGTGTGTATCCGTTCAGGAAATCATTCCTGCCAATACAGAGCGGTTGGTCTTTAAGGTGTCTCCCGGTCGTCATCACCAACTGATAATATTCTCGTACTGCCGAACCAGCTTCGAAATTAGGTTGTAGAGGCTTGGAGGGATATTGTTGACCGTCGACGTAGACGGCTAAGAATTCCAGATCGTAATGTTTGAACGCGAATGGATTTTTTGTGTAGGAACCGGTGAATGCATCGTTGTCGACCATAGCAATGACGACAGACTTTGGTAGCGTTCCTAAAAACAGATTTTCCTGATTCGAAACACGAGAGCCGCGCCGGTATGGAGAACGATTTTAGACTGACCCTATCGACAGGGTACTTGGCCGTTGTCGAGAGTAACGTCTGAGCGTGAGCCAGTCTCACCGGTGGTGATACAGTAACTTTCTTGACAAATAGGGATGCGGACACTATATTTAATTTGTAAGCCACATCGTCGGCCCTCATCAGACAGAATTCATCTTTTGCTTGAATAAGTCGTATCTTGATATCAACCCCGTTTATCATAAGTTTCTCTTGGAAGAATATATCGCTGTGTATGGGGGCAAGTAGTTCCACCTCCTTGCTTTCGCTGGTGTAACCCGATCTCTTCGACAACCCTGCGTTATGGCCTGCGGGGTCTTGAACATCCATGTGACCCGCCGTGTCTTTATGGAACAATCCAGCGCTGAAGACAGATTCCAACGTATCTTTACCGTAGTTGATCAGACTCTCGATGATACAGCGATAAGGGTAAGTGCTCGAACTCTGAGAAATCAGACGATCGCCGAGGGTCACGTCGACTTGTGAAAATATAGTGGCTCCGGGGTAGTTGATTAGACCCACCTTCGCAGGGTGTGCAATCTCTTCCCCGTTAGGTCTCGTGATTTTCACCCGTAGATAGATCATCGTGTTATTGAGATCCACATAATCATCGCCGTTGCCTGCGATAAAAAATTCCAATGGTGCAGAGCCCGATATGGCCGATAATGGGATACTTCTAAATAGCCGTTTTTCTCAATAACGGTCTGTGTCAGCGGGACCGAAAATAAGTCCAGCTCGGACTTGATGCATTCTCCCGACATGCGATGCAGTAGCGCCATGTTAGAATATGGATTTTGTGGCTCTCTTGATCGACACGTTTCGACTGACAGACCTCTTACGCTTTCTGCGTACGAGTGAGCGCTTGTTTGATCCGCGCACTGTTTTCTTCTTCTTCTTCTTCGGCGCTGCCCGTTGACCACGCCTCCTCACACCCGGCGGTTTAGACATTCTCTTACGTGCCATGACCATCAGACCGGACCCGTCTTGAGCTTTATCGCTATGCGAGCGCGCGTCAAAACGTTTGAGACGACGTCGGATACTATATTTTTAGCTGCCGATTTTAGGTGTGGTTTCGCGAAGCTAAATCCTCTTTTTAACAACGGTACGGCCATCCTGAACAGCCCTCTGAATAGACCTCCTAACCCCGCACCGTACATAACTCCCGATCCCGAATAACCCGGTAAACCGCAGCCGCCGGCCTGATTTTGGTAATAGCTCACATAGTCCGCGGTATCGGGCTCTCCGGGTCTATAATAAACCATTTTTAAAGAATAGAAATATTTTTTGGTTTAAAGTGTAGTTTTACGATGACTTTCCCATAAGAAAATGGTACTTTGTGGTTTTGATCGTCCTTCAACTCTATGACGATGCTGGTGATGTGATCCTTGCTGATCGATGCGTAATGCGGGTTGTCGTATCTAGCAATGACCGCGTCGTTGCCTTTACCCGTTATATGTACGCATCTCAAAAGGGGAACGTAAGAATCTCCGACCGCTTGGTATTGGATGATGTCGGTGTAAACGTACATTGTGTAGAACCCTGCGTTGATATCGCATTGATGAGGAGCGTACATGATGACGTTTGCGGTAAAATCGGGTTCTTTATGATAGTTTAAACCTCCGAGAGGTTTTAGCGTCATTCCTAAAATAGTGGCGAGTCTTCCCCGGAAACTCATTGAAATGTTGGGTTTCGCGGTCAGATACACCTTGTTTTTTAATTCGTCATGATTCAATACGGCCGCTGGTGCGATGAGTTGATTTATAGCCCGGAGGATCGCACGAATGTTTGCGTAGTACCCTCCGCTTATGTATAATTTTGTAATTATAGAAAAACCAATATTTGAGGGTTGCTATCCGGGGTTTCCGGAGCCGTATGTAGGATGAAATGCCCATCTTCGTCATTAAAGTTGTACCAACTTCTAGGATATTCGATTTCGGCGAGTCCGACTTCCCATTGTCCTTTCAAGTTTATAGCTTTAGCCAACCTGGTTGTATAGCTGGATATACGATTTTCAGGATAAACCGACGACGACGCATTGCACGGCAACGTGACGTAGAACCCGTGATCCTCCATGACGGTCCTTCGCTCGTATGGTCTCATCCGTTAACGACGGCGCGTTTTAAGGAGATTGCAAGTCCAGCAGAGTTTTTTTATCTATATAACTATTAAATTTTGAAGGCCATCCTAGCCATTTCACTAAAACAAGCGTAGATTTCCCTTGTTTTTTCTGACCTAAAATCTTTTCCACCTTAAAAGATTTGTTTTTACTCACAATTATTTTTTGCAGCTCTTCTTCATAAAAAACCCCCTCGATGACATCGCCATCATAATCCTTGAGTCTGTAGACCGGGGTTTGACGTGGAATACACGAAGATACGGTAAAAAATTCTTCCGTGTAGTTCTGCTCATAACCTTTGGCGAACGGGCCTCTCACTTTAGAAATCCTGACGACGTCGCCGACTTTGAAATTAAATACGGTCTTCTTCTGCTTCTTTATATCGCCGTACAAGTTTTGAAACACTTGACCCTCATTTACTTTGTCGACGTCCACGGGTCTCATTCTGATACTTCGGTGATAACTGGTGTTGTACCCTTGAATAATGTCTTGTAAAACATCTATGTATCGGCGGGAATTTGTAGCCGTTAAAAATCTCCACATGCGGCTTTTAAATGTTCTATTAAATCGTTCCACGACACTGGCTTTCAAATCCGTAGCGGTAGCGAAGTGGTTAATGTCGTGCTTTTTCATCACATCTTGAAAATGTTTGTTAAAAAATTCCTTTCCCTGATCCGTCTGCAATTTCTGAGGCACACGACCCTCTTTGAGTATAGACTGGAACGCTTTAGTAACCTCAATGCCGCTCTTATTCTTCAAAACTCGAACCCATGAGAACTTGCTAAATACATCTATGCATGTCAGTAGGTATTTATGACCGTCATTATCCTTGGCGTAGGCACTCATGTCGACAAGATCGGCCTGGAACTGTGTATCGATCCCGTACACAACCACTCTATTTCGTTTGTATTTTATAGGTGCTGTTTTGTGTAATGTGTAAGCATCCTCACCAGCCAACCATTCTGAAACCTCTTTATCGCTTAGACGGACGCCGCTATCTTTTAAGACGGCGTCTTTTAATCGTTTTTTACCCCCTAGAGAGCCGGGTTGGACGGTGTATAATAAGCCTTTTTCATGAGCTCCGACATGCTGTCGTTTCAACCGATGCAAAAGAATAACGCGTACAAGTAGTTTGAATCAATCTTTTATTAAAAAACGTTACAGGATGCATGCAAAATCTAAGTAAATGGTATTAATACAATCTAAGTAAAATGATACACGTAAAGTAAAAATGGATATAATACAACACACTAACTAAGAATGGTTAGTAAAAAAGAATAATGTAGCAAATAGTTAGTAATAATGACATCAATGATAGTCTAACCAGAACAGAAAGTCGCGGCAGGCCATCATGTTTTTGTCTAGGATGTAATCAACATACATTACGACAATTTTGTCAACGGTCTCATGAATATCGGCATGTTTTTGAATTTCATCATCATCGCTTTCATTCAAGATCAACTCAGTACATACATCCGCCACATAGGTAGAAGTACACAACACATCGGTGATTTCGATCGTACATTGTGATTCAATCATCATATCTAGAACCTCTTTTATCATTACATCAGGGGGTCGGTACCATCAACACATTTATCCGTCAAATCGTCCCATGAATTAGCCAGTCCTCTTATTAACACCATATTTTTCTTGAGATTTGCCTCACGCGTAGTGTTGTGGCCAACTGGAATATCGGGTGGGCTGCGTCCGCAATAATCTTATACAGCAGCTCAGTCAACTGCCGTCTGTAATGCTCTTTAAACATGAATTCCATACAGCTCCTTAGGCTAGAGGCTACACCCATGCTGGAGCTGACTTGGTCACTCGCCATTCACAATTGAAAGACCTTGCCAGAGATCAACGACGTCGTAGACTATTTCCTTGCAGGGTTTGTCCAGAAGTTTCAGCCTGATTTCTTCTAGCTTGGCAACTATGAATGGTTCGTCTTTTAATTCGTGCAGAATAGTCCCGACTGTCCCTTGGATACGATGGGGGTGAGATTTTAACCCACAGCGGTTTAGGAGAATACCGATGATGGAATGAAAAAAGGGCTTAAACAGCTTGCCTGACAGCTCGTCAAAGTGTGTGTCGAAGTAGAAGTTGGGAGGGTCAAACAGACAGGAATGTTGCAGCTGGCTAGGATGGTCAATCGCACACCCCTCGCAGTCTTCCTTCAGCTTATCGCCGATGAGATGTTCCAGCAGCACCACGGTCGCTGCTTTTATGATTTTGAATCCGACGTCGCCTGAAACATCCGTCTGTAGCGTCGAGACCGGCTTTAGTGGCGAGACCGGCTTTAGCGATGGGAAGGTAAGTCAGGTTGTGTGATCCGAGTCTGAGCCCAATTTATCCAGCCAGTCTTTGGAGGGGTTGACGATGTTAGCCGGACCCCAGTCGTTTTGGAGGTCCGATTCCCAATCTTTGTGGAGGTCCGATGGTCCAAGGGGAAAGTCAGGCAATGGTCGCTTGCGTTGTCGTCAGGAGGGTCGAGAATGCTGCCGAAGGAGATGCCGCAGCTACACACATGAGCGGGTAATGAAGCGCCGTCTTCAGCCATGGTTTATAAATGCTGCTTGAGAGGGTCTGGTCACTGACTTTATTGCAAATGTAGTAAAGGGGCGGGGACGTCGTAGCACTGCAGCCATGGTTTATAAACGACGCCTGGGAGGGTCTGACCGGCGAGCTTCCGGATGTCCGTAGTAAATGGGGGCGGAATAGCGCGCGTATGTACTGCTGCGCACGCATCTCTCAGGGTGGAACAGCTGCACTTTAATTTTGTTGTAGCCGTCATGCAGCTCGCACCATTTGAACATCTTGTTTATTATTGAAAAAATACCGGCCAGCAGATCCAGATCGCGCCACTTGAACAAAAATTGCATTTCATACAGATCGTTATGCTCGTTAGGCAGGACGACCCCTGACCGATTTTTGTTGAGCTTTGTCTTGTCTTTACAGCAGATATGTAGACAGAATCATCTGGGTTCTTTTTAGCGTGGTCACCTACCACGCGGTACCGGACATTCGGGTCTACCCCGTCCCACTCTGAAATGTACAAAGGCTCTTCGCCGCCGCTGTTCAGATCCTTCCAGACAAATTTGTAAAATAATGACCAGTCTTTTTCAGGAAATACAACACACGCGTCTTCCCCGGGCTGAAACTCGCCTGCGTTGTCGGTGGTGTAGAGTATAACAACTCGAGTTGATTTATGAAATTTGTACCCGAATACACGGTTACTGCTCATCATAAATTCACCTTTAGTCCATTCCGAAAGTTCATGGAGAAAGTTTGTCAAACGGACGTGACCGAAAGGTTTTCTCGGTGCCATAGTCAGACTGGCCATCAGACTGTCCGTCGTTCCTGCTGCTCACCCCCGCCTCTGGGGATTTAGGGGGCGATAAACAGTCCATGCTCATGTAGCTCATGTTTTCTCTTTCTGATTGATGTAGAACACACTGACCCATTTATATACGCTGCTATGGGAAGCGGCGGATGGGGGGGAATTTCCTGATAACAGCGTCTTCAAAAGACAAAACCTTCTGTCATTTATTATACAGCCTTCAAAAACAAAAACCACCTGTCAAAACATCAAAACCATCAAAACCTTCTGTCATTTATTATACAGCCTTCAAAAACAAAAACCACCTGTCAAAATCATCAAAACCTGCTGTCAAAACCTGCTGTCAAAACATCAAAACCATCAAAACCACCTGTCAAAATCATCAAAACCTGCTGTCAAAACATCAAAACCATCAAAACCACCTGTCAAAATCATCAAAACCTGCTGTCAAAACATCAAAACCATCAAAACCACCTGTCAAAAACATCAAAACCTACTGTCAATAACATCAAAACCATCAAAACCACCTGTCAAAACATCAAACCTACTGTCAATAACATGATTGATTATACCGAAGTCCCGCCTTATACAGGAAGTACCGCCTATACAGGAAGTCCCGCCTTATACCGGAAGTCCCGCCTTATACCGGAAGTCCCGCCCCTGTACCGGAAGTCCCGCCTACACCGGAAGTCCCGCCCCTATACCGGAAGTCCCGCCTACACCGAAGTCCGCCTACACCGGAAGTCCCGCCCCTATACCGGAAGTCCCGCCTACACCGGAAGTCCCGCCCCTATACCGGAAGTCCCGCCCACCTGTCATCAATCAATCATTTTGACAGGTGGTGTATGTAATAACTACTTACAAAGATGGCACTCATAATTTACAGCCTATAGTTTAACAAATCAATATAACAGACATGATTTTGTTGGTTTTAGTGAAAATTGCCCATAGGCTGTCCTCTGTAACCAAGGAGGATATAATCAGAATCTGATCAATAACTTCAGATATTGCTCGTTTGCTGGATTTGAAGTATCGGCAGAATAATTGCAAAGCGCTGTGAGAGCAGTACAGTGCAAGTGCTGCACCAGTCAAAGAAGACTAGCAAGCGTTTTGACTACAGGTTAAACACCTCAATTTACAAACGCTTCAAAATAACTTACAAAGTCTTAGATGAGACGTGAAATGGTGAAACCTCATATTTCATCTTGCACTTGTGCGTATTGAGGATCTGTTTGCAGACTGAGAGTGTTATTGCTAACACAATTACGGTCCCGTATACACACACACGTGCGATGAAGGTGTTACTCACTGAAACATGTGTGGAAACCTCGAAGCTGATTAATGAACATCAGTGTTGGGGGGAATTTAACCATTGACATATGATCAAAGCTTACTGAGTAATGCCAGAAAGTAATCAAGCACCAATGAAATATTAATAACTGATTATATGATAGTCGCTGTATTCTTTTTGTGTTCTATGCTTTTTGGGGCACAGTTAAATTAAAACCCATATTGCATGATAAGCTGTACATTTGCCAGATATTTTTGTTAGGCCTACTTTAACCAAGTTTATTGTTTTATTCCTCCCAATATAACACACTTCTCATATTTTGATAGTTTCATTTAACTATTCATTTAACGTTCTAAATAATTAGTTAATATTTGCTACAATATATTTAGCAAATACTGTAAATGCCTGACAATTATGCCAATGCAAATTTATTTACAAATGAAACTACGTGAATGGTTTAATTCCTGAACGAAACACTAGCCTATAATTATTTTTATATTAATTCACGGAAATAAAATGAATATATGTTAAATTCAACCTTTAAACTGCGCTTCCAGTAGGCTGTAAAATTCCAGTCAGCATACAGCTTTATTAGCATGTCGGGGCATTTACAGTAGGCTTTTTTACAAAGATTTGAATGAGGGAAAAGAAGGAAAAAATACGAATAAAAAAATACAGTATGAATATAGGCAAATAGTCATAATGATGATGATAATAATAATACACAAATGTTATGGGAAAAAAAGACGATCAGTTAATGGACACAGCTACAAGACTGTGGATGGATACACATGTTTTCTTCTAGGCCTGTTTAATTTGATAAACTTTATGTAATATTTAATTATGGTAAACTTAATTTGAATGCTGTCTGCATTGCGTGCAATGGCCTACAGTCCGGTATTAGCCTGAGTATGGTTAATATAATATTTCTTCTTAATTCAAATTAAATATTATTAATCCCATCTCTAATAATTGCTATGGTCCATAGGTTTGTCGTGGCCACAAGTATAACATGTCGTTACCTTGACAAAATTATCTCATGGCCATGACATATTACCCGTTCCAAAAGTTAAAGGTGGTGGTACGTGATTTCTGCAAGCCAATGTTGACATGTGTAATCACTAAAACAAACACGCCCCTACTCCGAAAGAGTCTCGCCATAGCTCCGCCCACACATACGTACGCCAACGATTCGTTCTGTGAAACAAAGCAAACCAATGTTACTCACCGATCGAGAGAAGAAACAGCAGCCCCGGCGTCCGATCGCAGCCTTCTCGCTCCATGAGTTTTCTCCGGTGCTGGAAATCTGATCCGATATTTACACGGGTCCTACTTCGTGCCTTATATTCTAGCACCGTGTCTACGGACGCGGAGCGAGCGGCGGCTGGCTATAGAACTCATTATAATCAGTGATGCTGTCTACACTGGATGCTGCGTGGACAGAAAACTGCTTCCGCATTCAACTTATGACATATTGACACAAATTTAAAATGTTATTTTTATCAGCTTTGTCGTGTTCAGTGTGGACAGACCTCGAGAGGACAACATCCGGTGTGTAAGCCTTCTTTTGTACTCAGCAGACGTTTTCCTCTTTTGTTTTTATCGCCATCTCTATTCTTTCTGT
>CM049880.1:30845949-30858449 GCA_027474115.1 Schizopygopsis malacanthus
CACACACAGACACACACTCTCACACACACACACACACACACACACACACACACTTTTTGTTTAAGAGGTGTTTGCCTGTGCAAAAATATATTTTTTTAATACGTTGTAAACAAAACAAAGATTATTGGAGTACTTTTTTTTTTTTTGCAAGAAAATACTGTCTCACACCAAATCACGTTCAGTGTTCATAGTTGCAAAGTAAATTTCCTTGTTACATTTATTCGTTCAACAGACACATTTTAATGCAAAGCATTGCTAGGGTGTTTTGGGAGCCAAACGATCCTAAAATAGATGTATGCACCCTTCTCAGTGTAAATCTGGGTCTATTTAATTGTATGCCCAAAAGCTTTCCCTTCTCAGGTTTAAGTTTTGAGGAATCATTGATGTCTGGAGCACAAATGCTGCAGGACGGGTTACAGGTCAAACATTTAATGAGTAAGAGGAATAGTAATAGTGACGCTTGCTTAAGCAATCATCATTAACTAGTGGAATCATTAGCTCACTTATATAACCGATGGTCTCTAGTGCCTAGTCTTTAAAAAACTAAAATCTAATCTGACAGAAGCTAATATGTTTTGCTTTTATATACAAACTGCGATCGGCATATCTTTGAAATGAGATGCAAGGCTGTAATAAAAACACAAGTGCTTCAGTGATTAGTGCTTGTTTAGGATGAGATGAAACTGCACCCCCTCTAGTGGATTCTAGAGGAATCATGCTCAGAATCAGATATCTTCCTTTGGGATGTCCCAATGATACAGTATTATCAAATACTATTCATCCCTTATCACTGAAACAGCTCTGCTTTCTTCTGTCTTTTAACAACATATGAAAAAAAGAGAAATCTCTACACAGCAACTTTAACACACAACTAAATAAATGACACATCTCATTACAGTAGCTGCAAGTTAACCTGAATGATCATTTCAACTATACTATGGCCAAAACAGGCATTTAAAACTGCTAGTCATGTCATCTAAAGCAGTGATTATTGCAGACCTCAGCTCAGTCTGGTGTAATCCAGTCAGTCAACACCACTAACCAGTGCTCTAGCCCAAGTATTCTTGTTTATAGCCTTTCATTGGCCTCTTCTCACGGCAACGGAAGCCTTTGCAATGCTAGGGCTATTTTTAAATTGTGAATTCATTGAAATTAGTATATGCTTCTTGTCAAATTGACATGATTTTTAAGGTTTTTCTAATGTTAGGGGAACATGTTTGCCATATAGATTATGATCATCATAAGAGCTTGTGTAGAATAAAACTGTCCAAGGGCCCGCTGCATTACAGCCATTAAGACTGTGTTTAACCAACTCGCAGTTAGCCAAGTCTTACTTTTCAACATGTGACCCTGGAGCACAAAACCAGTCATGGGTATATATAGCCAACAACATTATCCATTTCTCGTTTATGCCAAATATCATTAGGATATTAAATAAATCATGTTCCATGAAGATATTTAGTACATTTCCTACCGTAAATATATTAAAACTTAATTTTTGATTAGTAATATGCATAATAACTTAATTTGAACAACTTTAAAAGTGATTTTCTCAATATTTAGATTTTTTTGCACCCTCAGATTCCAGATTTTCAAATATTGTCCGATCATAACAAACCATACATTAATGGAAATATTATTTATTCAGATGATGTATACATCTCAATAACAAAAAAGGACCCTTATGACTGGTTTTGTGATCCAGGGTTACATCTAACAAGTTCTTTAATAAGTTATAATAATACAAAATAAATAAATACATTACTAACATTTAAGACTAGCCTAAGCACAGGTTTATTTTAAATACATTTTTTCGAAAATGACTTTTGATAAAATCCTACTTCACTAACGATGAATCAGTTCTACGTGAGATTTATTCGTTAGTTGTAATAATACGTTTTTAATAATCGCGAAAGTAAGAATGCGTAGTTTTTAAACGGCTGAAATCGCGTGAGCAGGTAACTTAACCATAGCAACAGTAACGTAACCGTTGGGCTTTTCCGTTACGATCAGCGTCGAACAGAACACCGACGAGACTGCTGGCATTTTCTTCTCACTTAACATCACTTTTACATGTGTATTTCAACAGTTTTAAGACGTACATATACTTGTTGACAGATGGGACGTGCATCTCTTAAAAGTTGCACTGGTTAAAGCGAGTTGTTCCCTGAACGCGGCGGGCGGGAGGAGGAGCTCATAGAAAGGCGCGTCCAGCGGCGCTCCGCGTTAAACGCGCCGCAGCAGAAGATGGAGACGCACCTGAGGACGAGCTCCGTGTGTCTGTGTCTGCAGGTACACTCGATATCTCCCCTCTTCTCCTCTTTTCTGGAGCATTACAGCCTCAGATATCTCTCCTGTCTTCTTTCTGTCGCTGTCAGTGAATTCTCGCGCTGTTTAAAGCCTCTGGAGAGCTGTTGGGAACTTTCACACACACCGGTGTGTTTTACTCACATTGATCTCTTGTTAGTTCGTTTATTAAATGTGTGTATAACACAACTGAGCGAACCACACACTGAATGTTAGAAACTAAACTCACACGTATTTACAGTCGGTCTTTTTCTCTTTCTCTCGAGTAACGTTAGCGTCACGTTTTAACGCGCTTCACGCTGCTGTGAGTTTAAAGCGAAATTTGAAGTCACAATAGACTACATCTCCATTTGGGGACATTTGGAAAACTATTTATACATACAAATAATAATAAAAAGTCGTTGTATTGTAGTGTTATAGCTCTAAAAATCAACATAACTGGATAAACGTGTTCAATAAGACACACATCTGTCAGTTATATACAATAAAGCAGTGATACACACACTATGATCAATAAAACAGCTTGACTTTTTGCTGAGCGCTTCATATAGAGCTGCATAAGAGACTGAAACACAATATACACTTTACTGTATTTACTGATATTATTGTGATCAATTTAATATGACCGAAGGAAACAGATCGAGAATAATAACTACAAAACTAAAATACTTGCTTGTACAAATTCAGTGATAATAAATAGAACTGAACTCTAGAATAACATACATTAAACATTTCAATTGTAAAAAGGAATCAGCTTTACTAAGATAATTTAGTTTGAAACATATCTATAACTTGTTTTAAATGAATCAGTGCATTATTATCATGTGCAGTTCGTTTAGACACATGAGATGTGTGTGTGTGGCTAAATTAAATCTAGAGATATCTCATCATTTAACACAAGCACAATATCAGCGTTTGATATCAAATCCCGTGTAACATAAGACCAGACCTTAATAAGCATTCCGAAGGGATTGCACGCAAATCATATGGATTAGGTTCGTGGATGAATGACCTTTAATTCCATGTGTTTCAATTAAATTACTGTATGTTCCTGAACCCCAGAGACATCAATCATCTACTCCGTATCAGCCACATGACGATGATAGAAAATAAAACGCTGATTCTCTCACACGTATTTTTACGCTCATGTTTGTATTTTGTTATTGGCTTGTTATGTGTCTGTATGAACTGCATCCATATATTGACCTTGTGTCAAAGAAAGGAGAATATTTATTACAGCACACATTGCTCTGTTTCTAACAGTACTCTGATATTAACGCTCATTTTGTCTGTCCTTTAACACATGAGCATCCAGACTCTGGCGTCTCACTCAATGCATTGGTTTGAGTTTGGAGGCTTGCAGTGAGTCCTGTGATGATCAATAGTGCTCGTGTGATGTTTTAGTATTGATTATGGAAACGCGAGCTGCTGAATAGAGCAGGGTTCAGGAGTCATGTTAAATCACAGGCATATGTCCACCAATAAACCAGCTCACCTAGCATCTGAATGATGGAGATTCATCACAATGATTTATTTTCCAATGCATATCTGTTACCCAGCATGCTTCAGCCATGTTTTGTGAATCTGTGACACTCAGGCAGCTGTTCAAACTGTGCTTTCGCTATGGCTCTCTGCTTATAAAATGCAATAGAGGAGCGTGAGCGACTGTGTAACACTATATCTGCATTCTCTGCATTCTTCAAGGCTTGATCAACACCGAGACTCTGGTGATTATAAAGCTTCATAAACACAGACAGCGATTTCATGCTTCTGAGTGTCCACTCTTTGACTTGTCCAGCACTCGCTCACAAATGTTCAAATGATTTAATGAAGTAGAAAACAACTACATTTGAAGGGATCATCGGTGTGATTGTTACGGCATGTCAGATTTGTCAAATGCATCTCTCCTGTTTTTAATGTTTCATTTCACATAACATAAAAACATTGAAATTTGAACCAATGCATGTGCATTTCTATTTTAATTTTAATAATAAAAGAAATGCATCAAAAGTAAATGATAACTTTGATAATATTACTGTAACATTGCCACTTACGTTTTGCATCATGTTTACAGATTTGATAAAAGTGGACTTCTGAAAATGATTTGATTATAGACATGCTTTTGAATATCATTTTGCATTTAACACAAGATGAGCACTAGTTTATTAAGATTTTCAATGTTTTCCCCTTTTTTAGATTTTTTTTTTTTACAGTTGCTTTAATATATATATTTAGTGTTTTATGAAATATTTTACATTAATTTACAGTAGTTAAAAACATGTTTTGAATAACATTTACAATTATTAACACAAGATTTTTCAAAGTGTCATTGTAAATAACAAACCTGTTCTAAAATAAACAAAAACGAATAAAACAGGATAATAAAAGGTTTCCTCCTCAGATAGGACAAATAAGTAGTGTTTTATCCGTGGTTTCATGTATATTTGCTTCAGTCTGTTGTAAAAGCTGGCTGCTTGTGTGCGATGTCTGTGGGAGTATTTCAGCACACTGCACATCAGTCCCGCCTCCTGCTGTTTCCCCTCCCCCTCTCCAGTGTAGCTCCGCCCCTTCAGTGTGCTGAAGCCCCGCCCCCTGAGGCAGCAGCCAACAGCAGCTGTTCCATATTCATCAAGCTCTTCAGTCTTAAAGAGGCCGACACTGAGCATGCAAACACTCATTTCTGCCTTTCCGCTGCTCACACGCTCATCGTAGCGCACTCTCCTGTCTCCTCTCTCTCTCTCTCTCTCTCCGCTTCACCCCGACCAGCCCCCTCCCCCCCACTCTCTCACACACACACACACACATGCGCACCTGAGCTGGAGGGGCTTTTCACCGCAACTTTTCCGAAGGTGCTCGCTCGTGGTTTTGGGGGGAGAGGCGAGTGTCCGGCGTCTCCTCTTTCCTTCTTCTCTTCCTCCTGGAATGCTAAAACTGGGCTGATGGACATTTCCGAACTTTGCATCCCTGATCCTCTCAGCTATCATAACCAGTAGGTGCATCTTCCTCTTTCACACACTAACACCTGTTTTTAGCATCTGTCTGTCTGTCTGTTTTTCTTCTTCTTTGCATGCCGATAGCACAGTTTTCATGCTCTGCCTGAACTTTCTGCTGCTGTGATAGGGATGCGTTTTCATTCATGTTACTTTCCGCGCACATTTATGCTCCTAATGTCAGCAGAGTGAGGTTTAGAGACACTTATTTTCTTCTGCTTCAGTGTAGGTTGTTTGTTTTGTTGTAGTGTGTTGCGTGACGCATGCGTCCGGACGCTCCTCGAGAGCCGTTTGTGTTTGGAAACAAGTCTGAAGGGTTCAGGCGGGACAAAAGGCACATGACGGATGTTTGTTTATTAAATGAAGAGAGGTCTTTTGGATGGTGGAGTGGCCCCAGAGGAGCGGCTGAAGGGGTCCAGGTGTCCCGGGATAATGCGCTCGCTTTAGAAAAACTAGGAAGATGCAACTTACAGAAGATTTACGCTTGTTTTTCACCAAAATAAAGCTGCTTTGACTTTCATTCATTTGTATAACTCATTTTCCAAATGATCTTGATGCACATTTTTATTTTTCATTTGAATATTAATATTTTACACATGGTTTTTAAATTATCTATTGACGTGAACGGTCATCTGTTTTAATTTAAAACAGCACTGTATAAAATCAATCAGTAAACGCTTGCCTTGTGCTTGAATTATTATAAAAAACTTTTAAAAGATTGACCAAAAAGCGCGATATGTGTTGATTTTTGATGATGGATTTATAAGGTGTCACGCCAGCAGCTCTGACATGGGCCGACTGCAGACTGTCTCTCTGTGTGGGGGTGTGTTTGGGTAAATTAGACTAGATTTCACTCTGCACACTTTAGTCATCTTAAACACACATCTTTTAAGCTGCTTTGTAGTTTTACACTAAGACGGATTACAAAGGTTCAATAGAGCTGAGCTCTGACACCTCCGCGCATGTATTTCCACAGCCGCGCTTGCCCTTAGAAAACCTTTATTTAGAATTAGTTCCTCTCAAATGCATTTAAAACATTGATATTTAAAATGCATAGTTTTATTAAGAGCAACTCGTTTTGTGCAAATTTACACTTATTTCAAATAGTGAAATTTCAAAACTACAGTGAGATTTTCTTTAGTGACACTTTATTTAGTGATTGAATTATTATGAAGAGTTTTAAAATGTTTAAAAGAGACCACATATTTTTCTTGATTTATTTGCTTGTCATTAAATATGTGTCTCATAAATCTGACCGTCACTGCTGGGTTGTATCTTAAACACCATCATGTTACACTTTTATTTGTCCTACTGTTAATGTACCTAATCATTTTAATAATTATATCTCTTAATCTCTTTGCATAGAAAATAATATTATTTTTTTGTTATGAATTAAAAAATGTTAACACTCATCTGCTGATGCATTTCATATGTAATATTAATATAGAGTATTTTGTGTGTGTGTGTGTGTGTGTGTGTGTTTGGAACTGAAGAACCTGTTTTAGGTTTTTGACTGGCGTTATTGTGCATCTATATATTTATTTGTTTTATTAAAAAAATCCACTTAATTAAATTTTTGTTAGTTGAAGCATTTCCCAAAATATTTCAACAAGTGTTATTGAAGTGATTGAAATCAAAAGAGCATGAAGTGATTTACTGATGGGGTTGTCCTCAGATGCTCCACAGAAAACACCACCGGTTAGTGTTTACTGGCACGTGCGCTGAGATTGATGCTGCTTTTCTTTGTAAACTCATGCTGTGTGCTTCAGTGTTCATGTGTAGATCCGAGGCACTCGGAAACGTGGCGATGCAGGTCACTTTGACGTCTTCTTTACTCAGCTGGGATATTCAATATGACCCGGAGCGAAGACTGACTAGACGTATTCTCGCTCACTGCGGCCTCATTTCAGGATGACAGCTGGATTACGTTCGTATGCAGAAAACCTCCATAAGCACGGCCAGACAAATTCAATTGAACAATTGTTTGACTTCATTACCGAGTTGGCAGATTGAGCGCGTATCTCCGGCATTTCCGTTTTCCGTTTTATCGCATTAGCTTGGGAAAAAAGCAGCTGTGGGAATTGCATTAGTGCATCTTAAGTTAAAAGCTCGGTGCTCTTTGAGCAAGTGTTTCAGTGCTGTTGGGTTAATCAGATTTTTGCTGTCTGTGAGGAGATGCTATCGCGGGTAACCAAAGCGGCCGGCTCTGACACTATCCAGATGGGATCGGCTTACAGTAATTTGGTTTCAGAAAACATTACTCACACAGATCCATGGCTGTGGTCAGCCCACATATTCATGAGCTCTGGAGAGGGTTTCGATTCTCTCCACGAGCCCTTCGCCGGCCAGCTGACCTTTGGCCAAAACGAGCACGCTTCTCGATTCGCCGCATGCTTTTTCAAACAAACACACAGGCTCTGGGTACCAGCGGGGGATTGTTTTTGGTGAGCGCAGAGCAGTGTTTTTATACACACATGCAGCGTGTCACTCACCTGTGTTCTTTCCGTTGTGTGTTTATTATTGACACATGCTCCGCTGAGGGTCTTTGGAGCTCTATATCTGTCATCTGTGCACATATAATCCTGATTCACACTCTTACACCTCTCGAACCAGTTGCGTTACAACAACTGTGTTTCAGGAGACGGTATAGCATCCGTGGAAGTTTTCCATTGCACTGAAGGTTGTTTATAGTAGAGGTATAGGGACTAATTCTCACTTTTAAGCTGCTTATTAGCATGCCTATTATTAACATATTGGCTGTTTACTAGTGCACATATTCTGCATGAGCATATTCTACATCCCTAATCCTATCCAACACCCAAACTTAACAACTACCTAATAAAAAATTCAAATTAGGAATTTACTGAGGCAAAAGACGTAGTTAATAGTTTGTTAATAGCTAAAATTGGACCTTAAAATAAAGTGTGACCAAAGAAATTAAAAAAAACTGTTTGCTTAAAGGTGCTTTGAGGAACCAAAATGGTTCTTCTATGGCATCGCTGTGAACCTTTATTTTGAAGAGTGTAGTGTGTAATGTAGCTGTCAGACACTAAAAGAATGGCATATTTCTGAACAAAGCGTGTGTAAATTGAGGCAGAAGGGTTGTGTTGTAGTGCGAGCGCTGTGGTCTCAGCGTGTCTTGACGGTAGGGTCACTTTCAGCGCTCTCACACCCTGCGGCAGCGACCGAGCCGCCCGGCGTCGCCCATCCGTCTCCCAGTTCTCACCGAGGTAACCTTGGCATCCTGGCCGCGTCGTGACAGCAGGTTTAAAAATAAACCCAGCTCTGTTAGCGTGCTGAGGATAATGGCCCTCCAACGCATGCCGCATGGGGGGTCTCACACACACACACACACACACACACACACACACACACACACACACACACACACACACACACTCTCAGAGGAGACCACAGAGGAAGCAGAGATGCTATAGACAGCAGGGCTTGTCTGAGACAAAGACTAACTTTAACATGGCAGTTTTAGCATATTTACAAAGTTGCAGTCTTTTAAACATTCATTTGAACAAATCTACTGTTTAAGCGTTATCACAGCATTTATTTTGAATTAGTTTTTATTTGCATATTTTCAGTTTTCATCTCTTTTTAGTTCAGGTTTTAGTCATTTTGTTGTGTGTTTTAATAATTGTCTATATAGTTTGTATTAATTGTAATTCATTTATAAAAAAAATAGTTATGTTAGTAAATCAACTTAAACTCAATGAAAATTATATTTTTTTCTTTGGTAACTAGTTGAAATAAAATAAGTTAGCTTTTTAATATATATATATATATATATATATATATATATTTAGATTAATTATATATTTTTATCTTAGAATAAATGAATTATATTTAATATATAATTTTTTTTTAATGCATTTTCTATTTCATTTAACATTTATTCAATTGATTTTTTTAATCTTTATTTAATTTAGTTTTAGTAACCCTGGTCGCATGTAAAGCTGTGCATACGACTGACTGCAAATATACATCTCACGTCACTAACGTGCGGCCCGTCCGAAGCACTTGCTCTCTATTTACATCAATCCACACACTGAGAGTAAACGATCCGAGCGCCGTGTCCTGATTTGCTCGGTAATCAAATGTTGCAGGGGGGAAATGCTAACTCCGCTAATTTACACTTTGGAGAGGAGGGGAGAAAAAACGTGAGGCCAAATGTCCGCGGGGCGGCACGCGGGCGTTTATCAGAGAATGGTATTGGTATTGAGCGGCCAGTCGTTTGAAGGTTATGTTTCTGAGCAGTAATTGAAATGCAAAATAACATTAGGATCGATGGTTAGCTCTGTTTATTTATGAAATCAATATTGAAACGGTCTGTCACCGTTGCGGCTCTGATTCCAGCTGACAGCCGAACTGAGTGTGCCACGTCCAGAGACACAGTGACTGCCTGCACTGCGGGAGAGAGCGGAAGCGCCAGGAACTGGGCGGGGTTTAGGAGAGGAAATGATGTCGCCACGGGTGTGTGAGATGCACAGCGGTCATTTAGGATTCTGTAGTTTGTGACCGGATCTTCTGTCCCTGTGCGTTCGGTTTGCATGCATATCTGTGAACAAAACAAAAGTATTTCATGGAAAGGTTTGGGGTTGGTAAGATTTTAAAATGTTCTTCAAAGAAGTTTCTTTTGCTCACCAAGGCTGCGTTTATTTGATCAAATATACAGTAACAATTCTGAAATATTATTTCAATGTAAAATAAAAAGTGTTCTATGTGAATATCTGTTGAACTGTAATTGATTGTTGTGATCAAAGCTGTATTTTCAGCATCATTACTCCAGTCTTCAGTGTCACATGATCTTCAGAAATCATAATAATATGCTGATTTGCTGCTCAAGAAACATTTCTGACTGTTATCAATGTTGAAAGCAGTTGTGCAATGTATTTAATTTTTCAGGATTCACAGATGAATAGAAAGTTCAAATGAACAGCATTTATTTGAAACAAACCTTTTGTAGCATTATGCATATCTTTACTGCCACTTTGGTCAATTTAATGTGTCCTTGCTGAATAAAAACATGAATTTCCTTTATTTTTATTTAGTTTGTTTTTTGTGGGTTTTTTAGCTTACTGACCCCAAACGTTGAAAAGCTAGTTTACAGTATGTTCAAATAGTTTCACATGAAGAGTAAAACACTGAGAAACATTGATCTGTTTGTTTAAGAAGCACAACGTTTCAAATTCTGACTCAACCAATGAAGAGAGTTTGGGGGCGGGACTTACACAGGGGGAGTGTTTGGAAAAACCTTCTGTTGTTTGTGCAATTCAGTTTTGCTGCAGAAAAGCACAGGTCACCTTTAATATTTTTGTCATCTTAAATGGTGTTGTTAGTTCATCAAATCAAGGTTGAATATTCAGCGTCTGCATATTCACACATGCAACAAGATAGAAATAGTGAGAGTTAACATGTGTTTTAGATCAGAGCTTCTGAAAGGTTTTTGATTCAGGACTGTGTCACTAAATCGTTCCATGTTGACACATGTCTAATATTACCAGCTGGTCTCAAAATACTGTTCACTGGACACACATGACGAAACAAGGATTGAAGGTTGATTCGTTTATTTACTGTGTGATTCTAACTACACACAGTTTCATGTGCTTCTGTATTCAGACACAGTCTCTGTCTGTGAGAAGGTGTTGTAATTCACTGGAGGTGATGAGATCAGGGTCCGTGAACTCTCTCAGATCATCAGAGGACATTACAGTGGAAATCTGCTGCGTTCGTGAAGGTGAGCCGCAGTCAGATGACATGGAAAACCTCCTGCGCCAGTTTATCTGTTTGTCATGCGCCGCTCATTTACAGTCTGTGATTTTCCACACTGACCGAGTTGTGTTAGAGCTCATCGTGGCGGCTTTTCTCTAATAATTATTGTCATCTGGTGGCAGTATATGTGACCCTGGAGCACAACAGCAGTCTTAAGTCGCTGGGGAATATTTGTAGCAATAGCCAAAAATACATCGTATGGGTCAAAATTATTGATATTTCTTTTATGCCAAAAATCATTAGGATATTAAGATCATGTTCCATGAAGATATTTTGTACATTTCTTACCATAAATATATGAAAACTTAATTTTTGATTAGTAATATGCATTGCTAAGAACTTCATTTGAACAACTTTAAAGGTGATTTTCTCAATATTTAGATTTTTATGCACCCTCAGATTCCAGATTTTCAATATTGTCCAAACCATACATCAATGGAAATATTATCTAATCAGCTTTCAGATGATGCATAAATCTCAATTTCGGAAAATTGACCCTTATGACTGGTTTTGTGGTCCAGGGTCACATATGAGAACTACACATGTATTGATCGCTGAATAGCATCATTAAAATTAATCAGATGAAATATGTGATAAAATAACACAAAAAGCAAGATCATACAGCGGCTTTGGTGCTCATTCTGTCGGATTTTGATGCAAAGCAGTGAACAGACAGACAACTGCAGTTCATCAGAGTACAGTAATGCTAGTTTACAGAGATAATGACAGTGTTTTTCAAACATCTATTAGTTTAAAACCTCTGATATTATCTTCTCTATATTAAAATATGACATGATTCGGTGTTTTAGTGACATTTACACAGAGACCTCTACCTCAGAAACGAGAGACCGCAGCCAAACAGGTTATTTGAGCTAGTTATCTGGTAAACATGTCTTTTGGAACAAGGTTAAATCAGAAACACTTGATTAAACTGTCTGTTTTAATGAATCAGTTGTCAAGTTTACTTGTACATTATTATGCATTAGTGTATGTTCATATAAGTGAAACGCGTTACATATCATTCTCCTTTGTATTAAAAAGACTAGATTATGTTTGAAGTTGATTTTATGTATTTACTTAGTTAAACATGTTGAATGATGTCTTTAATTGCCATTTTAAGCCATTTCTGAGCATAAAACTGGCATTAGCATGAAAAAAAATAAAAACTCTATTATATAACTTTATCACTTAATACCTTTATCACCCAGCCTCACTACAAAACAATGTAAAGAAGTGCTGAACCTGCAATAGAATGTCTAATAAATCATAATATGATGTATTTTGTTAGTTGAGAATGGTGTTTAAATCTGTTTTCCTCAGCATCCGCTGACGTGTGTGTTGTTTTTGCTTGCACGTGTCCGTTTCTCTGTCATGTTTGATGAGCTCAGTTGCATTGTGTCAGCTGTAATTCACACACGTTAC
>CM049880.1:30865949-30918449 GCA_027474115.1 Schizopygopsis malacanthus
TGTGCTGGAGCTGTGGCAGCTGAAGAAACTCTCTGCTGAGTGCATGTTTTATATATCAACATAAAGCCATTCAGACATTTCTGCAATTATGCTAAGTGTCGCCTTCAGCGTGACCTTTGACCTGGGGTTAAGCTCCCCTTGAAGTTTGGAAATAAAGCCTAAATGGAATTGCCCTGTGTGCCGCTGTTTCTAATATATGGCTGTTAATAAATGAAATGAATGTGCAGAAAGGTGCACACGCATTTATCTTTCTTCAGCAGCTCTAAACAAGCGCTAAAGGTTTGACTCGGAGAAGGAATGAATTCAATACAGTTACAGCCTCCTGCTTTTCACGAGCGGGATTTGTTCTTAAATGACTCGACAAGCAAACAATATAATGTAAGGGACTTCATCTATATTTGTCAACATGCTTTTAATATCATCAATGCTGATTCAAGATGACAAACCACCGTCCAAAACCTTTGCCTCTTACAAGCCATACATATTTTTACCAGCCGTAAAAAAGGTTTGCATTATTTATAAATACATTATTATAGTATATAATAAGTATATATATTTTGTTTTTTTGCATATTTGTGACTAAAAGCACAAGTCATTGTGATGATGTTTTGTTTTGTTATTTTACTGAAACAATATCCCAGGATAAAAAACTGATGGTTAATTTTTCCAATGACACAAAAATGTTTTCTTAAGTACGTCTGAGCTGAATAAGTGTGTTACTTACATGGGTCAGACCAGTCTTACGCTTCAGCTGAAGTTACTGACTAACGAGCTTTATTGACTCACTAAAGGCGTCGTGTGTAGCACTCGGCGAGCTTCCGCTGTAGTCTCTGTGCAGCGTTCAGGACACAGCCGTCACACGCTTCTCTGGCACAGGACTTTTTTCCACAAGGTCAGTGTTTTAAGAAGGAGCTATTTTTTATAATTTATTTTAGCCGTTAACCTTTCTATGAATTTCCAGCGGTGGTGGCACCTGCTGCAGCGTTGAATATACATGACACAAGAGGCAGTGAAACGCTGAAATGAGATTTAATTTGACACGCTGACCCCATCTCCATGGGCACGGGAAACCAGGGCGAGAAAATAAGCTTGACCGTTGACCTCCGGCCTTGAACTCGACATCACCCGCACTTACAATTAAATCAGTCAGAGAAACAGACTGTCTAAAGGAAGCATGCTCTTTTTCATCTAAATGCAGTCATGCAGCTTCGCCAAGTCACGCTGCTCGCTTGCAGTTTGATATTTTATTTCAATTATTTCTCATTTTCATGTAGTTTAAAGTCCCCGTTGGGTGTTAGTATCAATATGTTAGTCTTAAGGTTATCTATAAGCCAGTGTGCTCCAAAACAGTTATTTAGACGATTTAAGCATTCAAAGCTTGCAGTTCGTGACTTCCGCCAAAATGGATCAATATTTTTTTTGACGTTGCCTCGTACTTCAGCTTCTCGTCCAACTTTCTGTCCAATCAGATGCTCTCTAGAATCCGAATCCACCCAGCGATGGGGAACGACTCAGACAGTGTAAATATGCTTTCCATTGGGGCAAATGAGGATTGGTTTCACGTTGTGTCCATCTGCTCCGGTCCAGAGACACGATCGCACCGAGCGGATCATATGCGCGAGTCGCCATATATTAAACACTTTCAAAACTACACAGCCTCAGCATGATTATGATCACTATTTTGTTTTAGTAAGAGATTCATATTGAATTTAGGGGGCAATCTAGACTGCTGCTGTCAAATGCGGCTAAAACGAGCTCGATGGCTCTGGCCCGAGCAGATATAAACAAAATGCTATTGGCTATTTTAAAAAGGGGGCGGTACTGTTGGATATGTCCCGCCCTGTCTTCCTGTTTCAGTCACCATAGAATAAAACTGCGTGTTTCAAAGCACTTCAGCGGACCTTTATTTTGAGGTACTACAGTAGCTATTGTTAAAACTAAAATACAAATTATTCTAATTCTAATAAAATAATAAATATATATATATAAAAAACTAAAGTCCTAATACAAAAAAATAAATAAATCTTTTTTTAATATGAATATATTTTTTTATATTAAGTTATAAATTATATCTAATTATATTGAATATTATATTATATTATGTTAATACAAACTATAATACTATCTTAAAAGTACTAAAATAAGGTTGGCAGTAGGTTTGGTTTTGACACATATTTCACGATTCGATTTGATTCTCATTCACAAACTTGCAACTCGATTATATTACCGATTCGATTCAATTGGATATAGATTACTTTGGATATATATGAGGTACAGTACATGCCAAATTTTCTCAATGAAAAAACAATCTCTAATTCTGTAAAATACATGTCAGGCCTGTGTTCTCTGTGTCTTGTGTTTCCCCTCCTCTCGTGCCATTAATTATCAGTTCCCAGCCCTGTGTCTTCAGTTGATTAGTCCCCAGCCCTGTGTCACTCATTATCTTGTTTGCTCCTTCGTTTCCTTCCCTTTATAAGTCCTCAGTGCTCCCAGTGTCTTTGTCGAGTCTAAACGTCTAAACGTCCTACGTCCTTTGTGTATGTTCCGTGTTGAAGTAAAGTGTGTTTAAAGAAGTTCCTCGTCTCCTCGTTCTGTGTTCCTGGCTCCCCTGTGTATCCCCGTGTGACAGAAGACTCGACCAAAACAAACAGACACGCCGTTGCGGAGATGGAGCACATCCGCCGCCCGCGGCTCGTCCTTGTTCGCCGTTCGCGGGGAATCTCCGCCGCCGTCCGCGGCTCGTCCAGCCCGCTGTTTGCGGGAAATCCGCCACCGTTCGCGGCCACCGCAAGCCCGCCTACAGAGGTTCATGTACCTCTGGGCTTGTTGGTGGCATATGAGGGGATGAGGTGGAGCCCAGCCCAAGTGCCTGCTCCTCGACAGCGCCCTCCTGTGCCTGCTCCTCGACAGCGCCCTCCTGTGCCTGCTCCTCGACAGCGCCCTCCGGTGCCAGCTCCAAGACAGCGCCCTCCTGTGGCCGCTCCTCGCAAGCTCTCTCCTGTTTCTCCGCTGGTCCCGTCCAGCTCTCCGTCGTTCCCGCTGGTTCCGTCCAGCTCTCCTTCATTCCCGCTGGTCCCGTCCAGCTCCGCGCTGCCAGAGCGCCCCCGAAAGATTGCGCTGCCAGAGCGCCCCCGAGAGATTGCGCTGCCAGAGCGCCCCCGAGAGTTTGCGCTGCCAGATCACCCCCGAGACGCTGTGCCTCCCGAGCACCGCCGAGAGTCCGCGCTTCCCGAGCGCCCCCGAGACGCTGCCGCCAAAGCCCCCGCCCTGCCGAGACGTCCTCCTGCGCTGCCAGAGCCCCTGCGGTTATGTCCAGCCCCAGAGCCCATGCCGGTCCCGTCCAGCTCTCCAGAGCTGCGTCCCTCCAGCTCTCCAGCCCCTGCTGGTTATGTCCAGCTCTCCAGAGCCCTGGTTATGTCCGCTCTCCAGAGCCCCTGCCGGCTCCGTCCGGCTCTCCGCTGCGCTCCTGCTCTCCAGAGCCCCTGCTGGCTCCGCGTCCAGAGCACCCTGGGGAATTTCCAAGAAAATTTTGGGGTGCCATATATTAAACACTTTCAAAACTACCGCCTCAGCATGATTATGATCTATTTTGTTTTAGTAAGAGATTCATATTGAATTTAGGGGGCAATCACTGCTGCTCAAATGCGGCTAAAACAGCTCGATGGCTCTGGCGAGCAGATATAAACAAAATGCTATTGCTATTTTAAAAAGGGGGCGTACTGTGGATATGTCCCGCCCTGTCTTCTGTTTCAGTCACCATAGAATAAAACTCGTGTTTCAAAGCACTTCAGCGGACCTTTATTTTGAGGTACTACAGTAGCTATTGTTAAAACTAAAATACAAATTATTCTAATTCTAATAAAATAATAAATATATATATATAAAAAACTAAAGTCCTAATCAAAAAAATAAATAAATCTTTTTTTAATATGAATATATTTTTTTATATTAAGTTATAAATGATATCTAATTATATTGAATATTATATTATATTATGTTAATACAAACTATAATACTATCTTAAAAGTACTAAAATAAGGTTGGCAGTAGGTTTGGTTTTGACACATATTTCGATTCATTTGATTCTCATTCACAAAGCAACCGATTATATTACCGATTGATTCAATTGATATAGATTACTTTGGATATATATGAGGTACAGTACATGCCAAATTTTCTCAATGAAAAAACAGCTCTAATTCTGTAAAATACAGAGCTGTGTTCCTGTGTCTGTTTCCCCTCCTCTCGGCCATTAATTATCAGTCCCAGCCCGGTCTTCAGTTGATTAGTCCCCAGCCCTGTGTCCATCTTGTTTGCTCCTTCGTTTCCTTCCCTTTATAAGTCCTCAGTGCTCCCTGCTGGGTCTAAACGTCTAAACGTCCTACGTCCTTTGTGTATGTTCCGTGTTGAAGTAAAGTGTGTTTAAAAAGTTCCTCGTCTCCTCGTTCTGTGTTCCTGGCTCCCCTGTGTATTTGACAGAAGACTCGACCAAAACAAACAGACACGCCGTTGGGGGGGCACATCCGCCGCCCGCGGCTCGTCCTTGTTCGCCTCGCGGGGAATCTCCGCCGCCGTCCGCCCGCCAGCCCGCTGTTTGCGGGAAATCCGCCACCGTTCGCGGCCACCGCAAGCCCGCCCGAGTACCTCTGGGCTTGTTGGTGGCATATGAGGGGATGAGGTGGAGCCCAGACCCGCTCCTCCAGCGCCCTCCTGGCCTCCTCGACAGCGCCCTCCTGTGCCTCCCTCGACAGCGCCCTCCGGTGCCAGCTCAAGACAGCGCCCTCCTGTGGCCGCTCCTCCAGCTCTCTCCTGTTTCTCCGCTGGTCCCCCAGCTCTCCGTCGTTCCCGCTGGTTCCGTCCAGCTCTCCTTCCCCGCTGGTCCGCCAGCTCCGCGCTGCCAGAGGCCGAAAGATTGCCTGCCAGAGCGCCCCCGAGAGATTGCGTGCCAGAGCGCCCCCGAGAGTTTGCGCTCAGATCACCCCCGAGACGCTGTGCCTCCCGAGCACCGCCGAGAGTCCGCGCTTCCCGAGCGCCCCCGAGACGCTGCGCTGCCAAAGCGCCCCCGAGACGCTGCGCTGCCAGAGCGTCCTCCAGTGCCGGCTCCGTCCAGCTCTCCAGAGCCCCCCGTTATGTCCCCTCCAGAGCCCATGCCGGTCCCGTCCGCTCTCCAGCCCCTGCTGGTGTCCAGCTCTCCAGCCCCCGAGTCCCCTGAGCCCCTGCTGGTTATGTCCGCTCTCCAGCCCCTGCCGGCTCCGTGGCTCCCAGCCCCTGCCGGCTCCGTCCGGCTCTCCAAGCCCCTGCTGGCTCCGTCCGGCTCTCCGGGCGAATTTCCCCGACTACCCCCTGCCTCCCGAGTCCCCTGGCCTGGCCTCTGTCCTGCCATCCTCCCGAGTCCCCGGATCCGCCATGGCCTCCTGTCCCGTGGATCCACCCGGGCCGCCCAAGCTCCCCGCTCCGCCATGGCCACCCGAGTCCCCTGACCCGCCATGGCTCCCAGAACGGGCGCCACCCCTCCCCGTTGGATGGTGTACGGTGCGGGACGAACCGTTCTGGAGGGGGGAGTAATGTCAGGCCTGTGTTCTCTGTGTCTTGTGTTTCCCCTCCTCTCGTGCCATTAATTATCAGTTCCCAGCCCTGTGTCTTCAGTTGATTAGTACCCAGCCCTGTGTCACTCATTATCTTGTTTGCTCCTTCGTTTCCTTCCCTTTATAAGTCCTCAGTGCTCCCAGTGTCTTTGTCGAGTCTAAACGTCTAAACGTCCAACGTCCTTTCTGTATGTTCCGTGTTGAATTAAAGTGTGCTTAAAGAAGTTCCTCGTCTCCTCATTCTGTGTTCCTGGCTCCCCTGTGTACCCCGCGTGACAATACAAGTGTCAGTTGGTACTATATTAATACTGAAGGTTAAAATTGACTGATTTGTATGCTATACTACTGCTTAAATTACACTTAATGAAGTTTTTATAATAAAGTTACAATTACATAATAAGATTTCTACTCCAATTCGTTTTTAAATGTGAACATTTAAATGGTGGCTGTCATAAAATCTTGAATTCTTTATTTAAAATTATTCAAATTATAATGAATATATTATACGGTGCATATATTTAGCAAAATGCCCCTTTCTTTATTTTTCTATCTGACTAATGAGTTTATGGTCACCAAATATGTTTTATGAGGTAAATGTGACATATTGTTTCCAAGATTGTTTCTGATTGAGCGATTACGAGACAGATACAGATTATAAAGTTGTTCTCTTTCTTTTAACTCGATGTTTAGACATGTTTATTCTGTGCTGTAACTGTATTAATGTGGAGATGATCAGATCACGTCTGTTGAACGGAGGCGCTCCAGCGATATGGCACTCCACATTAAACAGCGCCAAAACAACATTTATTGTTTGAATATTGCAATACAATGAACAGCATTTGAAATCTGAGACTTTGTTTCGTATTAAAAGCACCAAAGCACAATGCTTATTGCGATTTACTGGATGGAAGCTGTGCTTCAATGTTCGGTCTATTGACTGAAAACTGGCTCCACTAATCGATTCTTGGGATTTAAGAATCGATATCGTTTGTAAAAATGAGAATCGATTTATATTGAGATATGGATATTTTTACCCAGCCCTAGTTGGCAGTGTAATGGTTAGACTGACATGCAGGGCTGGTCGTCCGTCAGAGTTTTGGCCTGATGACATGATTTGTATGGGATCAAGGAAAGCTCAGGTTTATTAATGCTAGGGAATCCATTGGACTCCTGGCCCTGGACTCCACAGCTGAGTGTAACCCCATCATGACCCCTGCTACACTCTGTAATGATAATTATTTATAGGCTGCCACTGGAGTCAAATAAATAAGGCTCTGTCTATTTCTGATGCATGTTCAACTCGCTGTATGTTTGTGATGCCTGTAAATGTGAAGCATTCAGAAGATGGAATTATTAATTCCACCATAATCCTGCTGCAACATAAGTATTTACATATAATGCATTATACAAGTATTTTAATGTATTAATTACGACACATACATGTTGTATGATCACATTAATAATTATAAGCTCAGTTATAATCCATTATAATATTTATATATTCATTGTTACATGTGTTTTATTTTTAACAATTATTTATGAAAATATTTTTATGCATTAAATATATATATATATATATATATATATATATTATACATAAAGGCTTCAAGTGTAGCTGAACTTTCTTCTGATTCTTGCATAATTTTCGGCAGATTTTCTATGGTATTGATATGCCATTTGTGACAATATTGGACAGTTTTGATTTGCTACGACATTCGTAACATCTATAAGCATGAAGATAAATATTCAGATGTGAGAGACGTTAGTGTTTGTGTTAGATATCCTTGATGCCACACCCTTCATATTCACTGACGCTTGAACAGTGTGTGAATCTGTTTGATTCATCGGATTCATTCGATGATATATATTTTTTTTTTTTTTTCAAGTTTGCATTTTATGCAGAAAAAAAATGTAATATGGTTTTTAAAAGTGCAATGCTGAAATTTTTATTTTTAAGGATCATATTCACAATGTTAATGTATTTGGTCTTGGCGGAATAGATCTGCTACGCTGCTGCTGCAAATATAACATATATGGAATAAGCCCCCATAAACGTAATATACATGATCACCCCATAGCAGATCTATACAGGTGGAGCTGGGGAAGGTGGAGGGTTTCTGAAGCAAGCACTAGTATGTATTTGAATGTTGAGCAGCGAGCTCATTGGCTACTGATACTAGAGAGAACCAATCAGCTGTGCCGTGTGGTAATGATGTCATTATGTCAGATTGTGTTAGACCTATTGGACTGTGTCATCTAGAGTTTCATACCAGAACTTAGTATTTCATTTTGATATTTAGTTGATTTTCTCCTGATTTGATTTGCGTATGCGATTGCAATAATGTAAAAACAATTCAAATATACAGCTCTTATCCATTTGTGTCCACGTCTCACGCCGCTGTGTGTGTTTCAGGCTGCTGAACAGGATGGCTGCTGAGGAGCGGCACATGACGTCCAGCTGTGGCTCCTACATTAAGACAGAGCCCTCCAGTCCGTCCTCTCTGGTGGACACGGCCAGCCACCCCAGTCCCGGCGCGCATTCGGACGCCAGCGGCGGCTACGCCAGCGCCATCAACAGCCACTCCAACGGCCTGGACTCTCCGCCCATGTTCACGGTGGGCGGGCCGCTGAGCGCGGCGGGGAGCGCCTGCCGCAAACGCTACGAGGACTGTTCCAGCACGTTACTGGAGGACCCCGGCTCCATTAAGTGCGAATACATGCTCAACTCCATCCCAAAACGCCTGTGCCTGGTGTGCGGAGACATCGCGTCGGGGTATCACTACGGCGTGGCCTCCTGTGAAGCCTGCAAGGCCTTCTTCAAGAGAACAATTCAAGGTATTTCATGTGCGTGTCCTGCTTTATACACACTACAGGTTTGAATGACTTGAGATTGTTTTAATGTTTTTGAAAGAAGTGCCACCGAGGCTGCTTTTAATTAATACAAATAATACAGTAAAAACTGTGAAATATTATTACCAATACGTGAATACGTGTTGAACTGTAATTTATTTCTGTGATCAAATCTGTATTTTCAGCATCATTACTCCAGTCTTCAGTGTCACATGATCTTCAGAAATCATAATAATATACTGATTTGTGCCTCTTCATATTTTTGTGGGAACTGTGATGGAGTAAGATTTAATAAAAAAAAATAAAGAAATAAATTAGTACTTTTATTCATCAATGATGCATTAAATTGGTCAAAATGGCATTAAAGACATTTATAATGTAACAAAATATTTCAGTTCCCTATCAGTCGGTCACTCTCGACGTCACGTCGGAGGACCGACGAATTGGGATATCGCTTAGAGAGACCAATCCACTTCGAGTGTAAACTAAACGAGCTGCCGCTGATCACAGCGTGAGCATAAATAGGCAGCAGGTGCAGCGCATATTCAGCTTTTCGCTTCGGAGCCGAGCGGTTACATCGTTCTGCTCCTGACTTCTGCTGAACGCTCTTCGGAAGACTCTCGTGCTGGTGGTACGGCACTACAGCGGTGGTGGTTCTTCCCATGTCGAGTGGACTGCACACATCAGGCTGCACTACCCCCTGTTTGTGTTGCAAATGACCATCTCCCCTGTTTGCTTCAGCATGCTAAAAGAGTTTTTTCCCTAAAAGAGCATTCACGGGTGCGTCTTTTTAAAGACGATGTTGCATCTGGCAAACTTGACGTTGCGTCTTTATAAAGACGAGTTGGGTCTTGCTTCAGACAACGTGTCACCCGTGCGTTTCTGGATGCGGTCGTTGCCTGGCGCTGGGTGAATGGTCACGATCGCTGCCTCACGTGCCTGGGGTAGCACGCTGAGGTGGCGTTCGTGGATGAGTCATCTTCTCACTGTGGATGCTCATCTCGGAGTTGCGGCTAGGCTCCGTTACCTCGACAAAGGGGCGGAGCTGTTGCCTCCGTCTCGATCTAGTTCTCGTCCTGGTTGCAGACAGGCGAGGTCTACTTCAGGCGGTAGCACGGCTGGTCTGAGGATTACAGTGGTGGCAAACCCTCAGGGGACCATCGCTCCTCTTGCGCTCCGCAACCAGTTGAGCTGCCAATGGAACGTGCGGGGCCCTCTAAAAGGAGCGTACCAGCAGTATCCTTGGTACTCCTCCCGACGACCAGATGTCGATCGTTGCATCGGAGGGTGAGCCCGAGCTTCTGGAGAGGAAGATTCGGCTGCGTTGCCGCTCCGGCGGTAGCAATGCCTGAGTCGGATCTGGAAGTGACGGCTATGCTTTCCCGGGCCACCGGAAGGGTAGGGCTCGAGTGGAGAAAGCCACCGTGTCCCGAACCCTCGAGGTTGGACGACTGGTTTCTCGGGGTAGCTTGTGCTGGTTCTCAGCGCCCTGCCCCGGGTGCCTCTCTCCCGGACGTGCATGAGGGGCTTACAGGTCGTGGACGGCACCTTTTACTGCCAGAAACCGACCTGCTAACTCCTCCTCCCTCACCACCCTCGGTGGTGCAGCTAGGGGTTACGGGGGTCCCCCCGGTGGAGTGGTCAGTTGCGATGCAAGTGTGTCCCTATACTGTCTCCACCCGGCAGGGCAAACCGTTCCTCCTCTTCCGGGCCTGTAGGTACTCGTCTGGTCTCATCCGGCGAGGCTTATGTGGCCTGTGGAGAGGCTGCCTCCACCTAATGCTACGGCATTACTGCAGGTTCTTTCAGGCTAAAAGCACTGAGGGACATGCACGGGGGTGGTTACGATCCGGAAGTTCTTAGAAGAGCTCCGTACCGCACCTGACCTCGCGCCACGAGCGACGAAGGTTATGGCACAGTCTCTGGGTCGTGCGATGTCCACACTTGTGGTCCAGGAGCGCCACCTCTGGCTGTGTCTGGTTGACATAGGGACGCCGACAAAGTCGGTTCCTCAAGGTTCCTGTATCCCAGACTGGCCTCTTCGGCGACGCAGCCGGTAACCTGGCCCAGCAGTTCCCGGCTGCACAGGAGCAGACTGAGGCGATCTAACACTTCCTGCCTCGGCGGGCAGCTGCTGCCTCCACCCGTCCGCCGGTTGCAGCTCCCAGCCTGCTCGTCGCCGAGGGCGGCCCCCTGCATCCACCCCTGCTCCCGCACCGCATCCGCAGCAGCCTCCAAAAGCGGTGCCGTAGAGCTAGGTGTAGGCAGGCCGCCCCGCCCGTCCTGGCCCCCGTCTACTGGCGGTAAGCAGAGGAGCAAGAGGCCTCGGGACGGGCGACCCAGAGAGAGAGGGAACTGCTTCGGGAGAGGGTAAGTGCATCTCTCCCTCCCCCGGAGGAGGGCCGGGTGGACAATCAGTTTTTTTTCAAAAATCTCGACAGGAAGCGGTTGTCTCTGTCTCTGGGTCCCAAGAGGGCTTGGAGAGTCATGGACGAATCAACTTCGGACCACACTCATCCTCCCTCTCGCCAGCAGGCAGCACTGGGCGGTTCGAGAGCGTCATCAAAGGCTACTCACGCACCCTCTGCCAAATTATGGAAGCAGGTAAACGTGCACCGCACACTCAGACCCCTCCTCGGTCCGCCACGGGCCAGGTCCCTGCATTCCACCTCGCTGCCCTACTGCGGGTACGTCGGTGGTCCCGATGGTCCCGCTTGTACGGCGTCTGGGTGCCGGGAGCTGCCCAGCCGTCTTGCTGGCTCCTAAGGACCATCTGACTCGGCTATGCGATTCAGTTCGCCCGGCGTCCTCCCAAGTTCAGGGGCATCCACCTCACAGCAGTGAAGGCAGCCGATGCCCATGACTTGTGAGAGGAATCTCTGTCCTACTGGCAAAGGACGTGATGGTACCGGTCCCTCCAGTCGATATGAAGGCAGGGTTTTTCAGCCCTTACTTCATTGTGCCCAAGAAAAGCGGTGGGTTACGACCAATCTTGGGTCTGCGCATCTTGATGCTCAAGATGCTCATGCAGAACCGCGTCTTCGGATGCATCCGTCCCCAAGTTCGGTCTGCAGCATTGACCTGAAGACCCGTACTCGAAGGACGAGCATATCAGTACAGGTCCTGCCCTTCGGGCTGTCCCTATCGCCCCGTGTCTTTCACGAAAGTAGCGGAGGCAGCCCTTGTTCCCTTGAGAGAACAGGGCGTGCGCATTCTCAACTACCTCGACGACTGGCTCATACTGGCTCAGTCTCAGGATCAGTTATGCGAACACAGGGATTGGTGCTCTCGCACCTCAGCCAGTTGGGCCTTCGGGTCAACTGGGAAAAGAGCAAACTCTTGCCGATGCAGAGGATCTCTTTTCTCGGTATGGAGTTTGGATTCGGTCAATCAGACAGCGCGCCTCACGCAGGAACGCGCTCAGTCGGTGTTGAACTGCTTGAATACGTTCAAGAACAGGACGGCGGCACCACTGAAACAAGTTTCAGAGGCTCCTGGGGCATATGGCTGCTGCAGCGGCGGTCACACCGCTGGGGCTGATCCATATGAGACCGCTTCAACACTGGCTCCATGGCCGAGTCCCGAGGTGGGCGTGGCAGAGCGGCACGCTGCGGGTACAAGTCACTCCAGCCTGCCGCCAAACCTTCACCCCGTGGTCAGACCCTTCATTCCTTCGGGCAGGAGTGCCCCTGGAACAGGTCTCCAGGCACACTGTGGTTTACACGGATGCCTCCGCCAAGGGCTGGGGGGCCACGTTCAACGGGCTTGCAGTGTCGGGGGTTTGGACGGGTCCCCAACTGCACTGGCATATCAACTGCCTAGAGTTGCTGGCAGTACACCTGGCCTTGAACCGTCTCAAGAGACGCTTACGAGGCGAGCACGTACTGGTCCGTACGGACAGCACTGCGACCGTTACATACATCAACCGACAAGGTGGTCTACGCTCCCGTCGCATGTCGCAACTCGCCCGCCACCTCCTCCTCTGGAGTCGGAAGCATCTGAGGTCGCTTCGCGCCATTCATATTCCAGGCTTGCTCAACTGGACAGGCCGACGAGCTGTCACGAGATGCGCTCCCCGGAGAATGCAGCTGATTTGCATTGCCAGTTGTTCTACTCCCTGACCGAAGGAACACTCGGCACGGACGCACTGGCACACAGCTGGCCGCGGGGCCTTCGCAAATATGCATTTCCCCCAGTGAGCCTTCTCGCACAGACTCTGTGCAAGGTCAGGGAGGAAGAGGAGCAGATCCTGCTAGTGGCACCATACTGGCCTACCAGGACTTGGTTCCCAGAGCTGATGCTCCTCGTGACAGCCCCTCCCTGGCAGATTCCTCTGAGGAAGGATCTACTGACTCAGAGACGGGGCACCTTATGGCACCCACGTCCAGACCTCTGGAAACTTCATGTCTGGTCCCTAGACGGGACGCGGAGGTTCTAGGTGACCTACCTCAAGAGGTAGTTGACACCATCACTTCGGCGAGAGCACCATCTACGAGACACGCTTACGCCTTGAAGTGGAACCTGTTCGTCGAATGGTGCTCTTCTCACAGAGAAGACCCCCGGAGATGCCTGATCAGAGTCGTGCTATCCTTCTTGCAGCAAGGGTTGAAGCGAAGGCTGTCTCCCTCCACCCTCAAGGTCTACGTGGCCGCGATTGCTGCCAACCACGACCCTGTGGAAGGGAAGTCGGTGGGAAAGCATGACTGGGTCGTCAGGTTCCTTAGGGGGGGCTAGAAGGCTGAATCCTCCACCCCCCCCTCTATACCCTCTTGGGACCTGTCCTTAGTGCTTAGAGCACTACAACAGGGCCCGTTTGAGCCCTTGTAGACAGTCGAGCCCAAGTTTCTCTCAATGAAAACTCTGCTCCTGCTTGCACTGGCCTCCATTAGGAGAGTTGGGGACCTGCACGCATTTTCGGTCGACGATTCGTGCCTACAGTTTGGACCGGCGGAATTCCCAGATAATCCTGAGGCCCCGGCCCGGCTATGTGCCCAAGGTTCCCACTACTAACAAGTGGTGAGCCTGCAAGCGCTGCCCCCGGAGGAGGCAGACCCAGCCCTGGCTTTGCTTTGTCCCGTCCGAGCATTGAGACACTACGTTGACAGGACGCAAAGCTTCAGGACCGCAGACCAGCTCTTTGTCTGTCACGGAGGCTGGCAGAAAGGGAATGCCGTCTCCAAGCAGAGGATGGCCCACTGGATAGTGGATGCCATCACCCTGGCTTATCAGGCACAGGGTGTGCCTTGCCTGTTCAGGTTGAGAGCTCACTCTACGAGAAGTGTAGCGTCCTCCTGGGCGCTGGCTCGTGGCGCCTCACTGACAGATATTTGTAGAGCTGCGGGCTGGGCGACCCCTGACACATTCGCTAGATTCTATAGCCTTCGTGTGGAACCTCAAACGGGTAGAAGCATTGAGGGGCCCCGGTTTCGGGTCGGCTTGCTAAAAACTGCTCCAGAGAGTCCAACTGTAGACCCTGTCGAGCTCCTCCATCCCCTCGGCAGCTGGACGTGGCGGAGCGTCCGGCGCCAGGCCCTCACTCGATGAATCCCTGAGAACCGGTAGAGGGCTGGGTTCCATATGTAGAGACCGTTCGGATCCCATATGTGTATTTCCACGGTTAGCCTTAGAGCCCGTGTTTCCCGGCAGACTTCCTGCTACTCCAAGAGGTTACAATCACCTCCAATCTTCCATATGCATCTGACTATTGTCCATATGTGTAACTGCCTCTGAACCTCCCTCGGGAAGGTAAGGGCTTCCGCAGCATTCCTGTTTTGAGCTGAACGGGTACGTTTCCCAGTGTTATCCAGTCCTACTGAGTGGGTAGTGCCATAGCAACAGTAATGGATCTTCCTATGGGGGCCCTAACCTGCGCCAAAAAGTAACGGCACAGGAGGCCTCCACGGAACACTGGAAGGGGCAGTATCCGTGGCCTTTTGGTAGGGATCCCAATTCGTCGGTCCTCCGACGTGACGTCGAGAGTGACCGACTGATAGGGAACGTCTCGGTTACGTATGTAACCCTCGTTCCCTGAAGGAGGGAACGGAGACGTCACGTCCCGTCGCCACGGCTCCTGTACCACCGCTGAGCGGCCGGTCCCCGGCTCGGCTCCTCAGCGAAAACCTGAATATGCGCTGCACCTGCTGCCTATTTATGCTCACGCTGTGATCAGCGGCAGCTGGATGCAATAATCGCATGCCAATGTGCATTGGCTCGTTTAGTTTACACTCGAAGTGGATTGGTCTCTCTAAGCGATATCCCAATTCGTCGGTCCTCCGACGTGACGTCTCCGTTCCCTCCTTCAGGGAACGAGGGTTACATACGTAACCGAGACGTTTCAATTAAATGCTGTTCTTTTGAACTTTCCATTCATCTGTGAATCCTGAAAATAAAATGAAGCACATTTACCATAAACATATTTGGCAGCACAACTGTTTTAATTAGTCCTTGAGCAGCAAATTAGTATATTAGAATGATTTCTGAAGGATCATGTGACACTGAAGACTGGAGTAATGATGCTGAAAATTAGAAATAAATTAGATGTTAATAGATATTCACATAGAATACAGCTATTTTAGCCTATAATAATATTGATCAGTTTTTACTGTATTTTTGATCAAATAAATGCAGCCATGGTGAGCAGATTTGTGCTCCAGATATGAATAAAACTCAGTAGTCAAGTCAAGTTTATCTTTGTATAGTTCTTTTCGAAGCAGCTTTACAGAAAACCTTTTTGTTTCATTCTCTATCAGTAGTGAGCACACAGATATTTTCACTCATATTTTCATATAAAGCAAACTTTCAGACATACTCTATGTCACTAAACTTATTTCATCACATGATCTGAGAATGAGAAACATTGAACAATAACTGTCAATAAAAAGACAATGTGCATATTGACATCATCATGACATGGACATAGAGATGTATGGTGTGGCGCCAGCAGTGACGTTACAGTAATCAATCCATTTGATCGCCTATAAGAGGTTTACTGTTACAGAGACATATGATAAGATGACCACACTGAAGACCGTCTTTACATCACTGTCTCTTCTCACTACAGCGCAGAAGAAATGGACAAACCTAAAGATTTCACACTGACTAATAGTACAAAATCTGGTCCACATGTGTCTCAATACGAGGGATCTGAATGATATTTAACACAAGAGATCAAAGTTTGGCTTGTTTTTTTCATGTTGTTTGGGGGCAGGTAGACAAAAAAAGAAAAACTTGATGTTGCTTGACAAATTTTTTTTACTGAAATGAAATTACAATTTTTTTTTTTTTTTTTTTTAATTACCCCAAAAGATCATGTAAAGTCATTATTGTGTTAAATAGACACACATGACAAAAGTAGTAGCTTTAGAAATAAATATTTTGATTCAACATAGAAAGAAAATGGGTATTGAAATATACAATTGTATTAATTATTTTAATTTTTAATATTTTTTATGAAACGATACTCTAAATATGTAACTAAAAGCCAGTAGGTGGCAGCAAGTCGCTGTCTTAATGAGTGAGGCATTGAATCATTCACTCAACTGATTTGTTTAAACATCTGATTCATTCGGAAACAAAGCAAGTGACTGTCTTTATGAATGATAGTCACTCAATCATTCACTCATTCATTCATTCAGTAACGAAACTGGAGACTCGCAACAGTTCTGATGTGGCTTTGATTGCAACTATTTTTATTTCTGTAAAAAAATTAAAATAATTTAGAATCCGTTTAACAAGGGTATTGGCAATACTAAATAAAATACAGAAAACCATGGAGTGAGTTAATGCTGTGGAGTAAATGCGATGTTTTCTGTGGAGTCCTGTGAGTGTTTTAAGCCGAGCGCTGAGCGAGTTGAGCGTTGTAATGCAGAGATTTCTGTGGTGCGTGATGTTCAGGTCACAACAGACATGCTGCATCGCACTGTCAGATTGCATTGGCACAGACAAGAGGAGCAGTGTGTTCTGAACCAGATACTAATCACATGGACCCTGTGTGTGTGTGTGTGTGTGTGTGTGTGTGTGTGTGTGTGTGTGTGTGTGTGTGTCTCTCTGTGTGTGTGTGTGTGTGTGTGTGTGTGTGTGTCTCTCTGTGTGTGTGTGTGTGTGTGTGTGTGTGTGTGTGTGTGTGTGTGTGTGTGTGTGTGTGTGTGTGTGTGTGTGTGTGTGTGTGTGTGTGTGTGTGTGTGTGTGTGTGTGTGTGTGTGTCCGTGTTCGTGGGTGTGTGCAAAGTACTGCGCTGCTTTCAGAGACCTTCAACAACATGCAAGTAGAAATCTCGCTCATTAAGAGAGTTACTGTATTTCGTCTTGTAATTTCTTCATTCATTAATCCATTAATTGCATAAAACCCCACATTTCCCAATGCTCACAAGACATATTTGGCACACATGCCTAAACGCATTTATGAAGTATCTGAGGTTTAACTCACATATAGGACACACTGTGCTAAATGGAAATACTCACATGAAGTATAACATTTACTGAGACCACAGGTGTGGTATATTATTATTGCTATTATTAACAATATTATTGTTAGCTGAGTGATTAGTTTAAAGGGCGATTCCACAGTTTAGGCCTAACTGCAAGGACAATAGCCTGCAAAATCAATCTTCATGGAGAAAGCCATTGTCCTCAGGTTAACATCCTGAGAAAACCTGGGGTACAGCTGTGTGAAAGACAGGATAAATCTGGCAATGGTAAACTAGTAAACTTTGATCAAAGTTGAGTTGATGTAAAATTTAACGTATGTAACATGGACGGAAAAACAGTGTAAATTCAAGCAGAAAGTGTACTTAATCTAATTCAGTTTAATACAATTCTGGTTGAATCCCAGTTCACGTTTTGCTTTGCTCCTAATTTGGTATAGTTATGAGTCATGCGTTGTGTATGGGTCACAAAACTGGTAATAGGACTTCCATGCAGGCAGGGTGGCCATCTAATATTATCTGTTCTATAAACTTAAAGGTGCATTTTTGATTCTGGTATGTTCATAAACTGAAAGCCAGCACAATTACTAACAAATACCACAGGTATATTTTTCAAATTTATTTGCCAAATGTAGAAGCCAAAGGAATTCCTACAAGTGTGCAAAGATATAACGTGTGTAACGTGGACGGAAAGAAATTAAACAATCCTGCAAAATTGCCTCTGTAACACAAAATAATACCATTTCATGAAAACTGGCAAAGAATAGAACAAGTTCATAACACATTAAAATAACCTGTCATCATTTACTATCAAATTTAAAGATCATACATCGTGAATGAAATGACATTTGTAACGTGGACAGATAAAATGAGTAATTCTTCTGAATAGAGCACCAATAACTCTTTATGCAAAGTAACCCTGAATATTTGTTAACTAAAGGACAATTAATTTACTGCAGAAGTAAATGGAAGGCAGTTGAGGCAGATAAATGTCAGTTAAGCAGCGGTCAGGGTGAACCTGATATCTGCCTGGTGACAATCATGGCAGTCGGTATAACGCAGCTCCAATTGTGCAGCGCGAGAGAGATTGAAATGATGGAGACGTGCAAGTGCAGAAAAGCAGTGTCTATTTCGTGCACAACTTGAACAAACTTCAACAGGTAAAGCTGTCAGCTCTGTGGATACTGGCAATATTGTCAACAATTCTCATAATCATTACTAATATGGCTTCTTCTTTTCGAGATCTTAGTCTATATGCTGTGTTCTGTTAATGCGTGGACTTCATGTTGGTTATTTGAAGCGCACTTGCCATCCAGTAATCGCAAAAAGCTTTGTGCTGTTACTTTTTAATAAACAAAATATAAGCTTTAAAATGATGCCAAATTCATAACGAAATTCAAACAATACGGTTTTGGCGCTCTTTAATGCAGACCTCCAGCGTACACTTTCGGTAGTATAAATACAAGTAGTCCGTGTATGCGTCTGGATTGCGCACGCGGAAAGTTTAGCACAGGCTTAATGCGGCAGGCGCGATCTCTTTAGCGCCTCAGTTAAAGCAGCAAGTGAACCCATTATATCTTTCTATGTACTACTATAGTACGAAATGAACATGATTTAACATCAAAAGGTAGGCTATTTTATAAGAGGGCCTACAGTACAACTTACTGAAATGTTTCATGTAAAAGCTCATTCAGTGTTTCAAACTGAGGAAAACGTGTAAAGCTTGTAACCATTGCATTGTAATAATACATTTACCTCAGAATAACCACTCAGTGTCCATAAGCTCATCAGTTAGCTAGAAAAATAACTATGAAGAGGAGCATTTAGCTAAATTTATGCGCTATTGCAAATTAATATTTGTACTTAATCTGCTGTCTACGTGATTCAACTCCTCCTATAAAATTGTATTTTACTAATGAAGAAAAACAGTCTGAATGTGTGAAAGACATGACAACATTTATAGGATGCACTGAGGAGGAGCCCAAACGAAACTAGAATCTGTCAAAATGTATACAACCACCATTCATGCATGCTCTTTCACGATGAACACGACGCCGCTTTCGGTCCGAAACCACTAGCAATAATCCGACTTGCACACTCTTTTATCCTTTCTCATCATAATGATCCTATTTAATGTTTACTTAACCAAAGTTTATCACGTTCGTAACATTTTAATGTTCGTAAACTTTTGGACTTTTGAATCTAACTTTGTTTTATCCCGATTTATTAACAATTTATCATGTAGCAACGCATATGAGAATTTAACCCACACAAGATGTTTTTATCGTTTTGCTATTGATATAATTACATGGAAAAATGATATCTCTGTTTCCTTTAGAATCATAGTTGAACGTTCGTAACTGTTTGGACAGAAGGTGTAACGAACGTTAGTAAATGTTTCCATTGCATCGTGGTGGATTAAGGGAATTATACTTTCAGTGTTAGTAGTAGTATTTTGTAGAAGACACACCAAAATAAATGTTATGCGCCAAAATTCAGGATTTTATTAAAGGAAATTAAAGAAATTACTTAAGAAAAATCCAGATGCAATAAATGTCCCACCCTGACATCCGCAATTTCTGGGGACGGAAATAAAATAACGTCTCATTACACGATAATGCCAAGGCTTAGTGTGATACAATTAACTTTATTATTTCTTACATCTATCTTAAATAAAATAGTGAACTAAAAATAAAAAAATGACAACAACTGGGTATTATTCAATCTATATTGTTCATTACACCCCTTGTGGACAGAAACTGTGGAATCGCTCTAAAACTAATTTCTAAATGATCAAACTTTGTTGTTTCTCTCTCAATCTGCTGCATGTCTTCTGTCTCTGATCGATAGTTTAGTTGTGTATCCAGTAAAAGCTCTTTTAGTGTAGAAACGTCCAGCTTCAGCTGCTGCTTCTCGTGTCTTTTTCTGTCAAATCTGGACTGATTTTGATCAAGTAAACGTCAGAATAACTGCAGTCATATTTCCAGATGAACACTTACTGAAGCAGCTCAGCTTTACTTGATTCTCCATCAATCATGTTTTAGTCTCAAATCTGATCATCAGCATCTTTTGAGGAGCTTTACTTTCACTGAATGATCTTCATCTCACATCTTCTGAGGAGCGTTTATTTCTTCAGCATTGCGTTATATGTTTGGATCATTTACATCTCATCGCACTAAGACATTATTGGAGATATAGACTGATATTTAGATCATTTAATGTCAGTATCTGCTGTAATGTTTTAAAGATCTCTGAATGAATAAAATTGAGCCATTTTTTTTTCCATATTCTCACTATATGAGCCATAAAAATCTGATGGATCAAATATGCAATCTTTTTTGTTTTAAATATTATATCTAAAGGTTCTGTTGCATTTAAAAAAAAAGAAAATCAAACTATTGTTTCACAAAGTATGTCAGGTTTTTCAAGGTTAAGTCTATATTGTATTTATGCATCTTCCACATAAGGCATGAATTATGAATCACTGCGGAGATGAACATGACTCCACTCTCAAAGCTCTCATGACCGTCAGGTTGATATTGACTGCGTTGTATCGGCTTTAAACAGAATAAACAATCGCAGTCGTCCAAAAATCCCCACCGTTGACGAAGCACACGCGGCGTCCCTCAATCACACGTGACCCTGGAGCACAAAAAGTCTTAAGTCGCTGCGGTATATTTGTAGCAATAGCCAACAATACATTGAATGGGGCAAAATTATAGATTTTTCTTTTATGCCAGAAATCATTAGGATTTTAAGATCACGTTCCATGAAGATATTTTGTACAGTAAATATATCAAAACTTAATTTTGATTTGATTTTGACATACATCAATGGAAATATTATCTATTCAGCTTTCAGATGATGCATAAATCTCAGTTTCGAAAAAAAATGATCCTTATGACTGGTTTAGTGCTCCAGGGTCACATATTTAGAGGATCAGGATCTTTAAACACAGACAGACGCACAAAAGACGCATCCGCGGCAAGACACTCGAACAAACGAGCGCTTTGAGTAGAACGAGCAGCCGGACAATTAAGAGGAGGAGAGTTACACGCCGTCTCGTCCCCCTCCTCACTTTGTATTGTCAGTTGGCAATGTCCCCCTCTATCGCTGTGTTCCTCCTCTTGGAGCGCTGCCTGTAATGGAGCTAATCTAGAGCCGTTTGTCCGAGCCACAGGAGTTTTGTCAATAACAATCAGCGTTCAGCAGGAGTAATTAAGGCCGAGGCTTTTCATTAGGCTGGGGGGAGGGGCTCGTCTCCGGAGACGGCCGGTGCAATTAGAAACGCAGGCACGCGTCGCCGGGTAATTTCAGCCGCGGCCAGGAAGGAGGGGAAGAAACCCAGGACTTTCTTTAGATTGAAGAGGGACTGGTTTTTGTCTCGTGCAGGAGCGGGGCGACTAATGGCATAATAAGCAGACGCACGGCTCAGGATGAGCGAGGGAGGATTTTAGGCAGAAAGAGACAAGTGGAAGAAATAGGGCAGGTTGAGATCATGAAGAATAGGGCCGACGAGGAGCTTCTGACTGAAGACGAGACAAGAGACACGAGAGATGAGGATCAGACGTGATTTAGCAAAGCAGTTATACATGTTTATATATTCCAGCATTGCCTACAGGTGTTTAAAGTCTAATCTTTCATTTCTTTAAGCGTTTGTTATTTTGTAAATTGTAGAGGTATTGAGCACTGACTCGTTTTCTTGTGTTTGAATAGACATTGAGTGCGATTACATGCATAACCCATTACACGTAATGAGTCGACAACGTGTGTCATGTGAACACATTAATACGCTTTATTTGCAACGCAAGGTCAGCAGAATAATAAACGGATCGACACTTTGTCTGACATGTAAACAAGCAGATCAATGTTTGTTTTGTTATAAAATACTACATTTGATACTGAAATCTTAATTTTTTTTATTGAAAGAAACCCATATAGCAAAAACTAAAATAGGACTTTTTTCCAAGTAGTTCAAAATATACACAAATGACCCAAAAATATGTGCTAAAATATATTTGCATAAAAGTATTTTCTACCTTTTTTGCTTTTTTTAAATATGATTATATTTTTTAAAGCATTTGAACATATATTTTTCCCCTCTGTATATTCTAGCAAAAAATACATTCACGTCAAATATTTGTTGTATATACGATAATATTTATCATCTTCAGTGAAATTAATTTTCTTGCTACTGAAATACGTTTAAATATTTTTTGGTAAATGAAGGTTAAAACTAAATCGAGCTTCACTGTTTACAACAAAAAAAATATTTGGCCAGAAAAATACTAATAAAAATGCTAGTAAACATGTGTAAATAGACATACACACAACACTTGGGCAGCTTCTGAAGCTTACGAAAGTGACTTCAAGTTTTCAAATTATTATTCATATTACAAATATTAAACGCATGGAGTTCTTCGGTTCATTCATAATAAATGACTGGTCTTATGAAAGTTCAGTTCCAGATCTGGACTGAAAGAGGATTTGTAAATTGTTTAGAATCTGATGATCATTGATATATTTACATTTATGCATTTAGCAGATGCTTTTATCCAATGGGACTTACAGTGCATTCAGGTTATACATGATTTTATCAGTATGTGTGTTCCCTCGGAATTGAACCCATGACCTTTTGCGCTGCTAACACAATGCTCTACCACTGAGCCACAGGAACACATGCTATTGTTCACATCAGTGTTTATCCAAACATAAAAAATGGATGTGCCAAGCTAACTCAAATATGTTGCACAGAACCTTGTGCCGACATACGAAACTTGACAGCTTTTTGAGTTTTTTCTTATTTCTTGGCAATACCAACATGAATTAAATTATGTTTTGTTAACAAAGTTCGGGAGGAGCACGTCAGATACTTAGCCTAATCAACACAAGTGGTACGCAATCAAGGTAATCAGCACTTGGATATAAATACAGCTGACTTACCTCCATTCATTTGATGGTTAAGCAGCTCTGGGTATTCTGGGTTTGGGCCATTCCCGAGCTTGGAGCCCTTCCCCAGGACAGCACGCCTACAACGTATTACCATACTCGCCAAATACGCATTACGTTTATTGTGCTAATATATGTAAGTGTGAAATCGTGAGCAAACCATTATCATTTTTCAAACATTAGAAAAGTTAGTTTTGCATGTTGTCCAAACCATCTGAATCTTGTTCAAAAAGCTTTTTTTGAACAATGCATAACTAGCACTTTTCATTAAAGCCCAGATAACCTAACACAGGTTTTATTCATGTTACTGGAAGAATGTGTGTTCATAATTTTATGACTTTGAGGTGTGCACTTTTCTTTAATGATTTCATATTTTGCTTTCACTAAACGTGTTCAGTCACCAGAAATCACTGTCTTTCTTTCAGTTTTGCTCTAAACTCATACTCATCTTTATTTTGCTTCTCCAAGCTGGTCAGAGGCGGTCTAAATGAACATGTCTGATCACATGATGGTTGTGACCCGAGCCCGAGGTGTAAACGTGTATGAATGCTCCATCTCTTCCCTCTACGACGTAATCGAGGCTGACAGTAAGCCTGTAAAAGTCAGGCTAGATTTTGACGAGGAAAACCTTCTATTTTACTGTAATTTACTTACTTGACCCAAACCATGGCCTGGCACCAGTCCTGAAAAACCATCAGACAAATTAAAGCAGATAAATATTGAGAAGAGAAAACAACAACCTTGTCTTCTCCAACCCCACGACTTTTTATTTTAAGAATATAACTTTAATATGATTTCTGAGCGGACTGAAGCGATTGCACGCTCGTCCTCCACATTGCATCATTTCTAAGTGTTGCCTCTTGTTTGCAAATAAAATGTGAGCTAGACATATTTGCGATAGTTAATTTTAACTATTTACTACATCTGAATTAAATTAGTATTTTGTTTACATGTAATGTTTACTCTGCGCAAAGGTACTATGGTATGTTTTCATTCTTCATTCATTTTACCATGGTGTTCATTTACACATGATCCAGTGTTTCCACTTAAAATAACGGTTTTATGGTTTACCGTTTTAAAATAAATAAAAAGAAAAGAGACTTCCATAAATAGCATTGTAGTTTATTTATATAGTGTATTGCTGAATTACAGTTTAGTTTACAGTTATACTTTAAAATAAAATCAATATTATTATAATTACATTTTTATTAAATACAAAATAAATATTGTTTGTTTATAAAAAATATTTAATATAAATATTGATTTTATTTAATATTAATAATAATAATAACAATAACATTATTTAATATTATTTAGTACTAAAGTATTTAATTTTTTTAATATTTTATAAGTATTGTTATTATATTATTAGTATTTTAAAATAATATTGATATATACAAACAACATTTTGTAGCATTTTTAATCACAATTATAAGATGGATCGCAATTATATTTCCAAAAATCATGCAGCCATAAATATTACTATTGTAAATTTACAGTTGAAATAAAATTAATATTACTTTAAATAAAATGTATGTATTATATCATTATTTTCTTAAATACAAAATCAATATACTTTTTTTATTTGTATATTATAAGTGGTTTTTATATTTAATAATAATAATAATACAAATAATAATATTGTATAGTATTTTTTTATATATATATTAAAAAAACTCGCAATTTGAATTTTCCCCCAAATAATGCAGCCCTAATCAAAGTATCCAAAACTAGTGCGCAGTCTTTTAATTTCAGCTGTGGTTGTTTGATTAGCATGTCAGTCGCTGCTGGCACAAGGTCTAGTCCTCAGTGTAATTGATCCTGGCCTCGTCCCGTCTGACGTGTTTTGAGGTCAGAATAAGCTGCGATGCGGACCAGACCTTATGCAGATAGTCAGACGTGTGTTTATGTGAGACTAGCAGCGTATCTGAGAGGGAATGAGAGCCATCCGTCTCCTGATGGGTCAGACGGCCGAGATACGCTAACCAGCACTGCAATTCAAGACGCACCCTGCCATAATGATCCCGCAGGGACGCATCCCAGAATAGGAAGCTTCAGCCTTTCCTTCTCCAGAAAATATGATAGGATGAAGGAGGAACGAGTCGCTGCACATTTTAGTTGTGGGAAAACCATGAATCAAAAGCGTCTGTTATCTGGAAACGCTCAGGAAATGTGTTTGATTAGCGCTTTTTAGTCGATCGTGACAACAAATGGCAAAAACAGACTTTATCGCATTCATTTTCACACCTTTATTTACCCCAAACCAAACGAGATCTGCTACATTTGCATACTGATTTATATAACCCAGATAAAACGGGGGATGTCTAATTATTTTATACATCTTGGGACCCTCCACTTGATCTGTGCAATAATGTTAACATAATTGCATAAGTTGGGAATGGGGGGAGGAAGATTTCATAGCAGAAGATCCCTAATGGAGAAGCTTCATCTGCAACCGCTATATATGAGGTTTACTGACCTGCAGTTTTCTTCAACTGCTTACACACAAAATATCTCCTCGTTCAGTTTCTGAAAGCTGTCACTCAAACAGCAGAAACACACCACATCTGTATAACCAGACACTAAATCTCAGCAGTTTTCAATTTCATAAAACACAACACACAAACATCTAACAGGAATTAATATAATGGAAAGGTGTTTGCAAATGTTTGTTTTTGAGATGTGTTTGTGATATTTTGAATGCAGTGCTTCAGAGATGTGAGGCATTTTGTGTGCAGTTTTTGGATTTGTGTTTAAAGTTATGAAAAAAAGAGGCAAAAGGTTTTTAAAATGTGTGCATGCAGCTGGAAAAACGGTAATAGATTCACAGTGTAACTGCACGTTGTGCACTAATCCAGTGTAATATGCAAATTACTAAATAAATAAATAAGTCTTGAGAAAGCTTTAAAAATGGTTTACAGTATCGTTAAGCTGCTTGAAAACTGTCCGAAAATCATGGTTCAATCATATATATGCAGTTTTTAAAATAAGTAGTAAAACACTGCATGTTACTGGACATTGAAGCTACTTTAATATAAAATGTGTTAATTATCATAAATGTAATATGCATTAAAGGAAATAAACGAAAATGTACATTTGTTGATACTATCGACCAGTTGCTTTTTAAAGTACTGCATTACTCCATAAAAACTAACTAAATGTGTTTTACGGAAAGTAATGCTTTGTGTTACTTTTGCTTTACTTTCTGTCATCTGTGCTGGGCTCGCTTATTTGTTCTTAAATAACAAGAAAATATGTTTTGGCAACTGTAAAGGCCCTTTCACACCAAAAGTGACACGAATGAGCCTCAGACTGAAGAAAGCATCTCTGTATCTGCACTTACTCATGATTTCATTCAACACTGTCAGTGAAGAAACGGGAAAACAAAGTAACTGGTGTTACTTATTTGAACATGTAAGGGCGTGTTCACACTCACTTGGCGTCTTTTTTGACTGGAAAAAGTTGACGAGTGCTTTTTTAGTCAAATAAAAAGCTGGCAGCGTTTTGGTTACAAATTGCAGCCGAGGGCATCTTTTGTTGCTATAGACGGTTTCAACAGCAACAACATAAATAAACGTTACCGCGCATGCGCATGTTTGTGGCCCTGACTTAACTTCCGGTCAACATCCAAATAGAATCAATAACAACAGCTAAGTCCCTCTGGAGTAGATTATTTATTATAACAAGTAAAATATGTTTGCTTCGTAAATCAGACGGACTGAGATGCAGCGATAACTACTTGGACGGACTTATTAAAAATGCAAATTCACTCTCTGCCAGCAGGAGACGATTAAAAGCAGGAGAAATAACGTTAACGTTAGAGGTTTGCGCCCGGTAACGGCTGTAAACTGAGCTTACAAACGCTGCTTTATCAGACATATAACATGCAAGATGAAATGAAAATGACATCAAACATTTTCTAAAGATGGTGTTCCTTCAGAAATACAGTGATATAAAAACACTTGCGCCTCGTTTTGATTTTTAAACATGCATTACGTGCTCATGTTTATTCAACAAAGCCTTTTGGAAAAGTTTTGATATTGTGGTGGGTCGCCACAAATAAATAAATGTATATGAAACACATCCCACAGCACAACAACCTGAGCCCAACTTCATTACTCATCACTTTAACTGTGTTTGTAGCCGGCGCCGCTAACCAGACCGATATACAAACACAGACCGGAAGTTACCTTCGGTAACACCTTCGGTGTGTGTGTGTGTGTGCGTGTGTAGTGTGTGTGTGTGTGTGTGTGTGTGTGTGTGTGTGCGTGTGTGCGTGCGTGCGTGTGTGTGTGTGTGTGTGTGTGTGTGTGTGTGTGTGTGTGTGTGTGTGTGTGTGTGTGTGTGTGTGTGTGTGTGTGTGTGTGTGTGTGTGTGTGTGTGTGCGAGTGTTTGTGTGTGTGTGCGAGTGATGTGTGTTGGCAAGTGTGCATCAATAAAAGCAGCACATTAATATAGAAAGGTGATTCAACTGACTTGGAACTACCTGTGCATTAACGGTTTTACTGCATACGTGCCAACCAATCAGAATCCAGTATTCATACAGATCATTGAATATATATGTCAGCCACACTGCTAAGATATACATAAAAAAAGCATGTTTTGGGTTATATATTTTAATAATAAGCTCCGTAATTAACACAATATCGGTGAGACATTTTTAGTGAACAATTTTAATTAGTGACATTGAACATATACATTTACACTAAATACACCCTAGTTGAAACATAGATATTTAGTTATGAATAAGAAGACCTGAAATGCATTAATGTTTGCTCCGTCACGTCACACCAAAACAACACTATTTACCAACTATATATAAGTTGCACACTCATCGAGATACCGTTCTAGAGATGTTTTCTGATAAATCTCGACCGTGGTCCTGCAGCGAGTATTATTTTCCTCAGCCGTACAGTATATGTCAGAGAGCATATTGTTTTTATTCAGCACAACGTCTTCAGTGATCAAGACAGGGCTGAATAAATTGAGCGAGCGCTGTCCGCATAGACATTCAAGCCACGAGAACAAGAGCGCTGTCTGCCGTCTGTCATTCTGCATTTAGCCGTCGCTCCTGCCATTACCCATACATGCCCTAATTGAAATGCCTGGCTGCAGTTAAATGTACATGGACACAAGCAGAATGGCCGAGTATATCAAGCACTTTGCCTATTGTTACTCGCACAATGCCACTCAAACGGCTCTTTTATTGTGCAGGTATCAAGCGCTCAGCTTGAATAATGTATCAGTCACTGGTTATTCTCTATGTAAATAGCGAGTGAGCAGCAGATCCGGCCTCGGTGCTCAAATGCGCACTGAATTTGTGAATGTAATTTGGCGAGGTGCGATTCGAATGGAAGCACTGAAAGCGCGCAGGGGTCTTTTGTTTTGAATCCTGTCTCATCTGTTTTGTTGGCTCATGTTTCTTCATCTTTCCAGCACACGCTGTCCCTGTTCTGTAGTGTCTCACGGCCACAGGCAATTTATCAAAATGAGTAAAAGATGATTTTATAAATAAAGTGATTTATAGAGCGTTCTTTTGATCGCTTTGATAGATGCGGTGGTGTGCTGTAAAACTCTCCTGCATTTGCTTGTTTTTGTTGGGATATTTTTGGACGGGAGCGACGTCCTGCGAGTGGAAAGCTCCTCACTTTTCTCTTTTCTCTTTCTCTCTCACCAGGTAACATCGAGTACAGCTGTCCGGCCACCAATGAGTGCGAGATCACGAAAAGAAGACGCAAGTCCTGTCAGGCGTGCCGCTTCATGAAGTGCTTGAAAGTGGGCATGCTGAAGGAAGGTGAGGAGCCACTGACTGACAGTGTTGCTAATTACATTACCTAGTTACTTTTTATGGAAAGTTATGCATTGCGTTAATTTTGCATTGCTTTTTCTTATCTGGGCTGGACTTGTTAGTTTGTTTTTAACCCGTAAATGCATGAATGTTTCACCAATCATTACATATTCGGGTCTTTAGCGACCCAGACCTATATATCCAGCACGGATGGATCTCTAACTCTTGCAATAGCAAACAACTCTCTTGATATTTTAAGAACAATTACAGAAGAATAAAATAAAGCATATTTCGTTACCTGTTGAAACTTGGAAGGTTTAATTTGAGCAGATTGAGCATCTGGCTCATATTCACGATCTCAACCATATTCTCAAAACTATCATTTTCAATGACTTCAAAATCAATATTTTGATCACTGGCAGCTTATTCACCACATCCACCATCAAATGACAGTTACATTTATATTTCATTTCGTACAGTAAATGCTCTGCAGTAAAGCCATTCAAACCAGTTACATTTTTGCTCATAATATTATTTTGTTTTATGCCTGCGGTAATTATGAGTGAAACATCACGTCATCATTGTGTATAAAACAGTGCCACCTCGAGGAATAAATATACATTGTACATATCGAGTCATCAGATTTGTAAATATTATTATTTAGGCATTTAGCAGATGCTTTTATCCAAAGCGACTTACAAATGGGCACAACAGAACAATCAATTGTAGTATTAAAATTACTAAAAACAGATCCTAAACTCAAAGCTAAAACTTTATAAATACTATAAAACTAAAGTAAACAAAAATGACAAATGCATACCAAAAATATTAAAAACTTAACATTTAAATGTAAATCTAAACAAATTAAAGCTAAATACAATTCAAAATATTAAAGTATTATTAAATATAGTTGCGCAGGAAAAATATACTCACACATATACATACCTCGGGCCTCTAGCGACCCTATACACTTTTTATTAAAATATTTTTTTTTATCAGAAAACAGGCATTATTTTAGATTTTATAATTTTTTTCCTGTTATTGTTTATAATGAATAGATTGAAGAATACAATGAAAGTTTATGTCTTACTTTAAAAAAATTAACCAGAGAGAGGGTAGGGAATGATGTCCCGAATGTCTTCGCTAAAGACCCGAGATATGCATTTAAGGGTTAATAAAATATATATATATATTTGGCACATGTATAAGCCCTATCAAACCAAAAGTGAAATGAAAACAAACAAAAAAAACGTTCTCTTACTCTTACTCATACAAAAATGTTATGTTTATCCAAATGGTTGAATTGGATCATCAAAAGTCAGAAGCAAAGACATTGGTTAATAACATAGGATTAAATAAATAAAGGTTATTTGTGTTATTTAACATATTTCATTGTTGCCGGTTTGTATCATATTCTATTTAGTCTAGAACTACAGTAAAATCATGTTGATATTTAGTCTAGAGCTACAGTAAGATCATGTTGATATTTAGTCTAGAGCTACAGTAAGATCATGTTGATATTTAGTCTAGAGCTACAGTAAGATCGTGTTGATATTTAGTCTAGAACTACAGTAAGATCGTTTTGATATTTAGTCTAGAGCTACAGTAAGATCATGTTGATATTTAGTCTAGAACTACAATACGATCATGTCGATATTTAGTCTAGAACAACAGTAAGATCATGTTGATATTTAGTCTAGAACTACAGTAAGATCATGTTGATATTTAGTCTAGAACTACAGTAAGATCGTGTTGATATTTAGTCTAGAGCTACAGTAAGATCATGTTGATATTTAGTCTAGAACTACAGTAAGATCATGTCGATATTTAGTCTAGAACTACAGTAAGATCATGTTGATATTTAGTCTAGAACTACAGTAAGATCATGTCGATATTTAATCTAGAACTATAGTAAGATCATGTTGATATTTAGTCTAGAACTACAGTAAGATCATGTTGATATTTAGTCTAGAACTACAGTAAGATCGTGTTGATATTTAGTCTAGAGCTACAGTAAGATCATGTTGATATTTAGTCTAGAACTACAGTAAGATCATGTTGATATTCAGTCTAGAACTACAGTAAGATCATGTTGATATTTAGTCTAGAGCTACTGTAAGATCATGTTGATATTTAGTCTAGAACTACAGTAAGAACATGTCGATATTTAGTCTAGAACTACAGTAAGATCATGTTGATATTTAGTCTAGAGCTACAGTAAGATCATGTTGATATTTAGTCTAGAGCTACAGTAAGATCATGTTGATATTTAGTCTAGAGCTACAGTAAGATTGTGTTGATATTTAGTCTAGAACTACAGTAAGATCATGTTGATATTTAGTCTAGAACTACAGTAAGATCATGTAATGCTAGGGGTGAAAACATACCCCTATGAAATGAGACGCCACTTAGTTACTGTTACGTTACTGAACTAGTAGTTCAGTAACGTACATATTCACATATTCACTCATATACATATTCACACAATGCTCTGCACTTAATCCTGATTTCTCTCGACATGGCAACACAAGCGCTGTCACTCAATACAAGGGAAACAAAGTATCTGGCGTTACTTATTTGAAAAAGTAACTCAAATATTTTCTTGTAAATTGAAAAGTAATGCGTTACTTTACTAGTTACTTAGAAAAAGTAATCGAATTACGTAACTTTCATTACTTGTCATTACTTACCAACACCGCTGACTGGCGGGATATGCTTTAGGATGTGTTTAAAAGCAGACAGATGCCTAGCTTCACAGGGTTTTTATTGTTAACTAAAATATGAAAAAATAAAATAAAAAATGTGACGCTCTCCGTGAAAACCCAGCTAAAGTCATTTTTTTTAGATTTACTCTTTTCTGCATAAAATCATCCCACATATTGTAAGAACATTCTGTGAAAATATATTCTTGGTATCTTTAATATTGACTGAGTAAGGTCATGTCAAAGATTGAAATCATAGTGAAATTAATGCTTGCAATCAAACTTTGATGCTCGTTATCTCAGAATTATAATTTTAGACTTTAGCCTGTTTTTTTACAGAGAGGGTCACAAATATATAAACACAACTAATTTGAAATATTTCTAAAAATTATAATAGTATAGTTTCCTCTTATATCTGGATATTTGGTCAGTTTATTCGACTTTGTGCAAGAGTGGATCACTTAGGGTTGGGTCAAGCCCAGTCCAGGGTTAGGTTAAATGTTTTACTTTTAGAGATTTAGGCCTAAACTTTCCTCAACCTTATCCATAATTACATCAAACCTTCAAATCAAACTATGCAAATGATGTGTTGCTTTAATGTATTTATATAATAATCTGATTGATTTCTTGAACTTTCTTGAATTCACATATTCTAAAAGAGTCATATATTTGTACATAGGAAAATAACACTGATTGTGTTTTATAATGAGTAGAAACACTTCTCTTATCTTATGTTGTTGACATCAAAGATTGTATGTCAGAAATTCATCTTTTGCCATCAAATCAGACAGATGAACATGGACAAAAACCATCAACGTGTCATTTAATTATTTATATACAGTATCGTTGCAGTATTTTTGATATTTTAAATTAACTTTTACTTTTATATTTTCAGTTTTCCTTTTAGTTTTAAAAATTATGTTATACTTTTTTTCATTTGTATTAGTTTTATATATATTTTTAGCCTTAATATTATTATTATAAAATTTTTAGTTTTAGTAATTTTAGTACTTCAACTTTTATTTAAGCAACTTTATTAGTTTACAAATATTATTTATTCCAAGGTATTTCTTAAAGAATTTGTTTACTTTTAAGTTTTTTTATCTAATATGTATATTTCATTTGATTTAGTGAAAACAGTTTTTAATAGTTCTAGTTTTGGTTAACAGTAACAACACCGCCATGAACAAATCTATTCAACATCAAAGAAAATACACAAATATGAAGATGATGCACATAGTTTAGTTGAACTAATCGCCTGTACAGGAGTACAGAAAACAGCAGTTCATTACAAATGACGTTCTCGCTCATGTTCAAACATGCCAGTGTTTGAGGTTGAGCTTGCGTATCGTTCTCCTTCACGTACATGTGTGAAGTATGTTTCGCTGTTCTCCTCAGCTGTCTTTCATTAGGTCACATTGTACTTTGTAATGTCATTTGTTGGCCTTTAAATCAGTCACACGGTCTGTTCTGACTCCATCAAACACACGACAGCGATCAGAGCCGAGCACAGCGCCAGATGAAGCCAGCGCTTGCCAGACTCGTAAATGTTGTTGGCCGGCGAACCTGTGTCAGAGTGCTGGACCTGAGGGGCTGTTGGCACGAGTCGCGTTCACATGCAGTAAATAATTGCGCCTGTTGGGCAGAGAGACAGAAATATGCTGAATAGGTCGATCCGTGCGCCTGACTAATAGAAGTGTAACCGTATTCCGACTGGAAAGGCTTCTGTCCCAGAGCACACGCTCTCTCCCCGACGTATTGATCCGCTAAATGTTTTCCGAACATCTCAGCTCTCTTCCTGCGGATGCTTTTAAAAAGTCCTGCCTTGTGGGAAATCTGTGACAATTAAATACGCTCACAGATATCCTCCTTTCTGTCTCACTGTATTCATGTTCATGCAGCGAATGCGTGTTTTTATGCAGGAGTAACATAAGAGCATGTGCGTTCTGATTTGAAGCAGGTCTGTGATGTAATGTGTGTAGTTCACCCACAATCCATCTGTGAAAGCTCTTCCGTCTATATGGAGCTGAATGAAGTAACGGAATCTCTCCACGAGAATGAATCGCATTACTCACTGATGAAAAATTAATGCAAATATATTATCTGGTGGAATAAGAGCCCAGAAAATAGAAAGGGATTGTCAGAAAAGAATCACCTGTGTCGAGGCAAAAAAATGGAGCTTAAACAATAAGATGGAGGAGCAGACGGCATCGTTGACACCAGTGCATATGTCTGCACTTCAGCGGCTTTCAGATGTTAGGAGTGAACAATACTGTAGTTGTAGTCTGAAATAAGTCTCCTCTGCTCACCAAGGCTGTATTTATTTGATCAAAAAATACAGTTGAAATTGCTAAATATTATTAGGATTTCTATGTGTATATCTATTAATCTGTCATTTATTTCTGTGATTAAAGCTGTATTTTCAGCATCATTACTCCAGTCTTCAGTGTCACATGATCTTCAGAAATCATCTTAATATGCAGATTTGCTGCTCAAGAAAAAAATCTGATTATTATTCTGATCAGTGGTGAAAACAATTGTGCTGCCCAATATTTTTATGGAAACTGATACATTTTATTTGGTAAATAGAAAGTTCAAAAGGACTATAAATCAGTTATATAAATGTCTTTACTGTCACTTTTGATCAATTTAATTAATCCTTGATGAATAAAAGTAGTAATTTATTTCAATAAAATATTCTGACCTTAAACATTTGTCTATTTTCAGGAAAAAAAGGGATTTATTCTCAGCTTCAAACTGGAACATATCAGTATATTTTCTCTTGGAATAAAGAATAGAAATATAACTGAATTTGAATAGAAATGTAGACAAATATTAGAGTTTTTGTTTTTGTTATATTTTGTTTTTATATTTTATGCTTTAATTTTAATTTTACTTAAAGTTGTATTACTTTAGTTGTCTTAGACATATTTTTACATGTAAACATTAGTTGATGATAATAGCCCTCATATAATATAATATAGGCATTATTTAAGGACAGTAGGACAGCCTCAGACAGCACTAAACATGACCGAGATGCCCTGTGTAAGCACACAAGGTCTTTCACACAGGCTGCGTTTCTTCTTTACTCTTCAGAAAGGTCACGTTACTGAATAAGCAAAACCCCTTCAGTTCTGTGTTAGTTTTAAGAGTTTAACCAGCTTTTCAACATTATCAGAATATGTTTATACATTGCACAAATGGACAGGCATCTTGTTGGCCATCCCGCGTCCCTCCTCAAGTGCAAGGTCACTGTCTGTCTCCGATCCGATGCTACGTGAGCGCCAAATCAATCAGGCTTTTCAAGGCCACAATGAAATGAGACGCAGAGGGTCACGTCTGTCCACGTCTACCCTCAGCGAGCGGCTGTGAGACGAGCGAAGGTCACAGCCATCTCACCTAATTATAACTTTACAGGACAGGACAGCACCTGCGTGAACTGTCGGAAACTTTCCTTTCTGTTTGACAACGTACCTCAAAATCTCCCGCTGCGTTTACCAGAGACAAACCTGAAGATAGAGCGTCTCTAATAGAGATGTTGTTTTATAACTGATCAGGATTATAAAAGTCATGCAATAACCGCTAAATTGTTTTATTTCTGCTTTTTGACTTAATAATAAATATTCAGTAGACTACAACAAATAAATGTAACATGCATGTTTTAGTAGAAAGAACAATACTATTATATATTAATAATGTGTTCAATATAAGTAATTCTGTTAATGTAGAATTGTTCAAAAAACATGTTTATCTTGGACTATATAAGGCTACTGCATAAACTGCTGTTCAAACGTCAGTATGGTATACAACAAAGATGCATTAAATTAATCAAAAGTGAAAGTAAAGACACTTATAATGTTACAAAAGATTTATATTTCAAATTAATTCTGTTCTTTTGTACTTTCTATTCATCTGTGAATCCTGAAAATAAAAACGTATCACGGTTTCCACAGAAATATTGTGAGCACGACTGTTTTCAACATTGATAATAATCAGAAATGTTTCTTGAGCAGCATATTATTATGATTTCTGAAGATCATGTGACACTGAAGACTGGAGTAATGATGCTGAAAATACAGAAATAAATTACAGCTTAACACATTCACATAGAAAACTGTTATTTTAAATTATTATAATATTTCACAATATTACTGTATTTATCATATTTATGATCAAATAAATGCAGCCTTGGTGATCAATACTTTTTCAGAAACACAGAAAATAAATATAATACACCCACAAATTTATGTTAAGTTATGTTACTATTAAGTGGAAAGAAATTACAATTAAATAAATATTGATAAACCGATACATAATGAATATTGATAGAAACATCGGTTTATTTCCAGAACTTAAGGTGTTTTATTGTCTATGTGTGAATAGTGATTATGAACAGTTATGTTCCCCATAAACAAGCTGATTATTACTAAATGTGCTGTATAGACTTTTCTTTTGTTTCGCTTATTCACATGTGTATTTATCACCCAGAATTAAGTGAGTAGTACAGTGATCTAAACAAAGCCACTGCGAGGAGAGAATACTGACTTTAATCAGTAATGATAGAAGAATCATTTCAAAGCTGATCAAATCCTGAGTTTATCAGGATGTTTTCAGTCGTGAGGTTTACTGCATAGTTCTGGACCCGCTTCATTCCCTCAAAACAGGAAGTGATCAATAAAAGGACTCAGATGTCAGGGACTACAGGTTTTTTTCCTCTGATCAATGGAAGCGAATCGGAGCTGGGAAGAAAGGAACAGATACTATTGAGAGATTACACTGACGTAATCCAAAGACTCTTTAAAGCCACAAGACTCACATCTCTCACATGCTCAAGCCTCATCTAGACGTCTGATTTACGACTGCCATAAAGTCTATAGAGAATTATGTGTTTGTCTGCTGGATAAAATATTAACCTTAATCTGAATAGCAATCCTGCACGATGTGCCTCGGTATGTGTCCGATATATTGGCTTTGGAGATCACAAGAGTGTTCGTTGCACTTTTTTGCGTTTTGGGGCATTATACGCACAACAGCAATACGTTTAAATTGTTTTCAATTTTAAACATATTTACATTTAATCACCCTCACATATAATGTTTTATGTTCTTCACAATGAAAGTGTATAGCGAATTATCATGTCAATAAGAAGAGAAAGACACCATAACAAAGTTAGTTATGATCCATTTGTGGTGTCTTTTTTTTAACTTGCCTCTTATTTCCACGTTTGTTGGACATTCTGCCCAACATCTCACTTTGTGTTTCACAGAAGAAGAAAAATAATACGGGTTTGTAAGGGCACGAGTGTGAATAAATGATGACTGAATGCTCATTGTGTGTGAGTGATTTGTTTAAGACACATTGCCGAGTGTGTGTGTGTAGTGTGTGTGTGTGTGTGTAGTGTGTGTGTGTGTGTGTGTGTATGTGTGTGTGTGTGTGTGTGTGTAGTATGTGTGTGTGTGTGTGTGTGTGTGTGTGTAGTGTAGTGTGTGTGTGTGTGTGTGTGTGTGTGTAGTGTGTGTGTATGTGTGTGTGTAGTGTGTGTGTGTAGCGTGTGTGTGTGTGTGTGTGTGTGTGTGTGTGTGTGTGTGTGTGTGTGTGTGTGTGTGTGTGTAGTGTATGTGTGTGCGTGTAGTGTGTGTGTGTGTGTGTAGTGTGTGTGTGTGTGTGTGTGTGTGTGTGTGTGTAGTGTGTGTGTGTGTGTGTGTGTGTGTGTGTGTAGTGTGTGCGTGTAGTGTGTGTGTGTGTGTGTGTGTGTGTGTGTAGTGTGTGTGTGTGTGTGTGTGTAGTGTGCGCGTGTAGTGTGTGTGTGTGTAGTATGTGTGTGTGTGAAGCGCGTGTGTGTAGCATGTGTGCGCATGTGTGTGTGTGTGTGGCGGTGGTTTCCCTCGAGGCCTAGTCTGAACAGGTGAGAGGATTACCGCAGGCGTGAACATGTGTTTTCCACCAGAGAGCCTAGATCACTGCTGGACGAGGATGACACGCTGTAGATCATCTCTACAGGGAGACAGATGACTGTCTGATCACAGAACACACACGCGCAGCCTAAAGAAAGTGTAGACACATACTGAATCTAATAGATCATGAGTCAAATCATCTGTGTGGGGAAGGATGGTCGGGTCTGAAAAAAAAAAAAAAGTTTATCTATGAGATATGATGTGTGGATGTTGGAGCTGGTGGATGGTGCATGTGCTCCAACATGTTGAGAATATGCAGGAAAAAATAAGAGCCATTTTGATGTGTAATACACTTTTCCGCTGGACAGATCTATATCAGAACATAGCTGTAAACTCATCACTTTTCTGACATTAAAATTCGCCATTCATCAGAGGAGTCAGGCCACTAGATAATTGTATATCTGAAGGGAACTGACAGTATTCAGAAAAGTTTTGATGGCATTGTCACCGTATGATGCCTAATAAAGTAGTGTTTAACCACAACGCTGCTTTGTGTACGGGGTAACCGCTGCATTTCTGTGAATTAGTGAATTAGCATTTTCGTTTAGCCCGTCTGCTGCTTTTGTTCAAACCAATCATATGTAACATACATAGTCATATATAAGGCTGGAAGATTATAATACTTTTTACTTTTCAGAAAATTTGCATGATTTGAACTGTAAAGTAGTTTTAATTATAGTCTTTATGGTCATTTCAAAAACACATTATTTTTCAAATACTGTACATTATTGCAGGTCCTCTATGCCCCGCTCTCTCAAACACTTCGATTACATCATAGCCCCTCCTTCCGACAAGCACAGTCTGCTCTGATTGGCCAACTGACCCAGAGCATTGTGATTGGCCGAACATGTAACAGCACCTTACCATAATCGTGAGCTTCATATTTCAAAATAAATCTAAAGATAGTTAATAATGTCCTTAGTTTTACCATCAGTTCAAGCCGAGAGGGGAACAGAGTCGCGTGACAGACACAGTGATGAAGCTTGTATGTGTTTGCACACAAGCCGTGGTTGTGTGACCGCGTCTCCCTCTCTCTCACACACACACATACACACACAATGCGCTGCGCTGTGACCAGGGGCTGGGCTAAGGGGGCTGAAGCCCCGAATGTTTTTATTATCATGCCCTGTACGCATAATCATCACTGAGTTTTCATGCGCATTAAAATCACGAACCGCAGTTTACTCCCATCAGGAACCGCCCACTGAAGCTCATACTTCTGACTGACATGTAAACCGGCCAACCATCGATAAGAAGTTATAGCAGATCTTGCCATCTGTCAAATTAGATGAGCCCTGTCACTTTGAAGCAACAAATAGCCTATATATAGTATTAATTATAGTATTATATTATATACATACACGGTCTTTCTAGGAGACACATGCATTTAGAGGGATTATATGTTTTGTTAGCATGGTCTGTGGCAGACTTTTCTTCATTTCAGGACAACAATTCAATGAAAAATAAGTTAATTTTAAGTGGCTTAAATTGTAATATTTTTATATTTATATTCAAGTAAATTTTGTTTGTCTGCTGTCTGCAAATGAGGAACATCAAAAGGCAAACGAAACAAAAGTGTAACAAAATCGCACTACTCGTTTGACTTGTTTGATCTGCGCAGCACAGACCGTTTATCAGCTCCGCGACACAAAACTAAATTGTATTTGTCTATCATTTAACCTTTCTATATTTCACCTTTTATATTTAAAATATAAATCTCATAACATTATTTATGCAATAGGGTATGTGCAGTCTAAATGCATTTACAAGTGATAAAAATAAGTATATAGAGGTTCTATAATAGAGTCCTGAATGTTTAATCATACTTATATATCATTTATATTGTACTTTACATTTTAACTATATGGCTTAAAAAAAATAAATGCACATAGCTAAAGTATAATTTAAACTATATTTCTAAGTGTATCCCATGTATTCTGACACATATTTGAATGTTTTTGGGCTTAGCCCCGGATATCCACTCACCCTAGACACTCTCTCTCTCTCTCTCTCTCTCTCTCTCTCTCTCTCTCTCTCTCTCTCTCTCTCTCTCTCTCTCTCGCACACACACACACACACACACACACACACACACACACACACGATGTGCAAAACTCCGCATTTGAACAGTCAATAGCAAATGCTTAAACTAATAACGGAACATGCAGTCTCTTATTCAGAAGTGCCAGATTGTCATGGCAAAGTCAGAATTACCTCCTCTTTTAGGTTCATGAAACGGTCGTCCATAAAATGCATTGTGATAACATCTGGTTTGTGTTGTTCTGTTGTAAGTAATCTTAATGATTCCTAAATGCATCTTTTGGTAGGCCAAATAAAATGCTTTTGCTTTCGCCTAGAAACACACAGCGTCTCCCTGACACAGTTACTTCAGCATACTGCAGATATTGAAACCACGCCTTCTTGCTTCGGGCGGCATTATGCAATTATTTCCACATCGTGACGTAGACATAGGGGCATGTTTGAATGAGCAGTTTTAGGGGGCGTGGCCTTAAAATTCTTAACTTTGATAAATAATATCTCTTTGGTTTTGAGACTTTAGTCTTTGCAACTTCAGGGATCTTATCTATGCACAATCAGTTTGTTACACTTCCTAAGAGAAAGGAAAACTTGAAATCACATCATATGACCCCTTTAATATAATAGAGTAGTGATATGTACCCTTAAGGTACCACAATGGATTTTGTAGGGGTAAAGGTGTCCCTTTGAGGTTGAGTTGCTGTACTCCTAAAGGTCTGATTTTGTTTATGTTTTTCCAGAAAGTGCATCAACTCACAGCGAGCAACATTCAGTTGTCCTTTGGCAGGATTGTAGTGCGCAAGTTTCCTCCTTTGTTGGCACTGTGTTTGGGAAGAGTGCCTGATTGGGTCCGGCCGTGCTAGAATAAGCCACGGCACAGGTGTTTTTGGGTTAGATGTCAGCTCTGCGGTCCGCTCACCGTATCTCTCATCACAGTTTGTGAGGAAAAATGCCAAGCTGCCAAACGCAGGTCTCTTTGAAATAGTGCTGACGCGAGTCCAGTTCAGATGGGGGTTGTCGGCAGCCATGAAAGGTAGAGTTCACCGTGGCCTTAAGACACGGCCCTGTGAATTTCCTAGCTAAAAACGGGTCAGCCTAAGCTCCCCGAAGCACTGCCAACCATCCCAGCCACGCTGACACTTTTCCCTCACCCAGATGACAGGCATCCAGAACAGGTGAGACCACCAAAAATAAGGGCCCCTGCCAAGTCCAGCTACCCACGGCGAACCACCGACAGGAGTGGGGACAGGCCCTTTTGTAGGGGCTTTGCTCAAGAGGGGATTGTTGTTTTGAGAGAGGAAAAGGAGCCCGGGGTCAGCTGGCCCTCACGCAGTCATGGGCCCGAGGGCTAATCCGCACTCGAATGCCTTCCGCACTGGCCCTAAGCCCTCTCTCTCTCCCACACCGCCACGCTCGCTTTGAAGAAAGACATTTGATATCCGCTCGCTGTGAATCGGCGGCGGTCAGCGCCATAAAACACACTCGCTTTCAGAAACACATCGCTCTCGTGTTTCATTGAAGATATTCCAGTTTGAGTCGCTCATTCCTCTCATGCATGTGGAATCGTCTAAAAGATGCATTCACTGCTCTTAATGAAATGGCATTCACAACTCATTTTACTTCTGCATTTAACTACAGTGAGAAACAGAAAAGCTGGTGCCCAACGTAGGGCTTTCAAATTTGAATACTGGTGGGAAATGTATTACTGTATTACTTGTTTAATGAAACATTATGAAGACAAACATTTGCTTTTCTTTTGGAATAACATGCATGAGTCTCGTCCTCAGATGTCACTTACTAAATAATCATCCAGTTCACATTGCACTTTGTTCACACTTTATTTTATGGTCCCATTCCCACTAATAACTCGTTTAGTTTAGTTTAGTTGAAGCTTGACAAGACAAGATATTGCAGCACAAAACCCTGAAATGTGTCAAACATACACAAACTCCAAATAAATAATTTACCTGTTGTATAAAACGAGTAAAACTACAAACTTTCTCTCAATAAACTCTATTGTCTGCTTATTAATAGTAAGGTAGTTGTTAGGTTTAGGTATGTGGTTTAAGGATTAAGGGGTCTAAAATATTCTCGTGCAGAATAATGCATTAATATGTGCTTTATAAGTACTAATAAAACAGCCAATTTGCCAGTAATATGCATGTCAGTTAGTGAGACGTGGTCTTTTAAATAAAGTGTTTCCATAGGATCTGAAAGACCTCATGATACACTCATCCGTCTGTTATAAATCAGACAGATCCTCGGATGTGGCGTAAGCAGCATATAAACTTGTCCAAAACATGCATTTTTTACTCTTATTGCCTTAACATTATCATGAAATGGCATGCATATCTCATTTTACTTCCACATACAGTGAGAAACAGAAAAGTTGGCAGGACTTTCAAATTGGGTTTGAATATTTGTGTGAAAGTTTCTACTTTTTTAATGAAACTATATGAAGACAAACATTTGTTTAGCATTAGAATAACATGCACTAATAAGTCTCATCCTCTAATTCACAATGCAGATAAAACTGTAAAAACGTTCTTGGTCTAGATTTGACTGAATAGATGTAATTCTTCAATGCATGTTGTAGTAATTAAACCAGTGAGGCTGCGGTCTAAAAACCTCACGACACACCGATCCATTGCAAATCCTCCCTCTTTTTCTATCTTTCTCTCACCCTGACCCTCTTGCTCCGGGTGTAACGGGAAACTAGATAGTGCCAAGGTTTAATTCCTGCCAGCATCTGTTTAATTATGACAGTTACTGTTCTAATTAAAACAGGCACCTATGTACCTCTGGATCTTCAAACCGGCTTTGCAATGGCTGACGGCAGCATTTGACATCTGAATCCCGGTCCACAAGATCTTTAGAGAAAACCATATACAATACAGAAAAACCCAGCTTAAACCAGCCTGAGGTGCTCTGCCGGTTTTAGCTGACCTAGTTTGATGTTTTAGAATGGTTTGGGGAGACTAACTAAACCAGCTGAGACTAGTTTAAGTATTGATATTTTCCATCGTCATTAACAAAACTAGACTACAGTGTTGTATTAAATTATTTAACGTTAGTAACATTGGCATTATATACCAGATTTATTGGCATGACAATTTCAGCAACAAGACCATGACAAAGAATGAGAAAATGCCTTTGTTTAGGACTAAAGTTATGTCCTTTAGGTATGTTGTAATATTAAGCTTGTTAAGTCAAACCATTTGGGCCTGATTTAAATTATATTTACACTCAATCCAATCTTTGGCATAATTCAAAATCATTTGATCTCGCTCCCCACCGTCTGTGACTATCAATAAAAATATTAAAATTGCAGTTAGGAGAAATGAGATTTTACTGCGACTTAGCAACCATCAAATGATCTCCCGGAGTTTGCGAGGAAGAGTAGGACCACGGGGACCGGTGGGTAATTAGGTTAGTGGGTTGTCAGTGTCAGGAAATTGAAAGACAATCCTAATCAGATTTATGTTTCTAGGGAATCAAATAATTTGTATAAGGAGAAGAAATCTCCCAATTTGGCTTCTAAAAAGATCATGCCGTTTGTTGTCGCTGCTCTTTGTTGCGCTTTGTGTCATATTTGATGAAATAGATATTATAATTCAGATCAAATGCAATATAATCTGAAGTTGTACATTTATGAGAATTGTTGAAAATGCAAAGCGTATAGATTCAGATGAAGGTTCTTAAGGCTATCAGTAAATGACGCTTACGCCGCTGCTCTCGTTATTATGGGCACTAAATAGACCTCCTTTCCTCTTCTCAGTGTTTTCTCTTCTCCTCCGTCCCTGTTCTAATCTCACACTCTATAATGTTCAATAAAGAGAGAGCAGGGAGGATTGCAGGAGTGTAATTTGCTGTAGTGGCACACAAACCTCCTCTGACACAGTCGTTGTAGAGGAATGAAATCATTTAGCCGCCAGGCAACTTTAACTGGTGGCTCGTTTTATTTGATTAACTATAGTATGTGATGACAGAGGTGTATATGTTTTTAAAAGCAAAATAGTTTTAGTATAGTAAAATCAATTTAGATATTTTTAAGCAATTGTCTTTATAAATGGTCTGACTTACAATTTTCGCTCAGAAATTGCTAGTATATTTCTCAAATAATTGCAAATAAAAGCAACGTTTGAAGTAGAAAGATTTAAATAGTTTTTGTACAATGAAAACATGTTTTACAGTGTCATAACCATGACATGTCAGCTCCAAACAAATATAAATATACTGTTTTAGTAAAAAACAAATAGCAATAAATAAATAAAATATGAAAGATAACACCAAAGCTGCTTAATTTAACATGTGATGTCCAAAATATGGTTATTTTGTCTCTGACTATGGTAACAATTCAATAGATGGAGCTGAAAATGGCATTTTGTGAGAAAATAAAAACACAACACAACATACATAATTCATAAAGCTTTGGTCTTTTAAGTCACGGTTTCAGTTGCTCTTTCACAGTTCTCAAGAATCAGCCCAGTTATCTGAGTTAGAGCTAGATTTTCTGCTTGTATGTACAGTATAACCTCCATCTGTCAGATATAGATTCAAATGCAGTAATTTTATCATATTTTAACCACTGTGAATGAATAAACAAACAGGTCAAGTATTACAGGTTCAGGAGTGGTGAGTAATATACAAATATAAAAGCACTCTTATCAAATAATTGACTAATAAATAAGGTGTTAGTGTTAGTTTATAGCGTGTGTGTTACACACATGCTAAACTTCAATACTATTTGTGTGATTTAGGTACTTTTATTCACATCTGTTGTTTTATGGTGGAAACTGTCCAGTTTTGCGGCTGATGCTGTATATAAATGCGGCTGCTGTCGTTAGCGCTCCCGGCGGCGCTGCTGATAAGCTAAATAATGAGAAGGCCCGTCTGTGAGTTCATTGACCCCGTGTTAAATATTCATCTGTTTAGATGTGCGGCAGGCGTGTAGTGTCACAGCGTTCACATATGGAGGCCTGACACCTCCGTCACACGCTGAGAGCGCAGCAGCTCATCCCTCGCTAGCGTCTGTCGGACTCGCAGGCTTGTGTGTTTGTGTGTTGGTGAATCTGTCAGCTCTTTACTCGGGTTAAATTTCCCTTAAAGGAGAAATTATTTATTTACACTCTGATACTGTTACTATAGAGGCTTGTGTGTGTGTGTGTGTGTGTGTGTGTGTGTGTGTGTGTGTGTGTGTGTGTGTGTGTGTGTGTGTGTGTGTGTGTGTGTGTGTGTGTGTGTGTGTGTGTGCGTGCGTGCGTGCGTGCGTGCGTGCGTGCGTGCGTGCGATTTTACACCGATTAGCACAGAAGCAATAGAAATCTTCTCACTTATTCCACTTGAAATAATTATTTTACTTGTTATTGTGTGTGTTAAATCCAACGCTATATCACATCAATGCGTACATATTTTACAAAGTGGCTAATTCGTCTGAATTCATACGACCTCACTCTTACTTATTTCAAATTTTCTAGATTCTATATTATTTTTGTATTTTACAAAAAATGTTTATGTCAAGTAAAACAAGTTTTGGAAAGTACTGCATATGCTTTTTCATTAATCAGTCAAAAAAAAAACTTCAGTAAGTCCTGATAGGTAATTGTAAACAGTAAAGTAAATCCGTGATTTTAAAATTATACTTTTTTAGTTAAAATTACAATTGTGCCCATGTCTCCATCAAGCATGATGTAGAACAATTATATGAATCCTGTGTATATCAATAATATACTCTTATATTATGTTGTATTATATCATGTACCAAATGCTGAGGTTGTGTCTGTATGATGACACGCTTTAAATGCTTTGTGTAACAGACGTAATCTTTGAATCATCTTTACTTGGCTTTGGTTGTTTGATTTCTCACATCACTCGTGTGAATATGTTCAGTCAAAAAAAGGTTTATGCTCTTCAAACTCAAATCAACATTTTGTTCACAGATGTGATGAAATGTGTATTGATTTTAAAGTGTGTTTATGTGTGTGATGTATCGTTTGTGTTTGACTAGGTGTTCGGCTAGATCGCGTACGAGGAGGCCGACAGAAATACAAGAGGAGAATGGATGCAGAAAACACAGCCTACCTGGGGCTCACACTGCCACCGCCAGCCAAAAAACCCTGTGAGGACACACACGCATACACACACACACACACACACACTCACACGCACGCATGCACACTCACTCACACACTCACGCACACACACACAAACGCACACACGCATGCACACACACATGCACACACTCACACACACACTCACACTCACACACACACACACACACACACACACACACACACACACACACACATACACATACACACACACGCACACACACACACACACACACACACACACACACACACACACACACGCATACACACACACACACTCACACACGTTTATTTTTGAAAAAAGTGAGGACATCCCATAGGCGTAATGGTTTTTATACTGTACAAACTGTATGTGCTATTGCCCTACACCTAGACTTGGCCCTCACAGGAGACCCCCCCCCCCCCCCCCCCCAAAAAAAAAAAAAACTCACTCTGTATGATTTATAAGCATTTTAAGAACTGGGGACATGGAGCAATGTCCTGAAAAGTCACCTTCACCTTGTAATACCTGTGTCATTATACAAATTAATGTCCTCATTTGTCACAAAAATGCCCACGCACGCACACACTCACTCACATGCACACACACACGCACGCACACATTTTATATATTTATAAATGAAAAAAACACATTCACATCTCACGTCTGTGAATCTCAGCATTTGACTCGTTTTTTTATTTCATAAAACACTTTTTGGAAAAAACACAATTCTCTCTCTAACACAAACATCTAACAGGAATTAATATTATGGAAAGGTGTTTGCAAATGTTTGCTTTTGAGATGTGTTTGTGATATTTTGAATGCAGTGCTTCAGAGATGTGAGGTATTTAACATTTTATGTGCAGTTCTTGTATTTGTGTGTAAAGTTTTGGGGAAAAAGTGTCAATATTTTGAAAATGTGTGCAAGCAGCTGAAAAAACCTGTAAGGCATCAAAACATTCAGCCTCATTCAAAACTTCCATTAGGAAATCAGAAACATTATATCAAGATTATATTATATTATATTGCTTATATATTGTATTACATATCACGTTATATTATATTTATAATAAGCATAACACATTTAATATAAATAACTACTCATCAGTTAACCATCATTAGTGTTAATTACTTCAGGTTGGAAGCTTTTATAATGTGTCATTATGGTTTATTAATGTTTATCAGTATACACAAACAATGGCACAAACATGTAATTATGCATTCTCAGTATTTCAATATTCAATGTTTTTCCTGAAGCTGCATAAACTACTGATCAGTCAAACATCATGAATCATGACAAATGAACGTTTTTATATGCTATAATTAATTATAATATTGTATTAATGAGTGTGAATATGAACACACAATCGCAGAAAACATATATTATGAATAGTTTGTTTATCACGTTTCCAGTGATTTCACATCAGAATAACTGGATTTGTGCCTCCTCCTCATTCTCAGTGACGAAGATCGTGTCCCATCTGCTGGTAGCGGAGCCGGAGAAGATCTACGCCATGCCGGACCCCACCATGCCCGAGAGCGACATCAAAGCGCTGACCACACTGTGTGACCTGGCCGACCGCGAGCTGGTGGTCATCATCGGCTGGGCCAAACACATCCCAGGTCAGTGAGGCAGGCCATAGAGCAGAAAGCATGTGCTTATCCAAAACTAATATGTATTAACAAATACAAAGGGGCCATTAATTTAGGTGGAACAACTGGTAAAGCTGGACACTTCAGCTTCATGATTTCTACTGTTATTTTATAATATTTCATAATAAAAATCCAATTTAAAGTTCATTCTCAACTAATACAGAATGATGAAAAAAAAAAAAACTTTAGTTATGACTTAATTCATATTAATGTGTTGTTGTTGTTGTTTTGCATGAGTTAAAGCATTTTATTCTGTGGCAGTTAAACCAGACACGTTAAAGAAAGAAAGGGAAAGTAACCGTTGTGTACACATGCTGACTCTGCTGGGTTTTTAGGGAAGATGCTAATCATTAGCTGGGTGAAGTGCTATCTAGTAATGAGATTAGGAGGATGTTGACCCCCTTAATCACACACACACACACACACACACACACACACACACACACACACACACACACACACACACACACAGTGCTGCGTCAGCACAGAGAGCCTTTCGGCAAGGAGCTTACAGCCGACTGGATCACTGCTGACCCAAAAACACAGTGTCCTCAAAGTGCTCCTCAACACACACACACACACCCACACACACACACTCACACACACACCCACACACACACACACACACCACACACCACACACACACACACACTCACACACACACACACACACACACCACACACACACACACACACACCACACACACACCACACACACACACACTCACACACACACACTCACACACACACACACACACACACACACACACACACACACACACACACACACACACACACACACACACACACACACACACACACACACACACACACACACTCAAACACACACACACACACACACACAGGTTTACAGGGACTCTTCATAGACGTAATGTTTTTTTGCAGTACAAACTGTATTTTCTGTCTCCTTCCCCTAGCCCTACAGCTAAACCTGCCCTTCACACTCAACTAAAGGCATTTTTACATTCTCAAAACTCTTCATTCTGTGATTTATTAGCTTGTTTCCTCAAGGGGACCAAAACTATCCCCACAAATACAACAATGACTGGCATTTCTATACTTGTGTAGACATTTGATCCTCATAACATCATAATGTAGGGGATATCAGTACACACACACACGCACGCACACACACGGTGCATTTTTTGTATTGTTTGAGTTTTACTTGTTTGTTTTTGTTTCACTTTGCTATTAGTTTTAATTTGTTTTGCTTTCTTTCTTTTTTGTTTGTTTTGTTTTGATTAATGTTATTTACTTTGTTTTGTCAGTGCTGTGTACCTTCAGAAGTATTTTGCTTTTGCCTTTTGTTTTTCATTTTGTTTTAATTATTTTTTTCTTAATTATGTATTTATATTTATTTGCTTTATTTATTTATTCTATTGTATTTTTTCTTTGCTTCTTTTCTTAATAACAATTCTTAGTGCACATTGTTATTACTGGCAACCTGTTTCATTTTTGACAAAATTAATACAGTTGATTGTGCACATATTCTGCACACATTGCATTTAAATTAAGCAATTCAGTAAACGTATTTCCTGTCATTAAATTATCAATATAAATATATCAGATGTTAAATTACCCCATATTGTTCAGTAGCACTTAGTGTATTGAACAAAACACATATTGCACATTTACAACAGTAATCAGTCTACAGTCAGTGATGGAGAAATATGATTAATATGCACTGAAGGGCCTTTAATTCTAAACTTGATCAGTTTATTACAAAGTGGAGACCAGTGGATCATAGGTAACACTGTAGATGTTTTTATTTCACTTACCCCGTGACAGTGCTTGAGAAGCCAGGTTATGACAGAGCGTTTGCTGTGATTCTTTACTACATAGACCACACTCAAATCAAAACGGACCCTGCTCATTTATTTATTAAGACTACATGGTATCAAAATGTTACAGCATTTCACATAGACTTAAATCTGTACCTTAAGATGACTCACTTAAGTCAAGACACCGTTCACAGCCCATTTTACTGTTGTAATGTGACCAAATTCTAAGTGAAGGAGGCAAACATGTAGGGTTTTATCTATCAAGTGTCTTTCAGATGAGATTTACACTAATATTATTAGTTATACACTGGTCTTCTGTACTCACGGGCCCCCGTTCACACCTGTCCGGAGCGCAATCGTATTTATATGTCACAGTAAAACCTTTTATAGTGCACGTTAGGACACAGCGCTTAGACTCCCATCTCATCTGTCAGTAAACGGCTGTAAACAGCCTCCAGGAGTCCAGGTCCTATCGAATCAGCCGTTGATTAATTGTTAATTAATCCCTCCTCTGAATGTCCGGGCTCCGGTTGGCACGGCAGAGAGTGGTCTCTGTAAATAGTTTGAGTGGCGTCTCATTAAAGCTGATGTGTGGAGCATGTTGACAGATGGCTTTTTTGCTGCTAAGGTGCTAAAGACCTTTGACATACATACACTAGCTTCTTGTTCTTGGCCGGATCGCATTTCACTCTGTCTAAGTCCTGGAGTTCCCCTCCGCTCGCTTCATGGATATACAAACAAGCTAAACTACTAACTCTACTAGAGCAAGTTACAAAAACCCACATGATCGGACGGACGAAGCTGCCGTGTGTAATGTGATGGCTTACCTTTCTCTGGAGCAGCAGAACTAGTGTCTGATGACCTGCACGTGTTCTGGACAACAGAAGCTGTCAGATGTGGTTTGGAATAAGCTTTACATTCCGTTAGCGTTCGGACACAGTAGCCCTGTCACATTAGACAGCTGGTGATCACCTGCCTCCGGACCCCTGACTCCTAGGGCCGGATTTTTCCAGCAGGGAATTCTGACAATGTGTGGAATTGTTTCCCAACATGAAACGTCCGGGTGGGAAGTCACATGGCTGTCTTGCTTTCAAAAACATTATTCTGATTTAACAGGAGTGTACTGAAATGACACATAATGGCCTGGTTTCACAGACAGGGCTTAGATTAAGCCAGGATTAGATATAGTTCAATTAGGACATTTAAGTATTTTTTTTTAAACGTACCTTAGAAAAAAACATTACTGGAGTGCATCTTGAGACAAAACAAAGGCATTGAGTAGTAGTTATTAAGCTCAGACGAGCTTTATTTGTCACATACACAATTATTCAGAGTATAACCAGTAGTGAAATGTGTTCTCTGCATTTAACCCATCCAAGTGCACACACACCTGAAGCAGTGGGCGCCCGGGGAGCAGTTGGGGGTTCGGTGCCTTGCTCAAGGGTCTCACCTCAGTCGTGGACAATTCCTGCCGGAGCCGAGATTCGAACCCACAACCTCGGGTTACAAGTCCAACGCTCTATCCATTACAGCCACGACTGCCCCCGAATTGATACATTTTAAGATCAATCAGTGCAAGTTTTGTCCAGTTGAAACAGCTCAGACTTACATTTTAGTCTGGGACTAGGCTTAAGCCTTGTCTGGGAATGGCTGTGCTCTGAAACCTAGTGTGCTCCCTGGATAGGCTAAATTTGAAGGCATCGCTGATGCACTCCTAATGCTTATGAAAGAAATGCATCATTACGTTGTGTTGTTCAATACCCGTTTTCGGCCAAATCCTAAAGGTGTTGTCACATCACTCCTTTGCCAAACGTTTAGTGATGTATAAAGCACGTCTCACGTAGAAGTTGTTTGCTAAGGCGCTTGCGATGTGTGAGAACCACTCACACATAACACGTTTTCTATTACATTGCTCTACTTTCATTGTGTTTCTATGTAAACGCGCTAGACTGCCGTGTTTTACCATTGCACTTGTGTCTTTTTAAAGGGTGTCAAGTTAAAATAATTTTCCCCCTTTATCCCATACTAAATCCTAAGGCTGGGGTTTGCATATTTTTGATGAAATTGTGTGAATAAAAGAGGTGTTTTGTTGTTACTGGTGGAGTGATGTATGAAACAGCTCACACAGAAGTCACTTTTAAAACAAGCAGCTTTCTGTTGGTCAATGCAGCGAATTCAACTTGAACCTGTTGCAAAATCTGCGTGGGGATATTTTTCAACCTCATGCAAATTTCCAGTGAGAATTTCTATGGAAATTAATGGATTTGCAGAACAACGGTATGTGTGACCACACCTTGTGGCTGCATAATGTTTTTCAGTCCCAAAATGCATAATTCATAAATCAGTCAATATCAAAAAGTGTTTAAAAAAATATATTTCAGACAGATGTTTGAGGTGTTATTTCAGTTAGGATGCACAGCCCGCAATAAAGGTTTGGACAAAACCGCAATTTCAGTAGGAATCATCTGGGACTTTCCATTGAGGTTGAAAATAATTCCTCATGCAGATTTTGCAATGGGTTCAGTTGGTCATGCAAATTCACTACATTCAACTGAGAACTGCTTGGTCTGAAAGCTTTTCTATGTGAGCTGTGCTTCATACATCACTACACTATTGAAAATGCCCATGAAATTTCCCTGAAATCTAATGTGTCCACCACCAAACCTTGTGTTTGTATATTTTTTTTTTTCTCTTCGGTCCATTATTAAGTCAGAATAAGTTCATGAGCACCTTTATTGGACTGGTGTTGATGCTGAACGGTTTGACAAAGCATATGCAGTTGAACCAGGCATCACATTACCCTCATGATGGCAGATCATTCCCCTCGTGCATACAGTGATTGCGCTTGTATCCGCCCATCTCTTCTTCCCTGGCTTGGGTTTGCTGTTTTCTCGTTGTCATTAAACAGTGAAATCTCCTTACTGTGTTGCCGGGGCTGATCCAGCTCGAGCTGTGTAATCTCCTAGTAATGGAGTGTGAATACTGCTGGCTGATAAATCAGCACCTCATCAGTGGCCTTTATTAAATATAGGCACCGACCGACAGGCCTTAGTATATTCAATTTAACCATTGATGGGCTTCAGCACCACTGATCATGATGGATGGGGCAATCAAAGCCCGGATCCGACCGGGGTGAGTGAGGGGCATCTGCCGCAGAGGACAAGAGTCTGCTCTACGACTTGCTACTTTGTTGACTGGTTGCCTAGGAAAGTATCGGCCACATGCCCTCAGCGGCCCACCATGTGCTGATCACCAGTGTTTGAGCAGAGAGGATTTTGAAGAATGGTTGCTGGTGAAAACTGTGATGTAATTTTAAACAAAATCAGGCCACAATGAAGTTTGTTTTGGGAGTTTAAGTTTGCTAAAGTGAACTTTCTGTAAAAGTTTTCTTCAGCTGGTAAACACATTCGAACTACCATTGGTCCATGGTGCAAAAGCAGAGGAACTGGTGGGACTTATTTCTATAAAAATCAGGCCAATCTGACGTTTGGTCCAGGAGTTTAAAACAGCTGGCCAAAGTGAACTTTCCAGAAAAGTTAGTTCAGGCTGGTAAACACTTTCAAACTACCATCTGGTCAAGCTGATTACAAGTGAAACCGAAGAACGAATTGTGAGTTTGAAAACTTTGAACTTTGATCATAGATGTGTTGAAAAAATAGAAATATTAGG
>CM049880.1:30920949-31098449 GCA_027474115.1 Schizopygopsis malacanthus
TTAGTAAAGTACAGATAGATCTTCATTTCAAGTCAACATGAAACGGCACCCAGAAGCCATTGTACTTCCATAATGGACAACACAGACTCATTAGAAAAATGTTTCTCTCGCTTCGTTTGAATCTCCAAAAACATACTTATGTATACAATTCACTGCGGTTTCCAGCTGAAATGAACACTAGTGACAGTAAAACATCAACATCTTTTATTCCTTTTCACATATGATTACATGGGCAGATTATCAATTAGTAAAGACTTGATTCCTTGCACAGTCAATTTTGATGTTTTAATCACATAACCAATAACCAGCTTCGTATATATATATATATATAAGACAAAATATGTATTACAGGTGGGTTGAAAAGTAAAAATGTGGTGAAGAAAGTAATTCGAGTTTAATTTGTTTTGAAGACGAATATTTGATCATTTTGCATAACATCACTGATGAATCATTTACAATAAGATTATAAATTATGAAATCTATTTTGACTTCAAGTTTGCTGTATGTTGTAATATCGTTTCAAGCATATCTTTGAAATGATTAAGGTGTGATATGATATATGTCAATTCTGGAGATATATTTGGTTTTATGTTGAACCTAATAAGCTTATAGAAGTGTTTGTCTGGCTGATATGACAGAGATCAGAATGACATAAACACACTGACTGTAGGTGAATCCATCGCTCAGCTTTGATTTAATTGTGCTCTTTGTCGTCGTCGGCGTGCGTGAGATGAGATGAGACAGACGCATGAGCTCAACGCTCGCAGCAGCGCTGCTGAAATTATTTATGGAGCGGCGTAATTTATGAGCAGACATGTATTGATTGGGTCCCAGCTGATGATGTCATGCCAAATGTAGAGGAATCAGACAAACACACACATTTGTTTTCATTACAATGGAGACCGTCCACTGACTTCTAGTGAGTTCAGGATCTTTTCTGTACTCTGACCTTCACACAAACCTTTTTTACAGGTTCACTGAGATATTATTTATGTATTTAGCCAATGTCTATACATAGACCTATACGTTTATATCTCAATCCACTTCAGCAGCACTTAGTTACACACACCAGACGCAGCAGTTTTATTCCTATTTATATTCTGAATGCATCATTTACGCTGATTTATAGTTGATAAATCAACTGTAGAAGCATGGCGATATATATTAGTATACATTTTATTCTATTGACCTTTTGATACCTTGCCTTTATTAAAACAATGAAATACAGACATAATGTAGCTCATGTCATAATAAAGGCACATGATAGAAAGTGTGCATTGATATTTATTATCTGAAATCACCGCTGGTATAACAGTGATGCTGTGGGCTTCCCAGAAAAGACTGACGCATTAATAATGTACAAACTGTCCACGCATGCGGACAAGTTTATGTGCTTTGATTTCAAAAGCATATCGGTTTCATGTATACACGTTTGCGGGTGCCTTTTTTTTAAATTGCCGGTGGGTCGTGACTTCATCATATGACTTGTAAATGTTCTCCCGTGAGAATAAGGTGCTCTAATCACATTACATTCACAGATGTCCTCCTTATCCATCACACATACCTTGGCACAATGCAAACGTCTTAAGGATGATGTATTGTTATTTTCAGTGTCATGTAGTTTTATTGGAGAGGGGATGTTGATTGACGGCGAAACACAAACTCTCACAAACAACCCTTCAGGACGAGGAGGAGGAGGAGACCAGGGCCATAAACTGACAGGGACACATTTTCAAATATAAGCTTGTTATGGCTGTTTTGTTTATAAAATGCTGCCAGAGTCATAAAAAGCCTTTTTGCGAAGGTTTCGGCCTTTTGTCTATTTTCAGAATTGCTGGCTTTGATTTAGAGAGCGTGAAATATATCACGGGGAGATGGCCGAGCTTGTCTTTGTTATAGAAGATGTCTCCAGCAATGAATTTTATTGGGCTGCATAAAAACAAGCTAAAAACTGATCACATTATTTTACTAGTGCTTAAGATGGATCACAATGGCAGCTGTTTCTGTAAAAAGGAGATTTCAGAAACATGTCGACATGAGTAAATGGACATGAGAAACAACCTGTCAAAGCAGATTTGTATAAAGCAGATCCCATTAGAAGAGAAATGATGTGAAGTGTCTCAAACAAACATATGTATACTGTATATGTATTCAATAAAGGGGGTTTAAAATACAATTAATAGTAATATTGATTTAACGGATAAGAGCTAAATTTGATCTGAATAAGATCAATTCTTTTATTAACCTGAAATCAACTGAACTAAAGTTTAATAATGACCCGGTTATCTTCTGTAGAGCTGCTTCTTATTTGACAAAACAATTAATTTCCTGTTTATTAATGTGAAGCTACTTCGAAAAAAACTGTATTGTGTAAAACACTATAAATTACTTGATATTTATTCATATTAATGAATCAGAACAAACTATTCTTCCTCAGAGTAATAATAGCAAAGTAGCACTTCAGATTTATTATTATCAAATATGCATTTCATTTTCAAATGCACCTCGTCAGAATTTTTTATAGTTTTATAATATCTACACAGAAAAGGTAAAAAAAATGTAACAAAAATTCACTCGTAAATTGCAAGCAAATTTCACAAATAATTACACAATAATCAATATCAAAGTAATACAAATAATTAAACATGACATTTTTTTTTGTAGTAAAACTGAAATAGTAAATAGAAAAACTTTTTTGCTATCTCGTGTAACGCTGTGGATGTAACATGGGTTGTGAACAGTGTTAAATGTTTTAGCATCGCTCTTTGTTTTGTCAAAGACACTCGTGGCCTTCCAGTAAAAGAGGCCGTGATCGACATGTGGCATTCATGTACTCAATCAATGCACTTAGCATATAAACCCAATCCTGAGCCGGCATCGCTGACGTCTTTCACATTTTGTGTAGCGTGAAGAGTTTCTGACTGTATGTATGGAGCCCGTTCATCCCGCACCTCCATTGCGAGGCCCTTATTGATCCCCCTTCACATTGCCCCGGTCCTGATCACAATCTGTTAATTAATGTATCCTCCAGCACGCCCGGCCGCTGTTGGCCCGCCTGATAAAGGAAATTAAACACTTCTCTGCCTCTTTCTTGTTCTCTCCCTCGGCCCACAAACACTCCAGAGCGTGCGCCGGCGGCAGATAGACATCGCCCGCTCATCTCTGCATTCATATGAAAGTTTGGGGTCAGGTGTGGCGGGCGAGCGGATCAATACTGTAATCTATCAGCGGGGCAGATAGCTCTGCTTTAGTCCACTTGTAAAGCAATCATTTTAATCATCGGAGCGGTCGTGTGATGTGCAAACGGCTCGTGGAGCACACGTTATTGACAGCGGTCAGAAGAAAACACATGAAGAAAGAGAGCATAATCATAATGTTTTAATATGTGTTACTCTGTATTAAACTCAGTATTGCTGGTGGGGGAATGAAGCATGTTTTGTATTGTGTGGTTTCTCCTGCATTGCTGTGAGACAGTTGTGTCCACAAATTACATTCATCTAACAAAATGGCATAAACACCATAATACTGTTTTGTCATTTTAGGATTATTGAGATACTATTACAGTTTTATGAATTATTATTAGAAGTAGTAGTAGTATTTATTATTGTGTCTATATAGTTTTATTCATTTGTATTTCAGTCTTAGTTTTAGTTATTTTAGTGCATTAGTTAAACTAAATTAAAATGGAAAATGTTGCCTTGGCAACTAGCCTAAATAAAATATGTATATTTTATTAATGTATATTTATTTCAGTTAATGTTTATTTCGTTTCAAATAAAAAAAAAAAATAGTTGTAATGATTTTAAATGCAGTTTTAGTAAACTAATAACCCTGCCCAGGAGAGGGGTTTCTGTTCAGACACAAACCTTATAACATATCAAACACTCACATCAATATTGATCAGAAATAAGAGATGTGTTCATTAACTCATCACGAACTACAGAGGGGCATGTTGTCACACTATATGGGGTAAGTTGTCATAACCAAATCTGCCATTAAATAGCTAATTGTTGACCTTTTAACAACATTTAAACTGTAAATCAATTATGAGGCAGGATTTTAATATATATGGTGCAGTTTTAATGTGTAACTAAAATTACAAAAAAAGTGATGATTCTGAGTTTAATTTGGAGGACAGCATTCACAACAAATGTCCAGTTTAAGACATAATAAACCACTGTTAGAAAACAACGTTATGACTGAAAACCTGCTTACCGAGTCCCTGTGTGACAACTAGCCCCCGTGCGTGTCTGTGTGTGTGTGTGTGTGTGTGTGTGTGTCTGTCTCTCTGTGTGTGTGTGTGTGTGTGTGTGTGTGTGTGTGTGTCTGTCTGTCTGTGTGTGTCTGTCTGTCTGTCTGTCTGTCTGTCTGTCTGTCTGTCTGTGTGTGTGTGTGTGTGTGTGTGTGTGTGTGTGTGTGTGTGTGTGTGTGTGTGTGTGTGTGTGTGTGTGTGTGTGTGTGTGTGTGTGTGTGTGTGTGTGTGTGTGTGTGTGTGTGTGTGTGTGTGCGTGCGTGCGTGCGTGCGTGCGTGTGTTTGTGTGTGTGTGTGTGTGTCTGCCTGCCTGCCTGCGTGCGTGCGCAGTATATTTTCTTCGCTCAGTACATTGAGTACAGCATGTCTTTTGTCTCTTGCTCAGGTTTCTCCAGCCTGTCTCTGGGAGACCAGATGAGTCTACTGCAGAGCGCATGGATGGAGATCCTGATCCTGAGCATCGTGTTCCGCTCGCTGCCGTACGAGGACGAGCTGGTGTATGCGGAGGACTATGTGATGGACGAGGAGCACTCGCGGCTCACGGGCCTGCTGGACCTCTATGTGTCCATCCTACAGCTCGTGCGCAAGTACAAGAAACTCAAGGTGGAGAAGGAGGAGTTTGTCACGCTGAAGGCCATCGCACTCGCCAACTCAGGTATCAGCAGCTGTAGACTGAATCCTTTGTTTCTTTCTTTGTTTTACATACACCGCCATCCAATTGTTTGGAGTCAGTAGGAGTGTGTTTTATTTTTATAAATTAATACTTTTATTCAGCACATTAAATTAATCCACAATGACAGTAAAGACATTTATAATGTTACAAAATATAAATTTTTCAAATAAATTATGTTCTTTTGAACTTTCTATTCATCTGTGAATCCTGAAAAATAAAATATATCACAGTTTACACAAAAATATTGTTCAGCACGACTGTGTTCAACATTGATAATAATCATGCATGTTTCTTGAGCAGTATATTATTATGATTTCTGAAGATCATGTGACACTGAATACTGAAGTAATGATGCTGAAAATACAGCTGTGCATCACAGAAATAAATTACATTTAAACATATATTCTCATAGAAAACAGCTGTTTTAAATTGTAATAATATTTCACAATATATGCAGTCTTGATGAGCATAAGAGACTTTTGTATGTAGAATGTTTTCTATAACAAATGAACTAACCAACTATCACATTTATCATGTTTTGAGATAAATCGATTCTTTAATTTTGATAGATGTTTTAGTCCCTCTCAAACGCATTTCACTTTTAGGCAAGAATTGCACAGAAAATCAATTAAACTAAATTTCAAATAACTAAAGTAAGTGATAAATACTATCATTAGAAGTATTAAATAAAAGTTCAAAGACAAACACAATGTCACCGCATCACATTGAGCATTTACAAAAAATCGAAGTAAAAATACTCTTAAAACAAGATCATTTTTACTTACCACACTGGTAGATCATTTTGCTTGTTTTAAGTAATGTCTAGATTCTTTTTCGCACCGGGAAACTCATTTTGCTTATCTAGAAAATGCATCTTGATTTAACTTTATTTATTTTTTGTGACTAGAAACAAGACAAACATACTAAGATCAGCCTTTTTTTTTCAGTGCATGCTTTCTGACAGTATGTTTTATTTATTAGTACAGTCCACCGGAGCACACTCACACACACGAGCGCATGAGTCCCGTGGAGAGATGAAGGGAGCGGAAACAGAGGAGCGTGAGAGACCGCTGAGCTTTTAATTGAACGGCCTCCGTGTTCCCCGTTTCTCTCCATTCTCTCGCCGCCGCAGATAAATGTAGCATTTCATTAGGAACACCAGAGCTGTCAATAAAATGTGTAAAGTTGAATGGAATGAGTATCAGCGAGCGTTCGGGGGAGAAGACACAGGCCCGTATCGACAGAGGGCCCCGTCCTCGCCTGATCAATGCAGCCCTCGCTCCGCCTCGTTTTATTCTGCCGTCTCGTCCGCTGTCTCTCTTTGTCTGGCTGAGAAATGAAAATGCTGATGGTGGGCTTTGGCGCGCGAGAGAGAGAGAGACGCGCTCTGTCCGATGGCTCTCGCGGGACTGCCGCTGTCTGACAGCTGTGAAAATTCATAGCCATTGATTTTGTAATTAGCAGTTTATCAATCGTATCGACAGGCTCTTTCTGATGGATTGCACGGAAATTGTTTCTTCAGACGTGTTTTTTTAACCTCCACCTCACACACACACAAACACGCACACACACACTCACTCTCACACATTCTCACACACACTCACTCTCACACACACACACTCAAACACGCACACACACACTCACTCTCACACACACATACGCAAGCACACACACTCACATTCACACTAACACACACACACATACACACACACACACTCACTCACGCACGCACGCACACTCACACGCACGCACGCACACACACACACACACACACACATAAGCACACACACTCACACACACACACACACACACACACACACACACTCACGCACACACACGCACGCACTCACTCTCACACATTCTCACACACACTCACTCTCACACACACACACACACAAACACGCACACACACACTCACTCTCACACACACATACGCAAGCACACACACTCACATTCACACTAACGCACACACACATACACACACACACACACACACACTCACTCTCACACGCACGCACGCACACACTCACTCTCACACATTCTCACACACTCACTCTCACACACACACACACAAACACGCACACACATACGCAAGCACACACACTCACATTCACACTAATGCACACACACATACACACACACATGCACGCACGCACACTCACACGCACACAAGCACGCACTCACTCACGCACGCACGCACACTCACACTCTCACATTCACACGCACGCACGTACACACACGCATGCACTCACACAAGCAAAACTTCACACTGCAAAACGTGATTCTTCCTCAGTATTTTTGTCTTGTTTTCCTGTATAGATATTTAAACTGTCTTAAAGTAAGATGCATTCTCTTGAGAAGCTAAATTACTAAATATTAAGTCATATTAATTGAAAAAATATAAAAATTTTAAGTGAATTTATGATTAAAACAAGAACAAATATCTGCCAATAGAGTTTGAATTTTTGAATTAGTTTTTTTTTACTCTTTATTTGTTTGTTTTTAGCATGACATCACTTAAATGTAATATATAATTTCAGCTAACAAAAATTAGCCTCTTTTTTTCATAACTTTACACACAAATCCAAGAATTGCACACAAAATACAAAATGCCTCACATCTCTGAAGCACTGCATTCAAAATATCACAAACACATCTCAAAAACAAACATTAGCAAACACCTTTCCATAATATTAATTCCTGATAGATGTGTGTGTTACAGAAATAATTGCGTGTTTTGCAAAAAGTGTTTTATGAAATTAAAAACCTAATCAATGTCTGAGAGATGTCTGCAGATTTATTGTCTGGTTTTGCAGATGTGGTGTGTTTCTGCTGTTTGAGTGACAGCTTTCAGAAACTGTGACGAGGAAAGATTGTGTGTGTAAGCGTGTTGAAGAAAACTAATATATTAAGACATTGTACATCTCAAGTAAATGTATCATGGTTTTAAAACATTTCGATATTTGTACTAATACTAAGACAATCCTTTTTTCTTGTTTAGTTTTTTTGTGCACTGTAATGTGTGAATTATTCATTATGGACATGATAAATAACAGGACATATGGATTCTCTAAACAGTAGCATGGATCATATTTATAATATAAAACATTGTCAAAATAAATAATTTTATATCAGTATTTATGCACACCATTTTTCTAAAGTTTGGGGTCAATGTTAAATTTTTTGAAAGAAGTGCATTTATTTGATACAAAAATACAGTAAAAATATTATACAATTTAGAAATAGCTTTATCCTATGTCAATATATTGTAAAATGTAATGTATTTCTGTGATGCACAGCTGTATTTTCAGCATCATTACTCCAGTCTTCAGTGTCACATGATCTTCAGAAATCATAATAATATGCTGCTCAAGAAACATTTCTGATTATTATCAATGTCGAAAAAAGTCCTGCTGATTCATTTGAATTTTTTAAATAAACAAAAACTATAATTAATAATAATTTTAAGGAAATAGTTAAAAAGAAATGGCAAGTAGCACAATGAATGTAATAATTGAGACATTTTGAAGCAGAAAGACTGAAATGGTAGGTTGAAAGGTTGTTTTATTGTTAGCTGTATTGGCCGTGTGGCTGTTGTACTCAGCATGTGTGATGTGTGTTGTTCTGGTGACAGACTCCATGCACATCGAGGACGTGGAGTCAGTGCAGAAGCTCCAGGACGCCCTTCACGAAGCGCTGCAGGACTACGAGAGCTGTCAGCACACAGAAGACCCTCGGCGGGCCGGGAAGCTGCTCATGACGCTGCCGCTGCTCCGGCAGACGGCCACCAAGGCCATCCAGCACTTCTACAGCATCAAGATGCAGGGCAAGGTGCCCATGCACAAACTCTTCCTGGAAATGCTGGAGGCCAAGGTTTGATTGGCCGCTCGCCGCGTGACATCATCGGGGGCTGCGGGACGGACGCTCGTCTCTCTCGTTTTTAAAGACCTGAAAAAAATAATAACTTGGTTTAATGCATAAATATAAATGGAAAAATAATTTAAAAATCTATAACAAATACTATGTACTTGTACAGTAATGCTCTTTGTTCTTGTTCTGTGCTTATATATGATGGAAGAAACTGTAAGTCATTTCAGAGTGAGTAGTCATTTTTCTTTCCGCTATCCCTCCGTATTTGTCTCAGTCCGGCCCTCGGACGACGCCAGGACACCTTGAGGACTTGTAAATATTCATGGCAGGATTCGGCTGGATGTGGAAGCTGCTGCCGGTTCGTCCCTAAATGTGAACTCTTGCTGACGTCCTTAAAAATACCTCTTCTTGAATCCTGGGAGGACGGCGTTTGTGACGCGTTCATCCGGGATCTCATTCATCTTACTCTAGTCACTCAGCAATAAATCGAGCCGATGAGGAGCGCCCTCCTCTTGTGTTGCACTGTACTGCTTTTTTTAAACTACTTGTTATTGTTGTCGTCAGTGGTTCGGCCTAAGTGTAGTCGGTGGGTGGAGGGATCGAAGGATTTACGATGCCCAAGATGCTTCGTGTTCAAACAATCAGATGCCTGTATGTCAAACGGCCTATTTTGGGCTTGTTAAGCCACCGGCAGAGGAGACGAGGTGTTTCTGCTCGGACCCTGCCAGGACTTTTATAGCATGTATCTGAATGAAGGTGGGCGGCAGGTGCGGGTCTTTATCACCAGCTTTATTTTTAGGTCTTGGAAGTTGACAGCAGATTGAACAGGAGGGGTGTTTGACCTCATGTTGACACAATAGCATCGCTTCGAAAATGGCTTTCGAACTAGCCAGCCCTATAAACAGCTTATTACCCTTAGATCCACTTTACAGCAGTGCACCCATTAGTCCGAGTTATCCATTAGGAAAATACCACACGCACCTGAGAGGTACTCGCTGTGAAAACTACTGATGTCATTTGCTTGAATGAACTGTGGCGCTGTCGGGATTCGATACTGAAGGACCTGAGGGTTTGATTGTGTCCTGGGGTGCGTTTCCCAAAAGCAGCGATGCTTGTTACCGACATACTTAAGCGATTGTGCAGCTATGTTTCCATCCGAAGTTATGTATTAAACTAATGTGCAAAATTTGGATATCGCATAAAACGTTTGCGAATAAAGCATCCAGTGAGTTCTAGAGAACAAAATCCTCACTTCTTGATTAACTTGCACTAAATATGTTGTATGCAATACATTTTTGTGTGCAATAAATGACAAGATTTACAGCGCGCAGACAAAATGTGTTCATGATATCTTATTTAGAGTCTGGCTGTTTAGGAACACAGTTCGGGGAGTTAATTATAACGAAGCACTTTGATGAGACTTTGCTCAAGCATTTCAGATGCTGTGCAATGAGATCGGTCCAGTTGTGCTATCCCATCACAAAGTCACGGATCAGGGAATTTATTCGGTAAACGTGTTTCTATCGTAGCTTATGCGCATGTTAAGAAATGTATCCTACTTCATTGAAGGCATACGTTTTTTATGCACATCTTGGCATTTTCATCCAGCAGTTATTTATGCGATATCCCAAAATGTGGTGGATGGAAATATAGCTATTGTTTCTTAAAACCAAACACCTGCCAACAGCATCACAAGCTTGTGTGATTTAAAGTACAACTTTTGACCCGCGGCTAGAAGCATTGTGTTGGTGTGAAATGGACTTCAATAGATCATGCTCGATTTGCACATTAGGCAAGAAAACATGCTGTACATTATATAGCCTTCAAATCAACCGAGTGCTGCAGTTGTGACGTCAGGCTTCAGGTTTGATAATTCATGATACTTGGACGTTTTGTGCTCCAATGTTAAATGCACACACTCACGCCCCCAAACACTCTTATGTAGTTCCTTATAACAAACATACGTTTTGAAAAATAAACATAACTGCTTCAAAATTCGTGTTTTCATTCTGAGTGTGTGTTATTTACATTGTAGAGCAAACGTCCAAGTATCGCCAATTTATGCACACCACAGACCTTGTTTTACTCATGTTGAAAAATTCCATGATAAAAGCCCAGAAATATTTAGAAAACCTGTGGCAAATAAAGGTCATTGCACTCTGAGTCCGAAATTTTCTTACGTTGAAAAATAAATATGACCTCACGTTATGTCAATCATGTTTACACACTGCCTCCAGATTTTTTTGCGTTTTTCCCACCCGTGCCAAAAATTTAGAGAGGTGTTTTGACAGTTCAGAGTCACCGTACTTCACCGTACAGCCAAAATCCAGCAAGACGATTGTCAAATTCATCCACTTCATCACAAAGCACTATATATAGATCCTTGCACACTGAGTTCACAGAAACTGGTGGTCTTCCTTTTAATATGTGGCTCTAGTATCGCTAGCAAAGCATCAAACTGAGCTTGAAGTAAACTTTGAATCGCCCGTGATAATCCCGCTGCTCCTTAATAAGGAGGCCGAACTCTCCGTCCTCTCTATATCTTAGGATTGGATGGACCCGATATTTCCTATTATCATCCTCAATGCTTGAAGACATTTTGTATTGTTTTGCTAATTTTTTTTCAACGGATTAATTAATACGCATCGAACTCAGTGTGCAAGGTTTCTATGCGTGATGAATTTTTAGGATCATGAATACGAAAAAAACGCTGCGAAAAGTTCGGACTCAGTGTGCCTTTAGTTTCCCGGGTTTTAGCGTCACGGCTCCAGCACTCTATGTATATTTCGATCTATATATTTTGGTTTGTCAACAATCAGCTGTGTTTTTGAAGACGTGCATGTAATTAAACATTTAAGTAAACCCCCAGAGTATGACGTAAGAGGAACCAGCGGTAAATCAAACATCAAATGGGAATCACAAATAGTTAGCTAGTCCTGACTGAATAAAATAATCAATTTAAACCAATTACGCACTGCGTAATAATTCGATTTTAAAAAGCCAATTGGTTTCTGTTATTTGCATAAATTAACTATTATAATCTGACATGAAAAGTGCGGTCACATTAATGAAATTAGCATAAAATGGTCCATTCATATTGGACTGACTGGATTTCGCCAAACAACATTAAATGTGACCACATCTTATTTGCAATCCTGAATTGATCAATTAGCAGTTGTAATTACTCCACCACCTGAGTGTGACATCATGCAGGCCTAGTTTATCAACTACAGATGCGACCATGTTACTACAACTTCGTAAAACAGTGACTCGTTAGTTGCATTGTTACTAGGGTAGTTAATCGGCGAGATTTGTCATCATATGGGTAACGATCCCCAGGTCCAATCTCTCTCTGCATTGCTGATGTCTCTCATTGGCTTCCTAATGTCCAGACGCTTCCCAGAAAGCTTGAACCCACCAGACGAGATAGAGAGAGAGACGATAATACAGGGATTCATTTTATACGCAGCGCAGCTGTGTGGATTCACATCAGGGATCAATTCTGACCGAAGTCATGCCGAAGCAGCGCATATCTGAACGACATGAACAAACGCTTCACGCTACAGCACGTGAATGTGAATTCACAGCAGAATACACCAGAACTCGATTTTGACCCTGGAGCACAAACCAGTGTTAAGTCGGTATATTTGCAGCAATAGCCAACAATACACTGTATGGGTCAAAATTACTGATTTCTATTTTATGTCAATAATCATTAGGATATTAAGTAAAAATCATGTTCCATGAAGATATTTTGTACTGTAAATATATCAAAACTTAATCTTTGATTAGTAATATGCATTGCTAAGAACCTCATTTGAACAACTTTAAAGATGATTTTCTCAATATTTAGATTTTTTTTGCACCCTCAGATTCCAGATTTTCAAATATTGTCCAAACCATACATCAATGGAAATATGATTTATTCAGCTTTCAGATGATCTATACATCTCAATTTTCCAAAACTGACAGTTAAAGGTACACTTAAAGGTACACTCCACTTTTTTTTGGAAATAGGCTCATTTTACAAACAGTTGAGTTTTAGCGTAGCTTAGCATAGATCATTGAATCGGATTAGACAATTTGCATCTCACTCAAAAATGACCAAAGAGTTTCGATATGTTTCCTATTTAAAGCTTGACTCTTCTGTTGTTACATCGTGTATTAAAACTGACAGAAAACAGTCATTATTTTCTAGGCCGATATGGCCAGGAACTATACTCTCATTCCAGCGTAATAATCAAGGAGCTTTGCTTCCGTACCGTGTTACTAGTTATGATATAGCTGGGGACTACTTTCAGGCGCTAGCGAGATGCTAACCATCTAATCAGATTCAATGATCTATGCTAAGCTACGCTAAAAGTGCCGGATTCAAAAAGGGTAAAACTCAACTGTTTAAACTGTTTGTAAAATGAGCCTATTTCCAAAAAAAGTGGAGTGTTTCTTTAAGATTGGTTTTGTGGTCCAGGGTCACAATTCATAACGTAACACAATCATACGCAATATTTATGAACATCTGTTAGTCCTGCACTTGAGATGAACACAACATATATGCAACATTCACGTAGCTACCTCATCATTCATCCACGTCTGCACATTGTGTAAATACTCCTCTGTTTCGTAGTACGCTTTATTTAGCCTGTTCCTGTCATGTGGACAGCAACACAACAGATAACTTAACTTCTCTCATACCACACCAAGCACACTACATTCTTGTTTGGTGCACTGATTTAGGTGCTTGTTTTCTACTTTTTTGACAACGGGACACTTGATCACATTCATCCTCTACCCAAAAATACGTAACGTGTGAGTGGCGTGAGTGTTGATTTGTGCCTCTGTTTCTGTGGAAAAGATGCATATCTGTAAACGCTGTCATACAGCATCACGCATGTCAGAGTCAGAATTGGTCCCTCGATGTTCAAAACGACGAAGGATTTGTGTTTCTCCTCAAGATATTCATTGTGTATATTATATCACTTTGGCCACGCTGTACTGTACAATAATATTGTTCATTTAACAAACACCTGTGTCACTTTCTTTTTTATGTAAAAAAATGAAAAATAACAAAGACGTACTCTCAAAGCACTTTTAGACTTCTGTTCATTTCTTCCCACAAACATACAATAAAACAGTCAATAGCTTGTGAATATATAACACGTATTATCATGTGAAATGTAAATAACAAAAAGACATGTTTTAATGTCATTGTGGTTAATGATGGAGGTCAATTCATGTAAGATCTAATGAGTCATATAGTGTGTGTGTGTGTGTGTGTGTTTCTCTGCGTGTGTGTGTGTGTGTGTGTGTGTGTGTGTGTTTCTCTGCGTGTGTGTGTGTGTGTGTGTTTCTCTGCGTGTGTGTGTGTGTGTGTGTGTGTGTGTGTGTGTGTGTGTGTGTGTGTGTGTGTGTTTCTCTGCGTGCGTGTGTGTGTCTCTGTGTGTGTGTGTGTGTGTGTGTGTGTGTGTGTGTGTGTGTGTGTGTGTGTGTGTGTGTGTTTCTCTGCGTGTGTGTGTGTGTGTGTTTCTCTGCGTGTGTGTGTGTCTCTGTGTGTGTGTGCGTGTGCGTGTGCGTGTGTGTGTGTGTGTGTGTGTGTGTGTGTGTGTGTGTGTGTGTGTGTGTGTGTGTTACTTATTACAATTGTTAAACTGATTATTGACCAACACAATAGTTTAGGAGTGGTTTCTGCATTTGGAAGATGCTTTTATCCAAAGCAATTTACATTGTATTCAAAGTACACATTTTATGAAGTCCTGGGAATCAAACTTATGACTAGCTTGCTCTACTGTTTGAGCTACAGAGATGATATTATGAATGAAATGGATCTTATATTGACACTGATAATGACACATAAATCTGCAGATGAGTCTGTTTAGAGCTGAAGCCCTGCGCTGTGGTCAGCGGAGCCGGATGATGATGACCTTTATCTGCTCTGCTGAAGTCTCTCAGATGGAGCATGGCTCAGTAATGTAGAAGCGTGTAAGTGCTGCAGGACGTCCTCAGAGACCCGCAGAGCCCCAGAGACAGCAGAGCAAGCAGCCCAGAACTGACATGTGCTGTGTAGCATAAACACACGGCGGACCTGCTGCAGATAGAGACCTGCTGACCTGCTGGAGTGTGTCAGACATTCAGTGCTCTCTACACTCCAGCTTCAAGTCTACTGTGTGTGTGTGTGTGTGTGTGTGGGCATGTTTATGTGGTTTATGAGGACACAAATTTGTATAATGACATGGGTATGACATAGGTATTACAAGGAGAAGGTGATTTATGAGGACATTTTCAGTGTCCCCATAATTTAAAATGCTTATAAATCATACAGAGTGAGTTTTTTTGAGGGAAAATAGAAATGCACCGTCTCCTGTGAGGGCTAAGTTTAGGTGTAGGGTAGGTGTAGGGCAATAGCACATACAGCTTGTACAGTATAAAAACCATTACGCCTATGGAAAGTCCCCGTAAACCATAAAAAACAATATGTGTGTGTGTGTATTATATATATATATATATAATACTATAAAAACTTTTGTTGGTATATCTCAAGTGTATATATCTATAAATACACTGCAGAATCAAAGGCATCTCAAATATCACTGTCACTGCCATTAAAAGAAGATTTCCTGAAATAAAATATATAAAACAAAAAATGATAGAAAATATAGTTCACATGTTCATCAGATAAAAGTCTAATATCAAATTGAAAAAATGTATAATTCACACACTAATCAATCTTGCATCATTATCAAAATGTAATTAGTAATGTTTTGATCAACCTTTCCTCGTGTTAACATTCAAACATGAGCAAATAAAATAAAACACTCATTAAGAGAAAAAGCTCCAATACCTGTTACACATAATCAAAAATAACCACAAACATAACTCTACATCCAAATGAACAATTACACAGCACCAAAGATTTGAATATGAACACATCAACCTTTACACAGAAGTGCTGAGATGTGCTGCGTGTGAAGAAATACACGAACCTCCATCCTGAAGACACACCCACCAGCCTCAGATATATATTACATTTAATACTAATATTATACTGTATTTTTACATTCATTTATATTTCAGCCATGCTTTATGACATATTGCATAGCCTCATTAAAGGCAATATGAAATACATAAATAAATAAAAACTGCAAAACAGACTGTTCACACAATTGTGTAGTTTTATGATAGGACTGTCAATATCATATTCAGAACATACTATCATTAAACTCTACATAAAGCCGCTGTGACTCGAGTCTTGTATGTGTTCCTGTGACAGAGATGCTGTGTCTGCACAGCTGCAGTTAGGATGTTAGCCTAGGGTTTGAAACAAAGATTAATATCATCGTTAGAAACCGAATGTTATCAAGGTGATATTCAGATTGTGGCTCAGGCTGTAGGCTGTAATCAAAGCTGTTTTCCCAGCATGCCGTGTGTTCGGTGGAGATTTGCATTCATCGAAGCGTGGATCCTCATCAGTACGTGTTCAAGGCCTCGTATCCGTCCTAACACATCTCCATTACTCTCAGCACTGATGACCGAGGGAAGAACTGAAGTGCAGTTGACTCTTCATGTGAAGTAAGAGCTAAACTTACAAAGGAAAGCTTCTCCTGGCCCATCAAACACAGGTGTAACACGTTACACTCTTAATTTAAAACGAGACACTTGAACAGATCAGAAACCTTCCTCTGGTGATGAACAGATTCATGTCCACAGTGTATTTGGTGTCTTGCAGTATTCCAGCATTGACTGTTATTTATCATTTAAAAGAGTTCATATAGGCTAACAGTTTTAGATTTATTCATGATAAAAGTACACTTTATTTATAAAAAAAAATAACTACAACTATACGATATATGTTATATAAAGTTTTCTAATGTTGCTTGTCTGTCCCTCAAAGGTCTCGACCTTTACTGCATACAACATTGAAAATCATATTACTTTACTTTTACTACTATTGCATTAATAAGTTGTTACCATTTAGCACCTAATGAGTAACAGCTGAAGTGTATCTGGCAACCGTATAACATGAAAAAGTATTCCCATCTCACATGCATTTTTATTTCTGATGTCTGTTTAATGTTTCAGCCCAGCTAACAAAACTATGTTCTAAGAGTATTCCCATTAACATGCAGTATTGAAATGTTTTATCAATGTATTCTCTTGGTTTTGGGAACATTGCATGAACATTCCATTTTGCAAACATTATGAGAACGTTACTTTTGAATGTTCTGAAACAAGTAACATTTAAACATGTTAAAAGAATGTCCAGCTTTGATGTTTTAGAGGAAATAAAATGCATGAACAGTATATAAACATTTTCAGAACATTATTAAAGACCAGATAGCTTTGAGCAAACAGTCTAATTATATGAATGCAAGAACAGTCTTCATAACTTTGAGAGAACCTTAGAACGTTCTGAGAATGTTTACTATTAGATGTGACGTTTTAAATTGTTACCAAATTTTGTCTCAAAATTTAGGCCACATTTTGATAACGGCTGAAAAAAATTGCAACCCTCATTTGAGATAAATACTAAATAAAGACTAAAATGACCGATATATTTGGTTTGACTGAAGGATCAGCAGCTCATTTCACTGACCATCTATTCTGTGACTCGTTCATGGTCATTAGCAACTAAACTTGATGGCAGAGGGTCACGCAGACGGACGGAGGTCATGCTGTGTTTTAGTGAAGGGATGGGATGGACTCGACCTTTTCTGCATGTCAAGCAAAGGTTATAAATCTCCACTGGCCTTAAAGAAATGCTCTTGTTTGCCATTACAGTGAAGATCTTTCTCCAGCTGCACACAGATGCTCTCGAGGGAACTCCAGATGACCCACAAACCCTCGCTCGCTGTCTGTCTCTGCTTCTGAACTCATCATCTCTGCCCAGTACTCGCCTCAAACTAGAAACTGCTGGGATGATCTGTCAGAAAAACTCTTACAGTCAATGCTTAGTACGGAGTAGATTTGTGATGTTCATTTTCTTATTTTCAAACTGTGTTTATCTATTTAGTTATGTGTTTATTATCTAGTTATTAAAGTTAACAAGCTAAAACCATGAACAAACCTTCAGTACATAAAAAATAATACAAATCTGATATTTGAAAAGGCAATATTTCTAAAAAAAATGAAACGTTTTGGTAACTCTTTACTTGAAGGGGTGTACATAAGACTGACATGACACATGGAGGTTTTATGCATGTTTATGACAACTGTCATTAAGTGTCATTCACTAAGTTATGTCATTTTTAATGCAAAGATGACATTATTTGACCTAACTCTAACCCATAACAAAGACATCTCAAACAATGTAATCTCTGCATTAAAAATGACATAACTGAGTGAATGACACTTAATGACAATTGTCATAAACATGCATAAAAACCTCTATATTCATGACGAGTGTCAAGTCAGTCTTATGCACACCCTTCAAGTAAAGTGTAACCCACATTATTACAGTATCTATTCATCTTTGTTAGTTAATAAAAATACAGTCATTCATTGTTTGTTCATGTTAGTTCACAGTGCACTAAGACCCCCCCCCCCCCCCCCCCATGATTGTGAAGCATTTTGGGTGCACAACAATACACAATAAAGCGCTTTATAAATGCATCATTCATCATTCATTAACTAAGATTAACAAACACAACTTGTGATTTGAATAATGCATTAGTAAATGCTGAAATTAACATGAAATAAGATTAATAAATGGTAAAAGTAAAAGTTCATGTTAACTAATGAACGTTATTGTAAAGTGTTCCCTTTATTTTGTAGTCGTTCACATAAACATCAGTACAATCCACGTTTTTTCTATTGGTAGTAAAACAAAGTATGAATGAAAAGGTCACATGTTGTTCTCAAGCAAGTCAAGTGCTCGAGCGCATCAGTTCACTTAATGCACTATCAGTCATAATTCACACGTTTATATTCCTAAATGTGATTTGTATTTCAAATATGACCTTTAAGGCTTGATATATGGAAATGGACAGATCATATGTGATTCTGGGATTAAATGTCTATGAGAAGGGAACCTTGACCGGCCGGTAATTTACAGTGTTATGAGATCAGTGCTAAACACGCTGTAAATAAGCATCTGTCTGCATCTGCTGCTGCATCGGTCCTTCTCGTCCGGTTCATCTCAATACGGCCGTCTGTACTTGGGCTCCGCTTCACGTCTCCCGTCTGGCCGCGCTGACCTTGCTGTTGAGAGGGAACTTCATAAATAGACAGCGGGCGGTATATACAGTATGACATTCATAGTCTTCCTCACCATCATCATCCTCAGTCAGATCAGCGCTGGAAGCTTGAATATGCCACACATTAGACATAAAGGTAAATCCTGTCAGCGTTTAATCGCCATGTTTTTCTGTAGAACACAAAAGGAGACATTATGAAGAATCTTCATGCTCATCTTTTCCCAGCAACAACAACAGTCGAGCTCCAAAACAGCATCATGACTCCCACGGTATAGGAGACGGGGGGGGTGAGACAGATTTTACTGATGTGGTCTTCAAGATAACAGAAGTGCAATGGAATTATCTAGAGTGATGTTTCCTTTCATTCACAATTATTCGAATGTATTTATGATAAAGAGTTCTAAAAATATGGCTTCTTATAAAAAAATTAAAAGTGTGTCCATGGCTCAATGTGCCCTGGGTTAGGGGTAAGTTGACCCGAGTCAGTGGGTGAACTGACCATCTGAATCAAACCCATGTCAAATTTGAAAGAGAATTCACCTCTTTTAAAAACTAATTTAATAATCAAATTTACTTTTTACAAACAGGCATATTTATTACCTTAAAGCTAACTTAACATAGTAACCAACTACATGAAGTTTAGATTTCAATCTTTATTTGTTTGCGTTTCTGAAACTATTTGTTGAACACCAAAGTTGTGACCTTCTTAAAAACAGACTAAACTGAGTTTTTGAGTAAAATTTAATTAGAATGAAGTAAGAAATATCACTGAAATGAATAAACAATTAAAAGTCAAAAGATTATTGGCATGGTTACTGTCATAAATATCTGAGAGCAAAAGCGAGGAGACAAGAAGCACAATAAAACTTTTAATAAAGATCAACAAAGGGAAACATGGAGCACAGGTAAGATGAACAATACCGGACATTAGACACGGGGAAAACCAAGGCTTAAGAATACTGGGAAACTAATCAAACACAGCTGGGACGAATCATAATCTATGAACATAATGGGAACAGGAAAAACCATATAGACAGAGGGAGGGAAACACAGAACATGGGGACACAAGACTGACAGTTACTCCTCTCTCCCAGAAGGCACGTCCCGCGCCGTGCAACATCCAATGGGGGGGGGGGGGCTCTGGAGGCCTCAAGGGACATGGACAGACGGCCTCCAGGGCAGTGTCCATTCCGGGACCCATGGCGGAGCAGGGTGCTTGGGAGGCCAAGGCTGGACTGCCTCTGAGGCCACGGCCATGATTTCCCTGTGTACAACGGCGGGCTGGTTCTGACTCGGACCTGGATACTCCCCAGACACCGGAAAACACATTCCCTCCAGCTTAGTCCAGTGGTGTCAGGGGCCACGGCCCCAGCCCCTGCCCTCTACGGCCATGATTTCCCCGTGTACGACGGCGGGCTGGTTCTGACTCGGACCTGGATACTCCCCAGACACCGGAAAACACATTCCCTCCAGCTTAGTCCAGTGGTGTCATGGGCCACGGCCCCAGCCCCTGCCCTCTACGGCCACGATTTCCCCGTGTACGACGGCGGGCTGGTTCTGACTCGGACCTGGATACTCCCCAGACACCGGAAAACACATTCCCTCCAGCTTAGTCCAGTGGTGTCATGGGCCACGGCCCCAGCCCCTGCCCTCTACGGCCACGATTTCCCCGTGTACGACGGCGGGCTGGTTCTGACTCGGACCTGGATACTCCCCAGACACCGGAAAACACATTCCCTCCAGCTTAGTCCAGTGGTGTCATGGGCCACGGCCCCAGCCCCTGCCCTCTACGGCCACGATTTCCCCGTGTACGACGGCGGGCTGGTTCTGACTCGGACCTGGATACTCCCCAGACACCGGAAAACACATTCCCTCCAGCTTAGTCCAGTGGTGTCAGGGGCCACGGCCCCAGCCCCTGCCCTCTACGGCCACGATTTCCCCGTGTACGACGGCGGGCTGGTTCTGATTCGGGCCCGGACACTCCCCAACTTAGTCCAGTGGTGTCAGGGAGGTCCACGGGGAGATGATAGTTGGCCCCGAGACAGAACAGTGAATTGGTGGTGGCATCCTCCAATGCCGTCTGCGCGGCGAGCCCACAGAATTCTCTGGCGTACTTGAAGAAAGGGAGATCTTGACTAGCTAGACGGCGAAACGTGCGGCGGCTTCCATGCCGCGGGAGAAAAAGGGAAAACAAAACTCTCAAAAACAAGAAAATAAACTCTTTTTTAGGTTTGGTATTCTGTCATAAATCTCAGGGAGCAATTAGCAAGAAGCGAGGAGCACAATAAAACATAGGGAAACATGGAGCACAGGTAAGATGAACAATACCGGACATTAGACAAGGGGAAAACCAAGGCTTAAGAGTACTGGAAACTAATCAAACACAGCTGGGACGAATCATAATCAATGAACATAATGGGAACGGGAAACAGGAAAAACCCAACCCGATCTCATGAAATTGCGTATAAATAGTTCGACAAATAAAAACAAAATGTGATATGAAAAAATGGACTTTGGCTTGAATATGCGATGCGATGGATAGGGTTAGGGTTGAGGAGTATCATATGCACGTGAAAGCTGCGTATCATTTGCATGTTCATTTCATATATACCCCAAAGTCCTTTTTTTCGTATCAATACCATGAGTTTTCGTTTTTATTTGTCGTACTATTTATACACACTTTCATGAGACTGGGCTCGAAAAACCATATATGGACATAAGAGGGAGGGAAACACAAGACATGTGGACACAAGACTGACAGTAGCTTTTCAGCAATGTCCAACATTCAGGACTACATATCTGATTATAATATGATGAAAATCATCTTCTGGTTTTTATCAGAGAAACCATCCCTATCAAATAAACAATGCACTAAACTACAAATTATATGTATATGTATATATGTGATAAGTGCATTATACGTTAAAATGCTGGCTCAGTTTACCCCACAGCTTCTTCTTCAATTTGTACCATGGTTGCCAATTTGAAATAAATAAGCTAGCTGACCATGCAATTTAGGCTAATTTTTTACTAAATGATTTGCATGGTAGCTAAATCACATAAATGCATAATTATTATTATCTTTAGACCTGGATAAATCAACTTACCCCACTCTCATCTATTGACTTCACATATTGTACAATGTGTATGTTATATTATAATATTTTTAAGTTGTTAATCAGAAAGTAAAAATGGCAAGTTGCATCAGGTTTAATGTTATCGATGTTAAAAAGCGGGTTTGATGTTTGGGTTAAGAGCGAAGCAAAAATAATTGAGATTTGAATATGTAAATAACACATTTAAGTCAAGATAACTCATGCATTATTTCAAACTAGTGGAAAGAAAACATCCAAAATACAAAATAGTGTTTATTTTATTGTACATGATCTATTTGCGTGTCTATATTTATAAAATATATATTTTAAGGCAGTGAGTTTTCTGTTGACAGTATTTTCTTATTCAGAGTGATAAAAAGAGAAATCCAGAATCCCATCTTTATAAACCGTTAACATGTCAACCAAACTAAACAATTTCTTCTAATATTCAGATTTGATGAAAGTGCATATTTATTCAGACAACTGTGGAGGTTTGGTATTAGTTATGATTTTTACCCAGTGATTTTTCTCTCACAAACTCGATGTGACGTCAGAAGACTTGGAATATAGTGCGCGGCAGTGATATCAGATGCTGGAGAGCCTCACACGGAGCGCCACGAAATAAAGGATTGAGATTTAAGTAGCACCACCAGTCCAGACGCTCTGGGCTTAAATATTCATATTCATCTTTAGATTTGGTCATTCTATTTTAAGGAGCACCAGCCAGAAATCATGGACAAATCATGGAACATTTGTGAAAAAATAAGAATGACATTGTATTCTGACCAATCTGTAAGATTTGTGAGATATTGTTACCCTCTTACTGGATTCTCAACACAAGGAAGACACAAGGGGTTTATTAACAGAGGGACAGGCAAGAGTAACTAACAGCTGCTGAATGGATACAATGAATGGATAATGTGCAAAAGATTGATATATGTGACCCTGGACCACAAAACCAGGTCACAGTTTACATTTCACTTCTGATTACACCCTGTATAATTTAGTATGTGACGAATAAACAAACCTTGAACCTTGAAAACCAGTCATAAGTGTCAATTTTTCGAAATTGAGATTTATACATAATCTGAAATCTGAATAAATGAGCTTGTTATGATAGGACAATATTTGGCCGAGATACAGCTATTTGAAAATCTGGAATCTGAAGGTGCAAAAAAAATTATAATAATAATATTGAGAAAATCGCCTTTAAAGATGTCCGAATGAAGTTCTTAGCAATGCATATTACTAATCAAAACTTAAGTTATGATATATTTAAAGTAGGAAATTTACCAAATACATTCATGGACCATGATCTTAATATCTAATGATTTTTGGCATAAAAGAAAGTCTATCATTTTGACCCATACAATGTATTGTTGGCTATTGCTACAAATATACCCCAGCGACTCAAGACTGGTTTTGTGCTCCAGGGACACATATACAAGTGATTGAGTTGGATGTTACTATAGGCATTTAACCGCTGTTCACTACAGCACGAAACAAGACAACATACGTGCTTGCATAGATTCATTTGATACAAATAGATGACGGTAATTGTTGACCATAATAACTGTATTTTTCCTTTGAGAATCAGTCGTTCTTGCAGGACTCCTAACCCGATTCATGAGCAGAAGAGAGATCTGTGGTGCATCAGTCAACAGCAGAGGAGAAAAGCAGCTCAACACCAGAGAGCTTCTGCACGCTGTAAAAGGCTGTAATGCAGTAAAGTGTCTTTCACAGTATCAGTCTGCCACGGCGCGACACAAAGACACAAAGAAAAGCGTCATGGCATTCACGCGCTGATCAATACGCCTGCTCACAGCCGCGCCATTGCTCTAATGAATGTGTGCCGGTAAAGTGCACTTATTGGCAGGCTTTTTGGGAGGATTTTCAAGAGAATTAGCACTGTCACCACACGGCTAATTGAGAATGTCTGGAGCATAGATTTCTCACAAAATATCAATCAGACCAACAGAGTGACTCCAAACACATTTCGTGAAGTGACGGTGGGTTCATGATGCTCTGAGACAAGAGACAATGACACGCTGTGGTTTATGGTTACACTACAGTTTGTGTGCAAATACATGATTAAAAGTCACTCTGATGGTGCAGATATCGGGGCAAGAGCTATTAAAAATCGTCACCAAATGCAAATATAATTCACTATTCTCTATTACTATACTCGTAACTAAATATTTATGATTAAACTTATGGATATAACTGTTCTAAATAAGCATTTGACGAACTGAAGTAATCACTTTCAGCACTTAGGTTAGTGGTTAGTTTACATACAGTGTTATTACAGCTTTATTACACTAATGCATCTGTGCTGATAAGGCACATTTATTTCTATGGCTATTCATACAATACAGATTGTTTCAAAGCAGCTTCACCAGGAATATAACAGTGTTAATGTACAGTTCAAGCTGTAAACTCTAAGATACGAGTGCCTTATTCAGTTCAATGTTGACTCTATGTTTTGATGATAATAAATGTTTTGATGTTGCAGATTTCAGCAATAATGATGTTGATTATGTAGCATCAATATGGATCATTTTCTACATCCTTCAAATCAAATCTAAAGAAAACACATCATTATGTCTGCTGTGTTTTGTCAAACCCCAAACCCTCTAATCCACTTATTCAACAGTTATCAAATAAAATATGGATATATAGATTTAATCACCTTTTACAAAATCTAGACTTTTTTTAAACATTTTTTCATTGCACATGATGAGCATATTTTAACACTCATAATAACATGACTAGAGTTTACATGCAATGTGCAGATTTTTTCAGCTGCTTGCACACATTTTCAAAACTTTGCCCCTTTTTTTAAACTTTACACACAAATCCAAGAACTACACACACACAAATGCAAAATGCCTCATGTCTAGCAAAATGAAGCACTGCATTGAAAATATCACAAACACATCTCAAAAGCAAACATTTGCAAACACCTTTCCATAATATTAATTCCTGTCAGATTTGTGTGTGTTGTGTTTTGCAAAAAGTGTTTTATGAAATTGAAAACCGAGTCAAAAGCAGATAATTAATGTCTGGTTTTGCAGATGTGGTGTGTTTCTGCTGTTTGAGTGACAGCTTTCAGAAACTGTGATGAGGAAAGATTCTGTGTGTAAGCAGGTGAAGAAAACTGTAACACTGACTATAAGCAATAGCTTTAGTGATGCTTGACTGGAGTTTGATTCTTCAGCATCACAGCACTGATGGTTCATGGCATGTGAACTGTTCATTTAATGGCACTGATATTATACAGTAGACGTCTGCTGTGTATGACTGTGTTGTGATTTTTCCTCTCAGGTGAGCGGAGCACCTGTGAATCAGCTGTACGGAGCGCTGAATGATCCGCTCTGTGCATTATTGTAATTATATTTCCACAGACAGCTAAATTAAGTCATTGTGCTTCAGGGGACACATGTGCAGTGCAGTCTGTTAAGTAAAGGATAAAAGACCCTTATTAATAACACCACTGTTTTCACCATCGGCTGCATGCAGAGGATTAACCAGTCATGCATTCAATGTGTTTCACTTGCTCAGGAACAGCTCTGAATTGTAGCGATGAAGACTTATTAAGATTTAATGAGAAGAGCTCCATCTGTAGACCACTTGTTGAATTGCAAAAGTGATCAGTGCAGGCCGAACACAACACTGTTTAGCATGCTGAAATGACAAACATGTAAACAAAAATATAAATTGCTTAATAGGCCTACTGCAGTAGCTATGAGACTTTCACATCAACATCTACAACTATGGAAATTATTTTCCCTCTTTAAAACATTTCTGTTGCTGTCCCAACTAAAGAAAAAGTGCTAAATAGCACTAAAAGTGGTTCTTGGCTCGTAATCATAGGAGAACCACTTTTTGTGCTATATAGCACCATATCTTTAAATGTGATAAACAGCACCTTTGTCAAATGATGCTATGTAGAACCATAAGAGGTGCCATATTGCATTGTATTTCTTAAGCAAAAATGGTGATAAACAGCACCAACAGCGGTTCTTTGGCTCGATAAAGAACCTTTAAAGGGGCTTAACGGGTTCTTTGTACGGCAGTGGAGCTATATAGCACCTTAACCACCCCAAAGAACCACTGAAGAACCATACAGGAGCTTAACTGGTTCTGTATATGGTAGCGGTGCTGTATAGCCCCTCAGTCATGCCAAAGAACCGCCGAAGAACCATATAGGAGCTTATCAGTCATGCCAAAGAACCGGTGAAGAACCGCTGAAGCACCAAGATATGGTGTTATACAGCACCAAAAGTGGTTCCCCTATGATTACGAGCCAAATAACCACTTTTAGTGCTATATAGCACCACTTTTTTAGAGTGTACAGGTCATGATTATATGGTTATTTGTTGTTTATTGTTTTATTCCTGCTGTTTGTGAGCCATCAGAACAGATCTGAGACACATTTTTTGGTCACAACCCACCAGCTGAGAAGCACTGAGCTAGATTACACAACAATACTTCACTATATGATACAGTGGCGTTATCAGATAGTTATATAATAGTACTCTGATTTACCATCACACTGAATAATTACCACAAACATTGACCACAGTTCCTGTATCTCAGCTAGATGCCAACATCTCCAGAGACCACCGGGATTTTGCAAGGACTTTTACTTCATAGACTAAATAAAATTTTTGACCATCATGTTAGTTAGTTTGTGGCTGTGTTTAAGGTTTAACGCATTTTACCAAAGCTTTTATAGCTGCTTTAATCACCATAAGATTATGTTTATGTAAATATGACCAATCTGTGAACACAAACAATACTGTATGCTGCATCAATGTTGTCTTGAGCCCAGGGTTATTATTGTTAACTGAAACTAAAACGGCAACTTCTTTTTTAAATCATTACTTGAAATAAAACTAAATGAAATAAAAGAAGGTATACTGAAATGACTGAGCTTATTTTTTTCACCTATTTGCCAAAGCAAATCAATGCCAAATCAACACTAAAACAATACAGCTTGAACCTGATATTTGCATTTGTATTTAATTATTATGCACTAAAATATTTGCAAGTAAATTGTAACAAAGTTCGGACGAAGGAAGGAAGCGGACAAGGTTGGCTCGTGGAAACTCGGGTGATTTTATTGCTTTCTGGGTAAACTTAAACAGGTGCGCACTCTGCGCGTCCTCTGTACATCAACTCTCGGTTGTCTCAGCGATCACTCTCTGCGTTCGTTCTGGCTGTCTCTCTCGTCACAGACCATGTGCCCGAGTCTCCATTCCGTCTCTCAATGAACTCCCGTTCCACGGTGGCTTTTATCCGGTCTCCACGCCAATTACTGCAATCAGACACAGGTGTTCCTCATTTTGCACTTGACCCACTTACTTACCGCTGTCTCCTGAGTCTTTCTCCCGCTGCAGACTTCGCTGAACCACGCCCCCCTCGCCACATACCCCCACCGCCCGACTCAGGCCTGTGGATCACCTTGAATTTGAAGGGCTGTAATGCCAGATACCAACGGGTGATCCGCGCGTTGGTATCCTTCATGCGGTGGAGCCACTGCAAGGGCGCGTGGTCCGAACAGAGGGTGAATTCCCGTCCCAGGAGATAATAGCGGAGAGTGAGGACCACTCCCATCATATTATTCTAAACCTGTATGAATTGATTTCTACTTTGGAACATAATTTGATAAATTCTAGAAATTTTGGTCCATAGAAATCAAGGGTAATCAAAATGGTTTGATAACATTCTACAAAATCTTCTTTTGTGTTTGGAATTAAATGATGACAGAATTTATTAGCAATAACTTTCCAGCAGTCTACCTCAAAATCAATGCTTTACTGTCAAGTGTTTTTCTATGTGACAAAAATGCATTATTACGTTTGTTGCATTTGTCATGAATTCAGTCATTTCTATCAGTATTCATCTCGGTCCTGTTTTATTTATTCATTTATTTACTCAGATTTAAGGCCCTATGACCCATCAAAACATTCAAGGGGGGATTCTTTGGTCTGGATTTGTCCAGGGCCAAATCTTAACCCCAGTGTTCAGCCCCTACCCCTGAACTTTATTTCGTATAAAAAATACAGTTCTGTCTATCAACCACAATGCGGTTAATCTCAAAATTTCCAGATGAATGGGCTTGACCGATATACTGGTCTAATCGCAATATTCATGGCTGGGAATTAGATGTATCGTGAGCATTTGAAGGAGCTGTGCATTACATTCAGTGACAGGGGGAGATCCAGCACTCTTGATGATATGTAGCTGCATTACGGCGCTCAAGGCTGGCCATACAGTTAAAATGCTCCAGTAACATTTCCTTTTATTTATATCTGTAGACCTTGACTAAAATAAATGAGTTGAGACAATGGTAGCGGATGCTGGGTTACGAACAATATCCTCGTGACACTGGCAAATGAGCGCACGTGACACATTGAGCTCGCTCACCTGACGGCTGTCCACAGCTCTGTGCCACGGAGGCCTTCTGAAACTCATCAGCCGCGCTAGAGGAATGAGTGACAGCCGTATCCGTCAGGGAAATGTTCTGTGTACGACGCAGTATAATCCACCCTTCTTTCAATTTACAGCCCCCTTTAATGTTCTGTCATGTTTACTGTTTTATTGCATCTTTTTCATGTCCGAGCTCATGAGCTTTTCTATGCAAATCATCTGTTTTCAGGCGTGTGGAGTCCATTTGTTGTGTTTGTGAAAGACAGGAGTCATATTCAGTAAACCTGCCTCAGGTAGCAGGGAATGTTTTCAGAACATTAGCCAATGTTCTGTAAAGATTATGAAAATGGTTACTTTCTTCCAGTAACGTTAACAGAACCTTTGTATGAGTTATCTAATGCCTCATGTACAAAATGTTTCATAGATACAGTCAAGTCCATTTGATCCAAGATCATTTCTTAGATATGCGTACAAGTGATTCATAAAAACGAACTTGCGCACACCTCTTTTACAGATCTGAAATCTATAAAATGCCAATGCTATCTCATGGCAATTCGTACATATTTTACAAGGTGGCTAATTTGTACGAATTCATACGACCTCACTTGATTTGTCGAAACCCCAGTGATTGGTAGGTTTAGGGACAGGGTTAGGTGTAGGTCATTTGATTTTGAATTAATGCAGCAAACATGTAGAATTATCATTCAAATCTGAATTGAATAATGTAGAATTCAAATGGGGGAAATCATTTAACTTCACAATCATTGGTTTTGTTTATACAGTAATTTTTTTCCTATAAACAGGTCATCATGCTTACAACACATGAGTAATAATAATAATAATAATTAATTATAATAATAATTACCAATGTTTGAAATGGCATTTACAGAAATTATTAAGTTTTTCACCGTATTTAATGAATATGGTTTTATTTCATGGTGGAAGCACTGGTCTGCCCAACTGAACAGTTGACAAAACCCCTTTAAAACCATCAGAACCAACTTAACCATTTTGCAGTACTTTACAATTGTCACGGTCGTGTAGCGGGAAGGACGCGGGAGACGAGAGATAGGATGAATAATGGGATTTTAATCATATAATACAGGATACACAACTACATAGACGAGTGAACGGACCAAGACTCAGGGGAAACTCAGAGCTTATAAACACATAGAACGTAATCAGGGAAAACAGCAACAGGTGAGGAGTAATCAAACACAGACGGGGACTAATGAACTAATGATGACAGGAAAACCAAATATGGGCACGGAAACACAAGACACAGGGAAACAAAGTCTGACATTGCCCCCCCCCCCCCCCCTTCCGAACAGGCGCGACCTGCGCCGTACAACATCGAAAGGGGAGGGGGGGTGGGTGCTCTGGAGGCCTCAAGGGACCTGGAACCTGGACAGGTGGCCTCCAGGGCGGTGCCCGTACCGGGACCCATGGCAGAGCCGGCAGTTCGGGCGGCCATGGTGGATCTGGGGACACGGGCAGCCATGGCGGATCAGGCGACTCAGGCAGCCATGGCGGATCAGGCAGCCATGGCGGATCAGAGGACTCTGTGGGCCATGGTGTTTAGGGCTCAGGCGGCCATGGCGGATCCGGGGACTCGGGCGGCCATGGCGGGTAGTCCGTGGGCCATGGCGAGTAGCCCCCCCCAAAAAAAAATTATTGGGGGGATTTCTCTGGAAGCACGGAAGGCGAGCTGGACGGGACCAGCGGAGGCAAAGGTGAGCGGGACGGGACCAGCGGAGGCCAAGGTGAGCGGGACAGGACCAGCGGAGGTCGTGTAGCGGGAAGGACGCGGGAGACGAGAGGTCTAAACGGACCAAGACTCAGGGGAAACTCAGGGCTTATAAACACATAGAACGGAATCAGGGAAAACAGCAACAGGTGAGGAGTAATCAAACACAGACGGGGACTAATTGTCACGATTTGCGTCAGAGGTTGCACGGAGGAGCCAGGAAACACGGGACGAGGAGACGGAGAACTGCTTTTCAAACACTTTACTTAAAACACGGAGCTAACAAAGACAGGTACACACACTCAGGACGATCAGACATTAACAATAACACACAGGAAACATGGGGCAGAACAGACTATATGAAGGGAGACATAACTGGAAACACCTGGGACGAAATCAAGATACAAACAGAGACTAATTAACTAATGATGACAGGAAACTAGGACAGGGAAACCAAATATGGGCAGGGAAACAAAAGGCAGAGGAGACAGACTGTGACACTAATGAACTAATGATGACAGGAAAACCAAATATGGGCACGGAAACACAAGACACAGGGAAACAAAGTCTGACAACAATATGTTGCTAATGCTGTTAAGATACAGGAGCAAGACAGTTGTAAACTCTTTGAAAACATCTGGATGTCTGCATTGATTTCTTGTAATATGTTGTCTCATCTTCATTCAAGTCACAATTATTGGGAAAAAAAGGCTAAACTAATAACACACAAACAGTTAAATCTTTTCTAATTGTATTGAAGACATTGAGTGATCATTGATAGAACAGCCTGGAGAATTTAACTGAAACTCTATCTTGACTTTTCGAAAAACTATTTAAAGAACTGAGATGAAAAGAAATGTATGTCAGAAGGGTGTCCTGTTCTTCTCAGGAAACCCTGGTTAGATTGAACCAATGCCTTGACCTAAAAAGCTTTCACTGTACCATAAAAACTCATTACAAAGCTGGAGAAGGCTATGAGAGCTTTTGCTAAAGATCTGTTTAGGTAAGAAACGCTCTCAACAAATGTAAAAAATTCTGGACTATTACTATTCTCATTGGGAGTAAACATCATGCCAAGATCTCTCTAAATGCTAGACAGATACACAGAAAAAGAAAAACACTACCAGAAAAACACTGAACAAGAACGACGTTTACGAAAAGACAACAAATCACCGCTGTCTAAAAAAACTGTCTCATGTTTACCCAAAGTCACCTGGATGTTCCACTTCTGAACAGAACACTTCTGGGAAAATGTTCTGGGAAAACTTTGCAATCACCGAAAGAAGAATTCATGCAAAATTGTGTCAAGACATTGTTCATGACTTCAAGATTTAGAGAGGTTGGGTGCTGCAAAAAGAAGAAAACACAGGGTTTTCTGCCCTGACCTTAAACTTAAGCCAATTCAGATGCTGTGACAACCTAAAGAGAGCTGTGCCATCAAAACAACCCATACATGTTGAAACACTTAACAGATTAGTGAGATGGATTGATCAAAAGCCTTATAAGCAGCAACAACAACACAAATTTGGTGAAGATTTTATTGCTAAAGCAGGATCTACATGTTCCTGATTCAAGGGTTCACTTACTTTCTCCACTCTGTACCGTGAATGATTACTCGGTGTATTCAGTGTGACAATGTATTTTTGTGGTATTCGTTTAATCAGATTGTGTCTGTGAGCTAAATTAAGTCCACATGCTATGAGTAATCAACGCAAAATTCACAAACCTATAGGATTTTGACACCACTGAACTTATATTCAACATGTTTAATCAGTTGTGAAAAACTGATTCTATATCAAGAAATAAGTATAATTAGTTAAAACTCCTGATCTAATTAATCTAAATATCTGTTCCCATTCAAATCTCAATCAAATATATTGTCTAAAGCAACCAATTCAAAGTCACAGATCAGAAAACATACAAACCACAGCTGAAGGCTCTGTAATCTTAAACAATCCCACAGATCAACCACCCAATGAGAACATGTCCAACAGGAGTATAACATTTCAAAACTCCACCTCATTTGGCAGTTTGATATCATAGCTCATTTGCTTGTCAGTGGCATTGGGTGAAGGCTGAACTCTGGGATATATGGCAAACGCTCAATCCAATACACTGTGTGAGAGGTAACTGTAGTCAGCAGCTCCACAGCACTTTTCCCACTTCATTTGTCAGACTATGTCTCGCTTTAACTTCGATTTCTTCTTAAGCCTCCAATTAAAGCCCACTAAAGCTCACCCTGGGAGATAGTGAGAAGAGCGGACAGCTGTCGAGAGTTACAAATGACAGAGCGTTTCGCTTTATCTACCTCGGTCACCAGGAATCCATGACATCAGCATTCACATGGCAGAATATGAGATGAGGACAGCGGAGCGAGAGCAGGACCTTGAGTCCAGATCACTCACAACTAGAGACAAACAAGACACAAAGAAAAGACCTACACATTATTCAGATTACCCTACAAATCACCCTGAACTACCCTATCAATCACTCTGAACACTCTACCATCCACCAAGTTTACCCTATCAACCACCCTGCAAACCATCCACATCACCCTATCAACCACTCTGAACATCCTACAAACCACCAGAGCACCCTACAAACCATATGATCACCCTACTAACAAAGCAGATCACCCTACCAACCACCCAGAATACCCGATCAATAGCTCTGAACACTCTACCTACCACCAAGTTTACCCTATCAACCACCAGACCACCCTACAAACCAGCAGAATACCCTATCAACAGCCCTGAACACTCTACCTACCACCAAGTTTAGTCTAACAACCATGTAGATCACCCTATAAATCACCCAGAACACCTTGCAAACCACCAGATCACAGTATCAACCACCCAGAACACCCTACAACCCGTCCTTATCAACCTATCAACACTCTTAACACCTACCAACCACCCTGAGCACCCATCAATCACACAGAACACTCTACAATCCACCTAGAACACTGCAAAACACCAGATCACCCTACTAACCACACATAATACCCTATCAATTACCCAGACCACAATATAAAGCACCAGATTACCCAACCAACCACCCAGAACACCATACAAACCACCAGCTCACCCTATGACCTACCCAGAACAACCTACAAAAAACACCATATCACCCTACCACCCAGAGCACCCTGAAAACCATCCACATTTCCCTATCAACAGCTCGGAAACACCAAAGCACCCTGCAAACCATCAGATCACTCTACTATCTTCCCAGAATACCCTCCAAACCATTCACATCACCATATCAATCACTTTCAACACCTACCAACCACCTAGAACACCCTGAAAACCATCCACATCACCCTATCAACCACTCTGAACACCTACCAACCACCCAGTACACCCTCCAAACCATTCACATCACCCTATCAGTCACTTTGAACAGCTACCAACCACCCAGAACACCCTCCAAACCATTCACATCACCCTATCAACCACTCTGAACACCTACCAACCACCCAGAACACCCTCCAAACCATTCACATCACCCTATCAATCACTTTGAATGCCTACCAACCACCCAGAGCACTCTGAAAACCATCCATATTTCCCTATCAACAGCTCGGAAACACCCTGAAAACCACCAGAGCACCCTGCAAACCATCAGATCACCCTACTATCTTCCCAGAATACCCTCCAAACCATTCACATCACCCTATCAATCACTTTGAACACCTACCAACCACCTAGAACACCCTGAAAACCATCCACATCACAGTATCAACCACTCTGAACACCTACCAACCACCCAGTACACCCTCCAAACCATTCACATCACCCTATCAATCACTTTGAACACCTACCAACCACCCAGAACACCCTCCAAACCATTCACATCACCCTTTCAACCACTCTGAACACCTACCAACCACCCAGAACACCCTCCAAACCATTCACATCACCATATCAATCACTTTGAACACCTACCAACCACCTAGAACACCCTGAAAACCATCCACATCACCCTATCAACCACTCTGAACACCTACCAACCACCCAGTACACCCTCCAAACCATTCACATCACCCTATCAATCACTTTGAACACCTACCAACCACCCAGAACACCCTCCAAACCATTCACATCACCCTACCAACCACTCTGAACACCTACCAACCACCCAGAACACCCTCCAAACCATTCACATCACCCTTTCAATCACTTTGAACACCTACCAACCACCCAGAGCACACTGAAAACCATGCATATTTCCCTATCATCAGTTCGGAAACACCCTAAAAACCACCAGAGCACCCTGTAAACCACCAGATCACCCTATCAATCACTTTGAACACCTATCAACCACCCAGAACACCCTGAAAACCATCCACATCACCCTATCAACCACTCTGAACACCTACCAACCACCCAGAACACCCTGAAAACCATTCACATCACCCTATCAATCACTTTGAACACCTACCAACCACCCAGAACACCCTGAAAACCATCCACATCACCCTATCAACAATTCGGAAACACCCTACAAACCACCAGTGTGCCCTGCAAACCATCAGATCACACCACTATCTTCCCAGAATACCCTCCAAACCATCCACATCACCCTATCAACCATTTTGAACATCTACCAACCACTCAGAACACCCTGCAAACCATTAGATCACACTACTTGCAACCCAGAACACCAAACAAATCACACAGAACACCCTACAAACCATCAGATCACCCTACCACCTAGCCAGAACACCCCACAAACCATCCAGAATGCTGTACAAACCCACCAGATCACCACATAACCTCTCAAAACACCCTACCAACCAACCAGAGCACCCTGCAAACCATCAGATCATCCTACTGGCAACCCAGAAAGCCAAAAAAAAAAAAGCCAAGAACACTGTACAAACCACTGGATCACCATAGAAGCCACCCAGAACACCCCACAGATCACCCTACCATTTACCCAGAAGTTGAACACCCTATAAATCACCCCAAACACCCTACAAACCACCAGTTCAACATAGAAACCAACAGGACACCCTAGAAACTACCATTAACCACTCAGATAACCCAACAACCCCTCCAAGTCACCCTAGCAACCACACAGAACACCCAATCAATCCAGATCACCCTAGTAACCACTTTGAGGACTGTGGTGGTGAGTTTTACACACACAAGCACCACTCGTGTTCACTTGAGCTCAACCCACACTCTTCTCCTCAGTCAAACCACAGCAGGCTAAATATAATTACCATATTTCCTCTGCCTCTGTGCTGATAACAGAGAGAGAGAATGGTATAGCTACTGTATATAGGGCAGAGCAGAGAAAGCTGGGATTCTCGAGGAGTTTTTCTCTCTGTACACTACAGAAGAGCATGCCAGGGGAAAACCTGTTCCTGACCTGACACTGGTAACCACCTCACCTGTGTGTGTGTTCCTCTGTTTCAGATCTCTTTCCTGAGAGAGGAGAGCAGAGAACGGTAAAACCGATGGCCTGAAACACAATTCAAATAAGCATTGCATCCTCAGTGTTGCGGTAATAAGCACTATCACGACACTTCTGTACTAGTTTGTTCTCTCTTTCAAAACAACTATTTTCAAGAGAATCTTGCTAAGCAGGTGAATTTAAGTAAATGCGTTTACATGTTCAAAGCAGTTACCTGAATAACATCAACTTACTTGCTAGTAAGTGCCTTGAACAAAACTTTTAAAATCTTTCAAAGTGTTCATATGCTATTAAATCAGTATTTATTAATTTACTGTATTTTTGTGAAGTTGTAAATAAAAGATTTTTGGCGTATGATTCACCAGAAAATACTTTTGTTTGTTTGTAATTGTTGGGAAATTTACTAGCAATTTTTGAGTGAAAATTGTTTTAAAGTAAATCTTACACCCTTTTTTTTCAATGCGAACAAACATTGGTTTTCCAAACCTTGATATTTCTAAATAGAGACAATTTATATTCAGCAAAAGTGTTCAGCATTTTGGCAAGTCAAACAAATAAGGACCCGTCAGTCATTGAACAAAATACTCAGTGTTTGTCATGGATTGGAGAGGGTTGTGTACCATCATATGGCCCTGCATATGTTATCTTAATACATACAGTCCATGTACAACAACCTGCTCACTCACCGCGGGTCAATGTGTGTCGATACGGTGGATGGGTGATGGAGGCGTTAGTCGAGTCGATGAGAGGCTCATCATTGAGAGGCTGCTTTGTTTCAGTAATGACGGCTTAAGTGAATGTCCAGATTATCACTTTAAACACCTTTAATATCAATCGGCTTGTGCAAACAGGCATAATGCTTTAATGTGTTACAGCCGGACACCATACAACAGCACATCTCTCACAATGTAATGCAATGTTTAATTGTGAATTCATTTCTCTGCCTATATGACATACAACTAAACATAAGAAATTAAATGCATAAAAAAGGTAAGGTAAGATTTCTTTTTACTATTAGCATATAATCCTACAGAAAAAAAACATATACTGTATACAGTATATATATATATATATATACATTTAATAATTTAGCATACGCTTTTATCCAAAGCGACGTACAAATGAGGAGAATAATAGAAGCAAATATATATATATATATATATATATATATAAAACAAAAGTGTATTAAAGGTTTTTCAATCCTGCGGTTTTCTATCGGGTTTGTTGTTGTTAAACGGTCAATGCTTCTCCGTTTTAGAGCCACATTCAACATATTTGTGTCATTTTTAATGCATTTAATCACAAACATTAGACATAAGAAAAGACCAAAAAACACATGTCAACAAAATCGGTACATATGTATTAGTTTATTATGTTTTAGTATCTTGAATTGCACTCCCATTCAGGCTGGGACACTTTTAATAAACACTGCAGATGATATGTGTTTAAGAGACTTTAAGGCATCAATTTATATGTCTGAGACAAATGCAAGTCTTAAGCGATTCCCTTTTAGGTTCCTATTTTTTCAATACTGTGCTTCATAATAAAGCGAGATACATAGTTTAAAGTTTTGTTCCTGATTATGGGACATCCAGTTTTAAGAGACACTAAATTAAATTAGCAATTGGGTTGGAAATATATATAACTTAGTGCTGTAAAAGTTCACTCGGTTATTTGCAGTTGATTAATTGCTTAATTAATGATATTTTACAATGCAGCTTGATCTCTTTAACATTTTAATGTGCCGGCCTCGCACATAATACTCATTAGAAATTAATGAAGACAAGAAATTACTGTAGACAATGCAATCATTAAAACTGTTGTAATTATGAGATCCCTCGCAGATTTTTTTTATGCCAGAAACATTAAAATCATACATGTATTTCATAGACGTCCGCTGACAAGAGCTGCTGCATTTAAAGGAGCAGTTCACTGGTGTTTTTATGGGTCTGATGTGACGTTAACAGTCATGAGATGAATGCTTTGTCTCAGATTAACTGTAATGTTACAGTCAAAGTAAGGATGAATATTTTCGTTTATGAGACTACATAAGCAATATGTGCGTGCATTAAAATGTATTAAATGCATTTTAATATGGGTAGGCATTCAAATTAAGCACAAAACAACAAATGAGAATGTTTAGCTCTAATATTAAGGTATAATCTGAGGGAAAACATGCCCTAAAGCAATAGTTCTTACATCTGCTCTCTGTCATTTTGTCTGTTGAGCTCTTAAAAGACCCAAAACATAAAAAAACAGGGCTGAAAATGTCATGCGTGTGGTTTTTGTGTTCCGTTTATACATGTAAACGAGGGTACACGTACAGTGCATGTGGTGCTAATTTTGTCACCATAATAGTACTGTACACTCACCATCTGAACTGTCCAGGTCGCATATTCACAGTGAATTTGATTTGCACTAATCATTTGTTCCACAAGGTGGCAGCACTGGCCCGACCCTTGTTTCACTGTAGCAAACTAAACTAAAAAGAGGGAACAACAACAACAACAAAATAGTAGAGACTGCAATAACAACAGACAGGCATTGACAAACGCTTGACTAAGGGCCAGTTTTACTGCACATTTTATAGTGTCTTTTTATTGTGGCCAGCCTAAGGCACACCTGTACAATAATCATGCTGTCTAATCAGCATCTTGATATGCCACACCTGAGAGGTGGATGGATTATCTCGTTCACTAATAGATTTAGACAGATTTGTGAACAATATTTGAGAGAAATAGGCTTTTTGTGTACATAGAAAAAGTCTTAGATCTTTGAATTTAGCTCATGAAAAATGGGTGCAAAAACAAAAGTGTTGCGTTTATAATTTTGTTCAGTATATTTATATATATAGTGTGTTAATTATATCCACAGTCCAGTGGATATAAAATGATAAAATGTCTACACACCTCTTTATTTTACCTACACTGAAAAAAGGTCTTGAAACTATTTTCACTCAGAAATGACAAAGAATTGACAAGTAACGCATGCAAGTAAACAAGTATCATAAGCAAGAAATGTTGTAAAGACAAAATAATACTTTTTATATAATAATCTGTTTTATAAATACTCCAGTTCCCCTTCATGGGAACTCGAACTGCGTCCCCTAGGGGTCGCTACGGGGAACGCCCTCAGCGTGACTCGGTCTGAAGATACATATGTAAAAACACCACCTGTTGGCCGGCGACAGCCCATGACGTCACTACCGGCGTGCCACAATATAAGTGCCGCCGGGAGAATACATCATCAGCTTTTTCGTCTTCACTGACTGGTTTGTTTGAAGCGTGCAGAGTGAATCTGGTAAGAGTACAGTTTTCTAACTCTACTATGGCGAGCACTAGCAAGGCGTTTAGGAAGTGTGTGGATCCGTGTCCTCGTTATTTGACACCCGATGACACACACGACTGTTGCGTCTTTTGTTTGGGCATGGAGCACGCACGCGATGTCCTTGAGGGGGCGGTTTGCGTGCATTGTGAGCGGCTCTCTATGAGGAAGCTCAGCTCTCGCCTGTCCCTCTTTTCGAGGAAAGAGGGGCAGCCGTCTGCTTCCCGCGATTCAAGACCCACCGTTGCCGAGGCACGGAGGTGAATTAAATCGTGGGGTTCGCAGTTGGATGTGGCCGATGAGTTGGAAAGGGACCGCCCCTTTTCGCGCGTCGGCGGAGAACGAGAGTGAGCTGCTGGATTGTGATGATGCGATCTTTCTGACATCATCAGATGCAGCAGCTAGTGCTCCGCTGCATATGAACGAGTTTTTGGAGGTTATGGATCATAAAAATAAATCCTAATAACCCCCAGCTCGAGTGAGCCTTCCTTTCTTCATAAATCTCGATGTGGAGGTTGAGAAGGAGTGGGAAAAGCAATTTTTTCTCGTATTCATAGGTTTCAGCATACTAGTTATGCTGACACTGAGGGGATGCGTGAAAATGGCTATGAGGGGATGCCCCCTGTGCAAGAGATGATAACCAGCTTATCTCTCTGTGGCGAGACATCCTCTCTCAAGGCTCCCTCCTGGCCATCTAAGCCCCTGAATCTCGCTTAAATGGCAGGGCATATGCAGCAGCAGGTCAGACCGTCGCTTCGTTGCACACGAAGGCGTACCAGACTGACCTGCTGAAAGTCCTGGATAAGGTCCAGGTCTGAGCCCGAACAACCAGGGGTCCTAGCCCATCTCGGTCTGAGGATCAGAGATGGGCTTAGAAGGCTAGTCTCGCGACTCATGCCCCTCCCCCTCCTGCGGCTAGGGGGAGACAGAGGCGCGGGTCAGAGAGAGGCAAGCCCTCTCATTCCTCTCTAATTCCCCTGTAACCACCGTAAACTCCACCGACCGAGGTTAGGTGGAAGTTTCCTGCCAAGCACCTAGAGGCACTCCCTTGTGAGCGGCGGAGTTCCCTCTCATTCTGAGGAATGAGTTCTCCGCTCCTCAGAGCTCTGTGATAGGTCGCTCTCCGTGCTGGTCGAGCTAGCATTGCTCCCCTCACTATAGAGGGTTATCTATGAGCATGCCGCTCCCTGCTGAGCGTCTGAGTTCCTTCTCATTCTGAGGGAAGAGTTCTCCGCTCTCCAGAGCTCGATATAGGTAGCATTATAGGCTCTCATTCTGAGGAATGAGTTCCCAACTAAGAACTGCAGTCAGGCTGGACCTATGATGATTTCAGGCAGGTTCTGTATTCTCGAACTGCCTTACTGATGGTCTGGACGTGAGTCCCCTCGGAGGTTTCTGCGGATCCTCCTGGATCTTCAGTCATTCTGGTCACCACTGCAAGGGTAGAGCCAGCATTACTCCCCTCACGATAAGAGGGTTACCTATGAGTATGCCGCTCCCTTCTGAGCGGCGGAGTGTCTTTTCATTCTGAGGAATGAGTTCTCCACTCTCCAGAGCTCGTTATAGGTAGAGCTAGCATTGCTCCCCTCGTTAGAGGGTCACCTGTGAGCATGCCGCTCCCTGCGGAGCGTCTGAGTTCCCACTCATTCTGAGGAATGAGTTCTCCGCTCCTCAGAGCTCTGGGATAGGTCGCTCTCCTTGCTGGTCGAGCTAGCATTGCTCCCCTCACTATAGAGGGTTATCTATGAGCATGCCGCTCCCTGCTGAGCGTCTGAGTTCCTTCTCATTCTGAGGAATGAGTTCTCCGCTCTCCAGAGCTCGTTATAGGTAGAGCCAGCATTACTCCCCTCATTATAGGGTCATCTTGAGCATGCCGCTCCCTGCGGAGCGTCTGAGTTTCCCTCTCATTCTGAGGAATGAGTTCTCCGCTCCTCCGAGCTCTGTGATCTCTCTTGCTGGTCGAGCTAGCATTGCTCCCCTCACTATAGAGGGTTATCTATGAGCATGCCGCTCCCTGCTGAGCGGGGAGTCCCTCTCATTCTGAGGAATGAGTTCCCCGCTCTCCAGAGCTCATGGTTGGGCTTGCCGCTCCCTTCTGAGCGGCGGAGTGCCTTCTCATTCTGAGGAATGAGTTCTCCACTCTCCAGAACTCGTTATAGGTCTCACTCTGAGGAGTGAGTTCTCCGCTCTAGAGCTCCTCATTGGTAGCTGAGTTCCTCTCATTCCGAGGAATGAGTTCTCCCCTCTCCAGGGCTCGCCGTCGGTAGAGCTAGCACTGCTCCCCTCAACCGGAGGGTCACCTATGAGCATGCCGCTCCCTTCTGAGCGTCCGAGTTTCTCCGCCCCCCAGAGCTCTGTGATAGGTTGCTCGCCTTGTTGGTCGAGCCAGCATTGCTCCCCTCAACCAGAGGGTCATCTATGAGCTTGCCGCTCCCTTCTGAGCGTCTGAGTTCCCTCTCACTCCGAGGAATGAGTAGTTCTCCGCTCCAGGGCATAGAACGTTCTTCTAATAAGTGCACACGCGAGACTTTGGGCACTTTCTAAAATCCACTCAGTGGTAAGTCCGCACATCAAGGTTCTGCGTTCTTTCTAAAAATCACGAAAGGGTAGGGTTACGCGCACAGCTTCGTGCCCTTTTTTGAGTTGGTTAAAGCCCCGGCTTGTGCCTTGGGCCCCGCTCCCCTGTCCCATATATGTTGGGTCCAAAAAAGAAAAAAAAGGGAAAAGAAAGGGGTGTACGCTACCAAGAGGTCTGTTGAGACAGTTCCCTCGGTAAGCTTGAGAGCAAGTGGTAACCCCTGAGTGATCGGCCAGGACCTAGTGAGCCAGGTGCCTGGCCATATCCCCTTAAAGGAATCTTTTTCTGATTCCAAGACTTTGAGCTCTACCCTAGGCCCGGTAATCCCGGCACCTAGAACAGGTAAGTACTGGGGTATGCAGCTCAGGCCTTTGGCCGAAGGGGATAATATCACTGACAGCCATCAGCCGTCCCAGGGGCAACTCCCTTAGCCGGGTAGAGCTGGCTTAGTGCTCGCCTTTTTTGAGAAATTGGCTTGCATTCCCCTCAGCATGGTGAAGTGGGTATAACGTTCCCCGTAGCGACCCCTAGGGGACGCAGTTCGAGTTCCCATGAAGGGGAACGTCTCAGGTTACGTATGTAACCATGGTTCCCCGAGTGGGGAACGAGACACTGCGTCCCCTAGGATTCGAGCCATGCTTTGGACGCAAGCTTCAGACGAAGAAGCTGATGATGTATTCTCCCGGCGGCACTTATATTGTGGCACGCCGGTAGTGACGTCATGGGCTGTCGCCGGCCAACAGGTGGTGTTTTTACATATGTATCTTCAGACCGAGTCACGCTGAGGGCGTTCCCCGTAGCGACCCCTAGGGGACGCAGTGTCTCGTTCCCCACTCGGGGAACCATGGTTACATACGTAACCTGAGACGTTTTATTTACAATTTATTAAAACATTTGTACAAATGTTCAGATGTAGCTGATTTTTTATTAGTTAATCAGTATCCATTAAACGATGACCAGAGGATAATAAGCAAGAGTTTCAGCAAGAGTGTGAATGTGAATTGCCGCATCATAAAATTGTGTGCTTATTAAAAATAAGTCTTATTTTTTTTATTTCATTAAAAGTATCCATTGTTTGTTACATGAATTTATTTGGTTTTAAAATTGCACCGAAGGTGGAAATGGATCTGACGTGATTTTTCTTGGATTCTTATTTTTACATCTCAAAACCTGCATTTTTAACAGGGGTGTGTAGATTTTATACCCACTGAATATCCTCGTATTTCTCACATTCATTCACTCTGTGAATACTGGCTACTGAAATGCCAGACTCTGGTAAGGAGTTAAACCATTCTAGCTGCTAGCATCAGGGATTAATCAATATATCTTCCTTCACTAAATACACTATATTGCCAAAAGTATTGGCACCCCCTTCTAATGAAAGGTTTGACTAGTTTAGTAATGTCCATGAGTACAAATCTTAATGTTTAAGCATATAATGATATTCTAGGGAATCTAATTGTATAGCAACAGTTTGGACTCTTTTCTATTCTAACATGACAGTGTCTCTGTGTATAAGACAAGGATCAAAGAGAAATGATGATTCAGTCAGTGTGGAAGAACTTGACTGGTCTGCAGAAAACACCTCTGAACACCTTCAATTCTGAAGTAGAAAGACTAAAATAGTATGTTCCTGTAAACCGTACTACAATGTTTGTTTTTTTTACAACTTTGAAAAATATTTTTGTACAGTGTATTTTAATTTTATGTGAAACTGTTAAAACTGTAATATCAGTATGTAATTGCAAATATTGTACTCTTTATTATTAATTAATAATTAATAATTCATCAATTAATTAATTGTTAATTCATTATGACTGAATCTGCTCCAGAGATTAATAAAATGTATACAATAATTTCAACAAATTTAAATAGCACATTAAATGGCTATTTCTCTTCATAAACGTATTTTGCGCTCCCGAGAATCACATTGATTTGTGAGACATTTGACATTTTTATTCATATGAACAAATGAGAATTCATGTACCTGCTGGAAAGTTTAACTGATCTTTTGGGGTTTTTATTTTTGTTATGTTTTTAATATGTATATATTTCGTTTTATTGATTTGTATCTCCGTTTTAGTTTTAGTTTCATTTTTAATTACTATTGCTGTCAAAAAATTAATCGCGATAAAATATTTTGTTTACATAATATATGTGTGTGTACTGTGTATATTTATTATGTATATAAATACACACACATGCATGTATATATTTTGAACATATTTACATGTACATATTTATATTCATATGAATTATATCATATTTAAATATTTTAACGTAATATATTTTTCTTAAATATATACATGCATGTGTGTGTATTGATATACATAATAAATATACACAGTACACACACATATATTATGTAAACAAAATATTTTATCGCGATAAATTTTTTGACAGCACTAATTAAAATAAAGTTAAACTACTGTGTAACTATGAAAATGAGAAATGTTGCCTTGGCAACTAGCTGAAGTTAAAAAATATATATATTTTACATTATTTCAAGAAACAATTTTTCTTAAATTTTTAAAGAAAATTTACTATAATAGTTAGTTAACTATAATAACCCTGGTTAAGACCGTAAGAGACGGCTCCGCAGACAAATGCTGTCATTTGGTGTGGAAAGCAGCTGTGCAAAGATTCTTCCAAATAACAAAAGACAAATAACAGCATACATATTTCAAAATTAAGAGAAATCAAATTTTTGGTGAATTTCGCCATTTAAACGGCTTGTGATTCCCTCCATGCTAGTTCATGCTAGTTCACCTCCTCTTCAATAATCTGTCTCTTTACAGCTGGATGCTTGGCGCTTTACCTTCGCATTTAGCTTTCAATTAGCCCCGTGAATGTTTTCAACACTTTGGCACAATGGTTTTATAGACCAGTGTCTTCAGCCATTAGTGGTGCTTGCAACATCGGCGAGTGATAAACCATCTGGCCTGCCTCCCAAAGAGATTGAGCACACTTAATGGAGTGAAAAAGTAAAAGCAATTAATGTCACATTAATATAATGATAATAATGCCTTCCCTTGCAGCTCGGGCGAGTGAAGTAGAGGCCAGGGACAAATTAGAGCAGCATGTCATGTGAGAGACGCCACTCGCTCTCTGGAGAGAAGAGGAGAAAACAGAGTTCACTTCACTGGAGCTGCTGTACAGTACGGGTAGTCAGTCTCATTAACTACCAGCATACAGTCTGATCTCATTTACAGATTAAGGTGCATCACATTAGTGACATTTTGGCCCCAAAAGGTCTACTGTCAACAGTGATGTAAGAAGCAGAAGTCACTCTCAAGCCAAGCAGCTTTCTGATTTTCTATACTATTATAGATTTGAATAAAAACAAATACATTTTGTTATTTTAATTTTTATTTGGTTTTAATAATTTTAAATATGTCTATAGTTTTTATTTAATTACATTTTTAGCTAACTATAATAAATCGTGTGTACAGGGCATTTGCTTGACCAGCACCTTTTTGAATAATTTTGCTTTCATGCTAAATTCCCAGTTGTGTGGATTTCTATTGAAATTACTAGATTTTGTCAGTGAAAATTTGCAGAACAACAGTAGATGTGACTGAACCTGTACTTTTCCCATTAAACGCCAACTTATACAGTAAACTGGGCAAACTCTTTTTGGAATCGGACTGTAAATATGCGATGGTTAAAATCTTGATAGGTTACGGTTAAAACTTTTAATAAAAATTGTAACAGATCTTCATTTACATGTATGCATTTGGCACATCGCATTCAAGGCACACATTTACATTTGATCAGTTCTTGCTTTCCTTGGAAATCAAACCCAAGACATTTGTGTTGCTAACACCATGTTCTACTGTTACAAGTATCTGATGTGAAGTACAGTTTATGGAAGTGAAAAAGAATTTACAGGGGAAAATGAAATGAAAAGAGTCTTTTTCCCAAAGCTTTTGGAGGCTGGTGTGTTTTGTAGATGATGTACTGGACAGAGCAGCCTACTATTGAGCATGTGTGTGCGCTCGTTTAGGGCTAATCATGTCTTCCTGCTGTTGCTCTGTCTCTTTCTATCTCTTGACCCTTCTGTGTTAGTGCCGCCCCTCTCTATCAGTGTTAATTTCACTACATCTCCAGGGTGGCTTATATTGGAATATCTTAACCAACCGGCTACATTAGCATAGCGTGATGGATGCGCTTGAATCTCAGGCCAGATAATGTCCACACTTTGCATTTTAAACTAAGCAGCGCTACACGTTCTCATGCTATACAATTAAACTCCATCATATGAGCAGAGTTCATGGCAAAATATGCACAGGCATTAGATTTAAAGATTATTTTCTGATGATTTCACCAGAGTTGCCGATGTCATAGACAGATAAATGACTAATAAATACATTAAGTGTGGAGCCATGCTTTTAAATGTAATAAAATCTAAATTTAAGGTTTAAACCAGGGCTTCTCAAAGTCCGGACTCCGGTCCGCATCCGAACCGGAAGGGAATTCAATCCGGACCCGCCTCCACTTGATATTTCAAGCGCACTCGTATCACTCAGACCTCCGTGCGGTGTGCGTGGCACACACACACACGGGCGCATGAACCAGTGTTGCAGTGATTACAGACTCTTTTGTAAGACAAAGCACATAGCAACTAGCGACATTTTGTATAAACCTTAACTTTCATTCAGTAGAATAATGTCACCGGTTTCGCCCCGCGAGCGCGAGGTTTCGCCTTCCTGACGCAGTCTTTCTCCACCGGCAGAGTTAGGTCAAGGTCAAGGTTTCTTTATTTGTCACATGATAAATTATACAGGGTATAATCAAAAGTGAAATGTAGGTCAAATCAGGTCCGCTCAGTGGACAGTGCAAAGAATAAAAAAAAAAAAAATCAAAATTAAATTATATAAAAGTAACACCACACAAGAGTATATATATATATATATATATAGGTAAAAAAAGAAATAAGAAGTAAAATGTGCAATAGAATAAAGAAAAGTGCAAAACAGTAAAACAGTAAAACAGTAAGATGTGCAAAACAAATTGGATGTGCAAAAACATTATATGGGACTTAATAAATATTAGTATAAACAGGAGGGATGAGAGGGATGTGCAACGGGTTGTACTGGGTATGCACACATAGCGGCAATATGGATGATGAGAATATGAATGTTTTTGTTATTTTTTTACAGATAATAATGAGTCTTGTGAAAGTTTATGGAACTGAGTTTGTGTTAAGGAGCCTGATGGCCTGAGGGAAGAAGCTCTTCCTCAGTCTCTCTGTCTTTGCCATCAAGCTCCTGTAGCGCCTGCCAGATGGCAGTAAACGGAAAAGATGGTTACCGGGGTGGTTTGAGTCTTTGGTGATTTTAGCAGCTCTGCTTCTGCAGCGTTTGAGGTAGATGCCCTGCAGAGAGGGGAGTGTAGATCCTGAGATGCGCTCAGCTAAGCGCACAACTCTCTGCAGAGCTTTGCAGTCCTGGTTTGTGGCATTATTATACCACACTGAGATGCACTGAGTCAGAACACTTTCTATGGCCCCTGAATAGAAAGTTTTCAGGATAGCTGGAGAGACCCTGAATTTCCTCAGCTGTCGCAGATGGTACAGTCTTTGCCTGGCTTTCTTAACCTGTGTTTGAATGTGTGTAGTCCATGTCAGGTCCTCGGAGATGTTTACACCGAGGTACTTGAAGCTGCTCACCCTCTCCACAGGGGTTCCACTGATCATAAGAGGAGTGTAGGGCCGCTGCTGTCTCTTCCTGAAGTCCACGATCAGCTCTTTGGTTTTGCTCACGTTCAGAGAGAGGCAGTTGTCCTGGCACCATGATGTAAGTCTCTCCACCTCATCCAAGTATGCGGTCTCGTCATCGTTGTTAATGAGGCCCAGGACCACAGTATCATCAGCAAATTTAATGATAGATGTGGAGCTGTGAGAGGACACGCAGTCGTGTGTGTAGAGAGAGTATAGCAGGGGGCTCAGGACACAGCCCTGTGGGGCTCCTATGTTCAGGGTGATTGAGTTGGAGGTGAACTGGCCGACTTTCACCACTTGTGGTCTGGCGGTGAGGAAATCTTGAATCCAGTCACAAAGTGAAGTGTTAAGGCCGAGGTCTGAGAGTTTGACAGCTAGCTTGGTGGGGACTATAGTGTTGAAAGCTGAGCTATAGTCTATGAATAGCAGCCTGACATAGTTGCCATTTTTGCTGTCGATGTGGGTGAGGGAGGAGTGCAGTACCTGAGAGATGGCATCATCAGTAGACCTATTTGGCCGGTAGGCAAACTGAAGAGGGTCCAAAGTAGCAGGGATGGAGGAGCAAATGTGTTTCTTTAAAAGTCTCTCAAAAACCTTCATGACTGTCGATGTAAGGGCAACTGGACGATAGTCATTCAGGCAAGAGGGTTTACTGTTCTTGGGCACAGGGATAATGACAGATTTTTTTAAAGGGGGTGGGGACCACAGAGGTAGCGAGGGACTCATTAAATATGGATGTAAACAAACCAGCAAGCTGATCAGCACAGGACCTCAGAACGCGGCCAGTAATCCCATCGGGTCCTGCTGCTTTTCTGACGTTCACTCTCCTTAGTTCCCTCCGAACATCATCCTCTGAAAGGGTGATAGCATAATCATTGCTGCTCTGTCTGCTGCTTCTAGTTAGCAGGGTATTCAAAGAAACGAACCGAACCGCAGCAGACTTCTGAATGAACGAGTACAAAACAGCGTTTCCTAAAACCTATCACTGTTGACCGTCTGGCATATGAACATTAGTTCGTCTGTAAAGGGTTGACATATGCACATAGTTCGGACGTTTGTGCTCCATGAAATATATATTAAAAAAATATATAATTAAAGATTTTAGCAATTCAGTTGAAGAGACTGCAGGTTATATTGAAGTACTATTTCAGAAACATTAAATATGTAGGTCTAAATGAGAACTGCTTTATTGGGCATTTAGTTGTATAAAAATGCAGTACTGTTGAGTAACCCTTATGAAAAATAACCATGGTTTTATTATAATAAAAGTGTAGTAAAATGTTTCTTTTTTCTTTTGCATATTGATTACAATTTATATAACCAGTTTTACTACAAATACCATGATTAAACTATGGTTAGTGAAGCAAGGCAATGGTTCATTTGTGGTTATCATGGTTTAAGTATAGTAACCAAGTTTTTTTGTTTTATTTGTATAAAACTATGGTTAATTTTCGTAAACGCAAGTACGAACTGATGACGTCATAAATATGATAATAGAGCATAGATCAAGTTGAATTGTTATATAAAGTAATAAGCATGTTTATAAAAACAAGTTTTGTAATAACAATTATTTCGGACCTTTTGACGTTGATGATAATTCCCATTCGGACCTTTGAATGTAAACTTTGAGAACCCCTGGTTTAAACCAAACATAAATATAAATTAATTTGAGGAAAACCTAATATATTTAGCGGTAAACAAATTAGTGTTTTTTCCCCCCTTAAGTTGGTTTCAACATATTATTTTTTCAGTGTAGTATTAATTGCAACTAAATGGACTGGTGTCACTGATCTAAGATAAAGATGAGATTCGTAACCTAATCAGTAAATCAGTAATTGGAACCATAGAGGGTTAAACAAACAGTTACATCTTCATGTTCGCGCCGTAAGTAAAGCATAATTTACAGTCATTCATTATTGCAAAATAAACCAAAATAAGCAGTTACCTTAGTTGTACCAAATTACTGACACTAGCAGTCGCACTTGGGAGCCCCCAAACACTTCTAAAGTTTCAAATAAGGGCAATAAATATTGTCGAATTTGCATGCCAGCCAACCCCGCTCATATACAGAGCAGGCTTTGGGTCAGGTAATGGCTGCACTTGAGCATCATCTGTGGCTTAACCTTTCAAAGATGTGGGATACAGAGAAAGTGCGCTTTTTTGATGCCCCAATCTCCCAAGTTGGCAGTTCTCTGTGTAACGGATGTATGCCAGTAAGGGCTGTGTGTCAACCTCACTCCCCTGACCTCAAAAAGAGACGCTCTAGCGACTGACGCTAGAGGCTGTAACCTTTAGCCTCCTTGGTAGAGCGCCCGCCTCCCGCGCCAGCATCCCGGGTTCGAGACCTGCTCGGTGTGATGGTGCGGACCCGGGGGGGGGTTACATCTGCAGTAAAAGTCCCCCTTGGCAGGGACGCACTGGCCCCCAGCTATTTCCCCCAGTGAGCCACATCACACAGACGCTGTGCAATAAGGAAGGAGAACAAATTATAATGGTTGCACCATATTTGCCCACCTTAGTTCACAGAGCTCACGCTGATGGTGTTGGCCCCTTTCCTCTGAGGAAGGACCTCAGACGGCACAATCTGGCACTCTCATCCAGACCTCTGGAACCTCCATGTCTGGTCCCTGGATGGGGCAAGGAGGCATTCACAGGGCTATCACCGGTGCTGATAGATATAGTAACTCATGCAAGAGCCCCCTCTATGCCCTGAAGTGGCACCTATTCACTACATGGTGTTTTTCCCAAGTAGAAAAGCCACAGAGATGTGTTGGGTCAGTGCTTCCCTTCCTCCAGGAAGGGCTCAGAGAAACGGTTGTCTGCTTCCAGTTTGAATGTGGCTGCGATAGCTCAAATTATACTGTGCAATGATACCGTCCTTGGGACTGCATGACATAATCATTGGGTTCCTTGCAAGTGCACAAAGGTTAAATCCTCCAAGACCGCACCCCCTGTAGCCTCTATTTACAGACCCTACAGCATTGGTCTCAAACTCAATTCCTGGAGGGCCACAGCTCTGCACAGTTTAGCTCCAACCCTAATCAAACACACATGATCCAGCTAATTGAGGTCTTCAGGATTACAAGAAACTTCTAAGCAGGTGTGATTTGGAGCTGGTTGGAGCTAAACTCTGCAGAGCTGCAGCCCTCCAGGAACTGAGTTTGAGACCAATTCTGTCCTGAATCTGTCCTACATTGTGTTCCATCCACGTGTCTAGAGTTCAGTCCAGCAGACTCTCATGTTGTCCTGAGATCCCAGCTCAGATATGTGTCAAAGTTCCCACTACTCTCTTCAGGGATCAAGTGGTGAACAATCCCTCATGATGAGGGAGACCCAGCCTTGTCTCTGTTATGTCCAGTATGTGCCTTGTGAAAGTGAAAGTGACTTGACATACGGCTAAGTATGGTGACCAGTGGCGGCTGGTGCTAAAAAAAAATGGGGGGGTGGGGCGCAAAAAAACTTTATCACACTGTTAATGCAACAGCATATGACTGAATGCAATTGTTAAATCACCATTTAACAAGTGACATAATAATGAATCATTACAGCTTAAAAATGTAAGCTAAAAATTCAACAGTTAAAGTGTGAAATGAGATACTAAATCAGTGAATTTGAATTTAATTAAACTAATATAATATAATAATTAGATATATTATCTGTAAGTAATCATTAAACATTTGTAATCATTCAAAAATAGTATCCATCTATATTAACGTAATTCAAAGATAATTATCCACATGATTGAGCTACAGGATAGCAAATCCTTCAAGATAAAGACTGAAAATGGTTCAATAAAATGTACTTTTTATTTAAAAAAATAATTGCATATAAATTCATTATATTTTCATAAGGTTTAATAAAGTCCAATGTAATAATATGCAAAAACTGTGATCTCATAGAGACTTATAAACCATTATGTTTTTTATCTTAATTTTAATATTATTGACAATATATTATTCAAGTTGTCCGACCTATATGTCAGACTGAATATGGGAGACTATATTATTTATATATTTGCATAATAATCCTTACATAAAAACTAATAATTTTCTTGAAAAGAGCCAATTGTGCTTGGATCTCGATGATCGGCTCAAGTTAAGCCAATGCCTTGGTGCTTTGGTGACCCCCCAACCTGTCTGCATCCTGCCCACTGTCCTCTTTTTTGAAAACTAAAATACAGTTGCCCTAAGTTACATATGTAACCTCCATTCCCTGAAGGAGGGAACAAGACGTGGTGTCTCTCCTGCCACAACCCTGAACTGCCTGCCGAAATGGCCAGGATGCTCTCTTAGCTCCTCAGCACAAACCTGAATTAATTGAGAATATCAGCCTCCTTTTATACCCGCATGTCCAGGAAAGTGGCTAGCATACAAATTCCACTCGCCGATTTCATTGATCATGTCTGAAATGTCAGAATATTTGACACTATGTCTTGTTCCCTCTGTCGGAGAATGGAGGTTACAATAGTAAACAAGAGGTTTTTCACAAAGGATGAAAGTTGTACATATTTGGAACGACAGGAGGGTCAATAAATGATGACGGGATTTATATTTTTGGGTTGAACTATTCCTATAAAATACTGTTTTTTTGTAAAAAAAAAAAAGAAATGTTGCTGTATATAATGTTTTAAAATGCCATATTTCATTAAACTGCCCATTGTTCGCTAACGGTTCTGCTATGAATATGTTCCAATCTGACAGAAGTGTCACTTGCGGCACGTCTGTGTAAGATGTGCTGATGGCTCCTACAAAGCTGTCAGAGGCGTCGGGCACCTGATCAATGCCAGTAAATCAAACTGACTCTTTATGTGACAGCAGACAGTTGTGCATATATATGCTGCTGTATGAAATAACATCTTGAGCTTATGTCACACGCCTACTTGAATTCCAAACCCAGTCTGATGCAACACCTGATTTGTACATATCTGTGAGCATTTCACTGACAGTTATCACTCTCGTGATGTTTTTCTTTACAATAATATTTTTCCTGACTGCTAAAAGTAAATCATAATTTCTCTGTTTAGCAAGAACTCTTTTTTATTATTGTTTTTCTTAGTAGCTATTAGGCTCAGAAGTATTAGGGGCACGTGCCCCCTCAGATTTTTGAGCCAAGTGGATTTTGAAAGCAGCTTCCAAAAGATAGCCTTTTTTAATAAATAAAAATGTGTTGTATTTGATACAATCACGTTGTATGTTCATAATTAGAACGTTCAGTGTGTCAAATAACCAGCTGCTAAATTCAAATCTGCATTCGCTGGTGCTGAGCTAGAGACAGGCGCGTTTATATAGCTCTGTGCATTATAACCAATCACAGACGATTCTGTTGAGCTTATGATTGCAATGACCAATCAAAGGCATTCAGATGAGTTCAGGGCGCATGCTCGCTGACTGAATTCCCAGGTGAATTATCTCATCAGAAACAACAAATTGCAGAAGTGCGTAGGGTACAACAGGGCTAAAGGCCCACATTAAAAAACGATTTACTATTCACTGCCCCTATATAATTGCAGAAAAAGTATACACGAACATTAAAGGAGCAACAGATTTTGTGTGAAAATAAATCATTCAAGTTGTTTATTTTGTTTAAAAATCGTATAAATGTATGAGGTGGCAAGAGAGGCCTTTTACCCCACACATGGGGTAAATACAAATACAAAACCCTACGGTATGATACAAATACTTCAGCTAAAATAATGTTTTGTTTAAATAATGTCTAAGTTAATACTTGTTCAAAACAATCACTTTAGCAAAGTTTGTACTATTTATTTTAATAAGTAAAAATTCTGAAAGTATTGAAGGAGATCCAATAATAATTTAATATGTATTTAAAGTAGTAACAACAAATGATATTTTACATTTACATTTATTCATTTAGCAGACGTTTTTATACAAAGTGACTTACAATTGAGAAATACAATAAGCGATACATTATAAAGAGGCAAACAGTCACAGGAAGTGCTTGTAATACAACATGTCGGCATTGTTCAGAGCAAAAAGAGCTAGACAGGGAGAGGTTAAGGAAAGAGAGCAAAGTTTTTTTTTATGAAGAATAAGCAGAAGTCAACTGAAGATGGAAGAGATGAGTTTTTAGGTGTCGATTGAAAATGTTCAGGGACTCAGCATTCCAGATGGGGCTGGAAAGTTCATTCCACCAGCCAGGAACTGTGAAAGAGAATGTTCTGGAACGTGATTTTGTGCCTCTCTGTGATGGCACCACGAGGCGCAGATCTCAGACTTCTGGAGGGGATGTAGATTGTTATAAGGGAGTGGAAGTAGGCAGCTGCTGAGCCTGTGGTTATTCTATAGGCAAGCATCAGTGTCTTGAACTTGAGGAACCCCAGTGACTGACCAGTTGATGTTCTGTGGATACCTCCCCTCCCCAGGCCACCCTGAAAGACCGACCAGTGAGATAGGATTCAAACCAGCGAAGTGGATTCCCAGTGATGTCCAGTGATGAGAGGGTGGTCAGGAGGATCTGATGGTTAGCCGTGTCAAAAGCGGCAGACAGATCCAGCAGAATGAGAATCAATGATTTGGAATCAGCTTTTGCAATCCGCAAGGCTTCAGTGACTGAGAGTATTGGTGATTATTTGACAGAAATGAGGATAACTGGTTGAAAACAACTTGTTCAAGCGTTTTATTATATGATATGATTAATATCATGTTTTTAAATATGATGGTTTCATTCTAAACATGGTGATTATCTCTAATATGGACACCCAACACAATATATGATATTTACCATCTAGATCTAACCATGTCATGTCAACAAATGGAAAAGACACCCATCGATGAATTATCATGTTAATCACGACGCATATAGCCCCGACAGCAGGGGCACTTTTTACCACAAAAACCATACTTTCACATATTCTTTCGTTATTTAAAAACTTTTGCTTTAATTATCTTAAGCAAAACTGAAAATCATAAAGACGACGTTTTTCTCAAAATATATGCAGCAATTTGAGCGATTCTCATTTGCTACTTAAATCTACAACATTTTAAAAAACATAAAATATTAGATCAAGTAAGCAGAGAATCAACTTTGCTCTGCTGCGCGTGATCGCCTCAAAGTTCAGAGAGATTAACACCTGCATCTTGAGAAGCAAATGTTTTTAAAAAGTGTTACGCCATATTATTGCGCCATCTAGTGGTTTATATTAAAATAATATCAAAGGCGCATTTGGGTCTTGATAATGAAATTATAATGTTCTTTTATAATGTAATCTAAATGTCCTTTGCTGTATTTCTGTACAATGAAAGGGTTATAATTAGTATCTTATAATCAGAGGGACCCCTGTGGAGAGGGTGAGCAGCTTCAAGTACCTCGGTGTAAACATCTCCGAGGACCTGACTTGGACTACACACATTCAGACTCAGGTTAAGAAAGCCAGGCAAAGACTGTACCATCTGCGACAGCTGAGGAAGTTCAGGGTCTTACCAGCAATCCTGAAAACTTTCTATTCAGGGGCCATAGAACGTGTCTCAAATCACCCCAGTAACAGTCTTTTCTCTCTACTGCCATCTGGCAAGCGCTTCAGGAGCATGATGGCAAAAACTGAGAGACTTAGGAGGAGCTTCTTCCCTCAGGCCCCTAAACTCAAACTCTGTCTCATAACATTTACAGGACTCAATTTAATAAACTGTAAGATATTCACTATTCTCATCATCCGTATTGTTGCCATGTGTATGTACCCGGTACAACCTGTTTGCACATTCCTCTTGCACATCCCTGTTTATATTATTATTTATTAAGTCCACAGTATACTGTATTGTACATTTTATTTTATTGCACATTTTACTCTTGTATTTTTTTTACCTATATTTATATCTATTCTCTTGTGTTGTGTTACGTATTTTGAACTGTCCATTGAGCGGACCTGTCCTGATTTACATTTCACTACTGATTATATCCTGTATAATTGAGTATGTGACGAATAAAAGAACCTTGAACCTTACAATGTTTTTATTATTATTATTATTATTAAATTCACGTTAAATACAAAGTCAGTCATATAAATATATTTTGGTAGGCCTATAAGTAAAAAGACGGATTTTATGCATAGTTAGTGTGTCATTCTACAGAAATGTCCACTTTTGGTATGGCAATGTTTTAAAATGTATTTCTTTTGCTAACATTTAAAATTAGACCACATTATTAGATTACCTTTTAATTTTATGAATATACATAAATCACAGTTTTTTGTGCATTTATTTACCCATAAGGAAGGCCAGAGGACACCAGTGACAGTATAACACCAGTGACAATTTTCATGAAAAATGCATTTTACAAAATGGCATTTTTACAAAAATTTTGCAAGATATCAAACCACATTTTGTCAATCATGGTATAGTCACTAAATTACGTTTAATCCATTTGTATTCTAGTTTTTTACAATTCCCTAACAATAAAGCAGGTCATACCAGTGAGTTCAACTAAAAGCTTCATATGACATGTCATTTACATCATATATTTGATATTTATGAATACATTATTGTATTTTAAATGGTGGACCTCAAAATAAAGCACTTTTCCTCTGTACATGGCTGTGGTGTTGAGCAGAGTTGTGGTGCTTGGAATTCTATACAATTAAATACAAAACTATTATTGCCACATTAATGGCTCAAGAACTTGTTTAAATAACAATAATCCTAAAATGTTTTTCAAGTGTAAAATTTCTGTAAAGGCTAAGGGACAGAAATATGGACATTTCCATAGAATGACCCTAATAGAACATTATGCTAATTTGCCCATCGCCCGTTACATTAACTAACATGATTTACATTTTAAAGGTGCAAAATGTATTTACTTACTGTTTAATTATTGGGAATATTTCAAATAGCCTAAAAAAATAAAAATTAAGTAAAACACTAGTAACTCAAGTGACCCCTCAAAAAAAACAATAAGCACATGTCGCCCCTGATTAGACTAATTACCCATTAGGTGTGGAACAGAGGAACAGTTCTAAATCTTATTTAGAATTTATATAAATAATTTGCAATATAGAGTGAATGTATGTTTTAAATTTGCATCTTTTTTTCTGTTACATACTAAAAGGCAGGAAAAAAACATCAGAAAAATGATTAAAACCTAGAATAATTTCTGCAGTCGGAAAATCTAGTCAGTGTCTTCTACACGCCAATACAATAGTGTCAAGAGAAAATAACATTTAAACAAAATTGTTTTAATTTAATGAAAACTGTATTGAGTGCTATTTGTCTTGTCGAACAAATCGTTTTGCAGTGTAGCTGCAATTTATCATGAATTATTGCAGCATTTTTGCTTGCAGATTTTCTCAACAATTAATATTTTACTCCCGTTTTGGAAGTTTGATGGTCACTGCATTCTCAGCATTACATTCACATAGTGTGATGACCACATGCAAAAGAGAGCTGCTGATGTGAAATCGCCTCTCATTACGAGCTGCAGCTCGCTGAGAAGTCGCTCATGCGTTCTGCCGTTCCTCCACCCAGATGGCTCATAAAATCAGATGCATAGGGATGGACTTTGGAATATGAGACAAACAAGGAGATTAATGTAATGGTGCACGTGCAGATGAAGCAGCAGTAATGACAAGACCTCTCAACGGCGTGGATATGAAGGTGTGTGTGTGTCGGGGGGGAGGGAGTGTGTGTTGCAGGAATACGTCCCAGCTCGCCATAAATGATGGATAGCAACAGTAGGAAGAACAAAACCAACCATTGCTCATGCTGTCACCACAATGAAACAGCTACATAACAGCATTTGGTCACAATGCGAGCAGCAGAGATGCCAGGCCATCATGCCACTTCTACTGGAAGTCAAAGACTTCATCCATCACGCGTCCAGTCCCTTTAGCATTTGACTGTACACGGCGCTAGCGAGTTGTCCTGCGAGGGACTTCCAGAGTCGCTGAAGAGCTTTGATTCATTTATTTCACCTGCCATTGTTTCAGAAGCGTCGTTGCTCCTTTGGGGTTGAAGAGGATCCAGTCAGATGTGTGCTGTAGATGAGGAACATCTGGAGAGATTCACCTGCCATGACTACAACTTCTTCCAGAAATGTTCTTAGAAATGTTAAGTCATTTTAAGGATGCAAATACAAAAAAAATTTAAAGCGACACCGTATGATTTCTGAGGCACAGGCAGCAAATGAAATTGTTTTCCTGGGATAAAACAGCCTAAAAGCTGAATAAAGTATCCCATCCTGTAATCACAAACTGTATCCATTGGATCTAGCTTGCAGTTGGGTGAAAGTCAGGAACTTTCTCTGGTTTTGTTGGTAATGCTTGCAAAATGTTAGCATACACTCTTAAAAATAAAGGGGGAATTCACAGCAATGCCATAGAAGGATGGTTTTGGGTTCCACAAATAACCTTTTAGTGAATAGTTCTTCAAAAAAAAACTTGTTTTGTAAAGAACATTTAATTATTCTAAAGAACCATTTTGTGCAATGGAAAGGTTCTGTGGATGTTAAATGTTCTTCTTAGAACCATAAATGCCAAAAAAGAACCTTTATTTTGAAGAGTGTACTTTATTACAGATGAAGCAGATTAGATGTAATTTTTGTCAAATACAAAAAAAGTAATGTAAACACAGCAAGATGTGCATAAAATCATAAAATGTGCATGAAATTGTATGCCCTCAATTTGACGAGAAAATAAGCACATAAACATTAAATTAATTATTTCTCAATGTGAAAAAAATGCACACATGCAACTTTGCCACATGTGAGTAGATATCTGTACTAACCAGCACACTATTCTCATCACACACCATGTCAAATTTAGTTTTAGTAATTCTAAAATGCCTGAGCCAAAGTCTGATTTGGTATAATCATTTCCCAGAAGTGTCTTGTATGACTTCCCAAACATAATCTGCCTCCGAATACCAGATAACATGGCGGCATTTGTTATTGTGTTTTGTCTGCGTGATCTAAGGTACATTTTCTGCTTTGAATGGCAATATCGCTACACTGATGAGGCGTCAGTGCCTTATCAAAGTGAACAAATATTCTAACCAGTACACAAGTCAGACATCGATCGGTCTGCGCAGCACAGCATCAAGTCCTTGTGTCTTATTTCTATGGCCCCGGCGGCCCTTGTCTGTCACCACTAGTCCCGCCCTCAACTCACTCCATTGACAAAAATATATTGAAAAAATATGAGGACTAGTGGCTTCCCCTATAGCCACTAGTCCTCTCCCAAGACAAACTTTCTAGAAAGGGACCACAATTATAGTGAGTTTTCCACCTTTGCATTCACACAAACACAAGGAACCACCACTAACAAAAAACAGTTTTTGTAACATGATAAATATGATTATCAAAAGATAAGTTACTGTCTAATAACACCCAGATTTTTGACTGTAGAGGAAGTAACAGTACATCCGTCTAGATTAAAATTGTAATCCAAAAGATTCTGTGTACTGTTTTTAGGTCCAATAAGTAATATCTCGGTCTTATCTGAATTTAATAGGAGAAAATTACTGGTCATCCAATCTTTTATATTTTTAACACACTCCGTTAGCTTAGATAGTTTAGACGTTTCATCTGGTCTTGTTGAGCTATATAGTTGAGTTTTGAGTTTTGAGCAAATGTTAAGTAAATATTTAGTGTAATATAAGACGTAAGTAAGCATAGGAACATCTGTTAGAAATACAACGTATGTAGACAGATCATATTATAAAAGGGCTTTGGTAAACATATGCATCACTGCACTACATGTGTGCACAAGGTGTTTTTGAATCCAAACTGGAAGAATTTTAATCTAAAAACGTCCATAAGTGAGTTAAATTCTCCTGTTTGCATGTGATGGCTGCAGACTCTACTTTTTCTCATTGGTTTGTGCATCAAGTGTTTCACCAATCACATTCTCCCAGAAAGCCCCGGCGTAAGAGCTAAAGTTTCCTCAAATCAGCAGAAAAGAACTATAATAATAATTCCTCAAAAAGTTCCTGATCTAGCTTCAAGTCCTTGGAAAATCGCCTTATGAAAGGTTACTAAGTGAACTGCTATTTAACCAGACATTCTTTTGTTCCTCAACACTGTTTATCAGCTGACAACGTGATCCTAATATCTGGTGAAGTGGTGACTTTCACAGATATTAATGGCGCATTTAAACGAAAAACGATGGATTGAAACAAGATTTGCAACGAGAGGATTTGACTTAATATTGAGCCATTGTGCTTTACCAAAGCGAAGGCTTAGAAGTCCTCCGAGGCTGCGTTTTAATCAACTCTCTTTCTGTTGGCTAAAGCAGCTATGGGACCTCGGTGTTACCCCGGGAGCCATTGACCCCACAGTCGCCAATGACAAACCACATGGCCATATCTCCAGCGTGTGGCAAGCGTCCCTCCAAACACAGAGCCACCCAGAAACACACGAGCCCAAAGAAGCACTCCACATGCCACAGTCGGGATGAAAATGACCACTAGCGGATGGTAAACGCAGCCACCACGTACCCCTGCACACGGGGCATGTGGGGCATTCAGGGCATTCTTAAAATTAAAAGTTATAGTCTATTAGCCTGCGTTTGGTAGCTGAGCACGCACCCATGCCTGGCCTGGCCGCTAATGGGAAAAGATGTGTGGAAGTGTATGATTTATGAGTGCATGCGAGCAGGGGTGGAATAATTTGGTGCAGAACGGGTACTTACTGAACGGCAACAACTCGGCTACTTATCCGTACTTTCTGGTGATAAATTAGCTCTTGCTTAAAGTGGCCCAGGACCCATTTTTCATTTTGATTACTACACTTGATATCTCTTTCTTTTGCACTCTTTCTATGTCAGCAATGGTCCTTAGCATTTTTTGTGTATCAAGGCAGTGTGTTTAAGTAAACCTTCGCTCTGCTTCACTCAACCTCTTTTTTTTTATCAACGTCCCATTGTAGGGCTCTTCTTTAATCTCGCCCTATCCAGGTGCTGCTGCTGCTCACCGTCCGGCTTTACAGCAATCGCTCACCTGAAAATAACACTTCTGTCTCTGTGACCTCGTGTCATTCCAAGCTCATACGCTGGCATTTTATGAGCTACATGAGAGGAAAAGTTTTGAGTCATCTTTGAAAAAGACAAAGAATCTTGTACTAATTTCATGTGAATACTGATTGAATCCTCTCTGATTTCAGATTCTGAAAGTTTTGTTTACAAATGAACTTTGCAATGCAATTCACATATTTACATGTGTATTTACGTATTTCAAACAAACCACAGAACTGGAGAAAGCTAAGATTGTTTTTGCCTTTGTGACAAGAAAAGGTGTGTTTAGCAAATGTTTAGTAAATATTCGGCTTCCTCGTCTGGTCATTAAGAAATAAATAAACATACGCACATTCATAATACGCAAAAGGTATTTTGAATCCGATTGAGAAGATAGTTGTATTTCAATGCTTACATGCTTTGTTTTGTTTTTTCTGTTGATTGGATTATTTCAGTTCTTTCAATCTGATTAAAATGTCCTTCAGATCAAGCTCAGTGGGATTGATTGAGGGGTTTACATGAAGGCTTTTCAATCTGATTGAGCTATCAGTCCAATTACCAGTGGTGGACGAAGTACACAAATCAAGTACTTGAGTAAAAATACAGATACGTATGATAAAATATTACTCCAGTAAAAGTACTGCTTTTTCAAATTTACTCGAGTGAAAGTACAAAAGTACTCAATTTTTTATGTACTTAATTAAAAAAGTACTGATAGATAGATGTATTTTGCAATTTTATAAACACTATATTTGCACATTTTTTATAATCCTACTGCTCCAAATACCTGTGACTTTCCCAAAATAGCCACTATATTATGGCGTCAAGATATAGTTGTGTTGTTGATATGGACGATGCTGATGAGAGTGATGTAGTAATGTTCACTGTGAAGCTTACACTGCCATGTACCAGAGAGAAAACAGATTTGACCTTCTGCTTTTCAGTAAGAAAAAAGCGTTTTAAAGCTTGTTGTTTTGCAGAACATCACAGTTATATATGACACGAGAATAAGGCCTGAAGTTAGGCAGAAAATTTTAAGCAAAATATTATTATATTTTCATAATGATTAGCTTGTTAGCTTGTTAGCTAGACAGTTACCAATATTTACTTATTTTCAGTACGGTTACATTCATATCTGTGTACTAAAACAGATGTCACATAGGGCTAAATGCGTGGCATTTTAATAAAACTGCTAACGTTACAACAGTGGGGAAGATGAACGTGCATGATTTATTATATTTAATCTGTGTTATTTTAATGTTTCAGTTTTTGATAAATAAATGATATCCTTAATAATAAATGGTATCGGGTGAGAAATTTTGTATCTGTAACTTTTAATTTCGTATTCAGAACTTTTGTGGTGTTTTTGTCCTTTATACACACCTGTGATCATAGTACAGTTTAGAATACTTTAAAAAAAGAGGACTTATGAAAATATAATACTTAGGAGTGATCTTTATGTTTATGTTTTTTTTACAGTTAGTAGATGTTATTTACAGTTAAATGAAAAAGTATTGAAGTGTACTTAAAATTGTATACAACTATACAAGTGCACATTCAATACAATTGTGTTTTTACAAGAAGCTTTTAAAAAGATGACTTATGAAAGTATTTTACTTAGGAGTGATCTTTATGTTTGTGCACTCATTTTCCACAATAAGCTTTTTCTCTGACTATCATTGCATGAAAAGAGCTGCATAAATATCTTTAAAAATGTTGTCTTCGATGTTTCATGTAAAAAAGAAACAGTATACAGTTTGCCACAACATGAGGGCATGCAAATTTCCATTGTCCAGGTGAACTGTTCGTTTAATTCAGTTCTGTTGCAGTCCAGCAGATCTCCAGTCGTTTGGTTCTGCATATCAAAAGCCCTGTGGTTTGGCTCATTCACTGTCGCTGCTTGTCCAGCTGCCAGAAGACTGGAGCCCTGTCAGTCAGCCGCGACCCCGGCCGGGATCTTCCTCTACTGGGACAATGTTCACATTGATCCCGGCTTGGCTGGAGTGACAGGACGCCGCCTCCGTCTGGGAAATAAGCAGGTAAAATATTAAGTTATGGGGGCAGGTTTCAATCAATAAGCAGGCCTGTGACTGAGGTGGGCTCTGAGGTTATTTGCCCTGCTAGAGGACCCTGATAATGCAATTGAGGGATGAAACACAAGTGGATATGCTCCAAAGCACCACAGACATCGCCCGTTCCATCCAGACCTGACTGGAAACTCACAGATTTCACCAAGCGGACAATGTTGTTACTGAGCATACTGGCATCTACTCGCCATCGGCAGCCGATCCAGTGGCCTGTGTTCCAATACAGAGCAAACAAATACAACAATCTGATGATAGCAATTACAGACGTCCGTAGTACACATTTACTTTACAGACATATATCCTAAAAACTTAGTCCTGTATGCAGGGGCGGTTCTGGGGGGGGGTTGCAGGGGGGGCAGTGCCCCCTGTCAACAAGCTTAGCCCCCCTAAATTTAGATTCATATCACAGCAAGCAATTTTGGGTGAAATGCACAGTTTATATATATATATATATATATATATATAAGAAAAACATCACCAGCTGCTAAATTCAAATCTGTGTTTGCTGGCTGGCACAGAGACAGAGACACACGTTTTTAAAGCACTGCTCATTTTAACCAATCATATACGATTCTTTTGAGCTCATGAATGCAACTACCAATCAGAGGCGTTCAGATGAGTCATTGCTGAAACACGTTGTTTTGTCACCGCGCGTGCTGACTGGCTGAATTCTCTGTCTAACGTTAACTCTCTCATCAGAAATAACAAAGTAAAGATGTACGATTGCAAGTATGATATTAATTTCACAGTGTAAACATCTTTAGAGATAATTAGGAGACTGGACTATTGGAACTCGTTATATGTTGGCTTAGATCAGTCATCTCTTCAACGCTTACAGTTAGTCCAGAATGCAGCAGCTCGGCTCTTAACAGGGACAAAAAAGTATGAGCACATTACCCCAGTCTTAGCTTCACTACACTGGCTTCCTGTCTGCTTCAGGATTGAATTCAAGATTTTATTGATTGTTTTTAAGATTTTACATGGGTTGGCACCTGCATGTTTATCAGAGCTTTTACATGTCCACACTCCTGTTAAAGCACTGAGGTCGTCCAATCAGGTACTCCTGGATGCTCCGAGAGCCAGATTAAAAAATAAAGGTGACCGAGCTTTGTGGTGGCAACTGATTTGTGGAATAGTTTACCTGTACACATAAGAACTGCTCAGAGTGTTGGACATTTTAAGTCATTTCTTAAGACACACCCGTATTCCTTGGCTTTTATTTTGAGTCGAGACATTGTGACATTTTTACTGCATTCATTTTGTTTGTGTGGGAGCTTTTCCGGACATTGTGAAGCACTTTGGTCAACCTTGGTTGTTTTTTTAAATGTGCTATATAAATAAACTTGAAATTGAAATTTGAAACCCTGTTCTAGAGATTGCAGCGATACATGACATGGTGAAAAATAACTGAATGTGTCAGGAGCCAGGTTCGAACTCGGGTCTCTGATGTGGTGGTTAAGTGATCCACCACTGAGCCACAGGAGTGGTGATGTTGGACCCAAATTAAACACTTAATGCAGTATTCCAGGAAAAGAAGATTTAGTGAAAAAAAAGGTCTATGCAAGAATAATACAACAAAAGTTCTTCTCGGACTGAGATATTAACAACATCAAAAAACTAAAGAGAAAATGAAAACTCCACGAGGGGAGAAAACAGAGTCAGAGAACAATCACAATTAAAGAAAGCAACTCGAGATACCTTACTTGGGGTAGCTAGAGAGGTTTAGCAAAAACAGGCAGGAAACACAGGGCAAAGATTTAAAAATCGAGTAAGGAACAAAAGGAAAAATACGCAAATATACAGGAGGAACAAGGCACAGGTGAGCTAAATAACACTAACAAGGCCACACGAAGAAGAACTAAGGCAGAGGAGAACACAGGGGACCTCTTGAGGCACGGAGACAAACTACAGGAGGTAGGATAGTGACAGAAGGAATAATATTTAAAGTAGGCTACGATGAATTTTAAAATCGTGCCCCCCAAAAGCACAAGCCCCCCCACCCCCAGTTACTGTAGTCTAGAACCCCCCCCTGCCTGTATGACTGATATACCGCAAACCGGATCATTTTAGGGCAAGGTGATATTGATCCCTTCTAATTGTTGGAAATTACATATTGATTTACTTTGTGGTGAAAAAACAACAAAAACAACAAAAACAGGATTGCGTTATGTAAACCCTGAGTTCTGAGAAGTCTGAGATAAAATGTTGTATTTCACTTTTTTATTTGTTTTATTCTGTAGCAAAAAAAAATGCAAATATAAATAAACAAATAAAATAGAACGGTGAGTTGTTAATCCAGAATTATGAGAATTATGAGTCAGAATGCAAGCTGTTAACTTGTCATGGCATGTTTAAATACTTCAATTGTAAGATATATACATGCAATTCTGAGAAGAAAATCTTAATTGTGATAAATAAAATAAATTTCAGAAGTGTGAGATAAAAAGTCACAATTAAAATGTTTTTATGTTTTTGTATTTATTATTCTGTGGCAAAAAAAATAGCATTGCATGAAATAAACATGCAATTCTGAGAAAAATATTAAGGATAAAACACAATATTAAGGATATTTTCGTGCAAATACTGCATTGACATCCAGGGCGTAACCATTTTGTTTTATGCAATCCATCATTAACATAACACAATTTTAATCTGGTTCCTTCAAAGGAAAATAAAGTGAACTGCACAGACAGCACAAGAATGGTGAACAATACCGGCCTGGCAGTCATTAGTCATTTGTTTGGCCTCTGGGACAGGAGTCAAGACAACCCTGGCCTTTCCAGACCCCTGTGTTTCAGGTGAGGCGACCGCTGTTAGTCCCAGCAGGACAAGTGAGACGGACCCGGGACGAGCTCCTGAGGCGCTGACGAACGCCTATCTGCCGTAGAGCCCACCCTGCGCCGCTGATAAAATGTTAATGTAATTAACAGATAATGACTGTTGTTTTTAGCTGTCGATAAAGGATCAGACTCCTACAAAGTCACATTCAGATATCTGCCAGCCATTGTTGGATTCAATTATTTCCGAAACTCTCCCCCTCACCTGTCTTTATCGTCCGTGTCCCCTCCTACCTGTCTGTCTTCGTCTGTCCTCCTCTAAAGCAACCGGAGAGCCGAGGAAATCTGTTCAAGTTCACTTTAATTTAAGAGCATTTGGGATGTCTTCAACAGTGCTGATTACATTTCATCTGAATTATGTAATCAGATTACAAAAATAAAGTAATGTGATTGGTTTGAAACACTCATTATCAGATTGCAGTTACTTTTTTGATTGATTACATGATTGCCTATTATTTAATAATGGTGGTAAATTCGTTCAGAATTTATTGATTATCCCTAATTCTTATTTATTTATATTTTAAAATGTCCTTTCTAAAAATAAAAACTATCATATATATTTACAATGTCTTATATATTTGTGAAATTGTGCAAAAATTGAGCATCTGACCATTGGATTTACAGGGGAGTGTTAATATTGCATATTTTCAGACCAGCACAGTTCAAATTATTATTATATATTAATATTATATTATATTATAATATGCTTGAATCTGATTGGCTGACGAACATTCTAAGGTTTGCGATTATTCTCAGGAGAAATACTCAGCGAATGTAGTTCAGATCTAGACCGCATTACATGTAAATATCACTTCTCTAAATGATTATTTCAAAGGTCCTTACAGATTACAACAGCTAAAGAACCAAAACACACAAAAACACTGACCGGGGAAATAAATACGATAAAAAATAGGATACAAATATTTGTATATTTTTCCATGTTTTCGACACAAAAGTAATTGTATTATGCACGGAAAGCACATGCCATTTTTCTCCAGCTCTCTCCCATAGAAACACACACAGAAGTGTTGTCAATGCCGCTCTTACAATATTATCTGTAATATAGTTTAGCACTTTAAAAGCTGCATGACATTTCACACTTGGGAGGTAATAACGGTGCTGTTTTTGAGGCAGATGAACAGTTTGGCTATTACAAGAGACGCCGCTGCCAAACACTTGAGAGTCAAACTAATTCACACAAGCTTAATCGCGCTCTTTCTTTCCTTAAAGCCTCCATTGCAAGCTCTAAAATTACGTTTTAAATAACGAAGGCGTTGGATGAGACGCGTAAGAAATTAATCCTACTCGAAAGACCTTTTTAAGTACAAAGCCCTGATGTGTGTCTTGAAATACAACACATGGACAATGTCTTGGAATAATTCCTACTCGTGCGATTTAGTATGATTTGTCTAAACCCCAGTGAAGTGTAGGTTTAGGGGCGAGGGTTAGGTGTAGGTCATTCAAATTGGCAACTTGTAAAATACGTCCGATTTAGCAAAAATCATATGAATTCGTACGAATTAGCCACCTTGTAAAATATGTACGAATTGCCGTGAGATCGGGCTCAAGGCCTCAGTTTCTCACACAAACCGATGGTTTCGTGTCTTAGGACATCAGTGTATCATCACGAGCCGCAGGGTTTCATTTGGTTTTGTCTGTGTATGTTTTTTTTTACTCTCAAAGATTCTCTGCCCATTGACTGCCATTATATGACTGACAGACTGCAACGGTTTAAAATCATGGTTTGTGTTCTACTGAAGAAACAAAGTCACCTACATCTTAGATGCCCTTGGGGTAAGCAGATAAACATCACATTTTCCTTTTTTGGGTGAACTAACCCTTTAAATAGCTCTGGTGGTGCGCAATGACTGCTGGGTATTTTTTATCTCTCCACTTCACCGAAATGATATATGGATGTAGACTTGTTCCCTATGTAGTGCCCTTCAGACTGAAATCATCCAGAACTCAACCCGAATGTGGTCGGATAGCCTCTGAAGGCCACTTGGCAGGGCGCTAGCGAGGATTGGCACACACCCCGTGAGTGGGCCGCTAGTTAACTCCTGCGGTCCCAGCAGTGTTTCAGCGGAGCCGTGCTCATAAATCATGCGATCGAAGCAGGCAGCCCTCTCACCTCGGACACGGACAGGGACGCGAGGCGCAAACAAGACAAATGTATTTATTTTGAGCAGGAAACCACGCGGGGTCTATCAGGACGAGGGAAGTGCGGCCAGTGGCGCGGCTTTATTTGTACTGCTGTATTTTAATAAGCATCAAACCCAAACAAGATTAGGTGCTTCCAGTTTACAAAATGTCAGGGAAGGCAGCGCTATCAGTCATAATAAATGGGCTCATGCAAACAGTGGGGTCTTTACCATGCATAACAGTGTGTTCGGAGAGCATTGCGCAGATGCTCGGGGCTGATATGCAATTATTCTAAAGAGCATCAGAAACTGAGTGCGAGCTGGACGTTGTGCCACCGCGGCTCCAGGAATAATAATCATGCTGCTTCTTATGTGCTGTTGCATGATCATACTGAAGAAAATCACTCACAACTGAAAATGTGGATCCCGTCTGTTAAGGCGTTTTTACATTGCATGATAAATGCTAGGCCTACTTTCAGCAGTTCATTTATTTTGCATATTATGATATCATGCAGGCTATAGTCTGATATTTGGCCATTATTGAGATGATTGGCATCAGTATGGTTGATTCTTACCTGAAATCCACTGACAGCCCTGTTTCCATCGTAGACTATTTGAGACAAACCACCTTAAAAAAATAATCTCTGTAAATATAATATAACTTTATAGAATTGCAAGGCAATATTTAAAATTCACATTTTAGTTTAGTGTTCATTTCATTTCAGCAATATAATTTACTGTCAAATAAATCATATGTATTATTTCAGGCACGCTGCTTTATACATATATACACTTACATTTTTTAAGTTGTAAATAAAACCAAGAATATCGTTTGTTTTACAGGAAAACTTCAGTATTTTTACATCAAAAGTAACATTTAATTTATTTAATTTTATAATGATGTTGCCTTTAAGGAATGAAAACATTATTTTTGAATGTTTTTAAATCATTCAAAATCATTCAGTTTTTGAAATGTTTAGAAAACTTTTTGGTGGTTAATATCAAGAAAACGTTCAATTAGATTTTTTATTTCATTTCAAATTAATTTTGGCAAAAAAACTTTACATGGGAATGTTACTTTTGAATGTTCTCTGAACATCCTGAAACAAGTAGTGACATAAAAAAACATTAGACGAACATTCAACTAAAACATTTCAGGAAAATATCAATGTGAAAATGTTCAATTAGATTTTTTAGAAGAATGTTTATTTCTTTGAGAAAATTTCAAATTAATTTTGCATTTCTTAATGCAACTGTGAAAAAAAAAATGTTTTTTCGTTTTAATTTTTTTATGAAATATGTCAAGATTGACCACTGACAGACCCACGCTGCTCGAACACCAATTATAGAGTTATTAAGAGATTAATATTATTTCAGGCTTAACGCAAGCTTTATAACTTCCGCCGACTACTACAAAAAATACGAATAAATAGAGAAATAGATAAAAAAGAGAAGCATGTTTACAGTAACGCACTTGACATTATATTCCCATTTTCATGTCTATTATGTTAACCCAGCTCCCTGGCACTATGTGTTTGAGCACTAATGATGCATCAAGGAAGAATGCAACTATATTCTCCAGTGATGCATATAAATATAAATGCATCATTCATTCATGCCAGTGAGTTCCAGCCATTTCTTGGAAAAGTGCTCATGCAATTAGAGTTAATTCAATCAAAAATGATGAACAGACAAAAAGGGGTCGGGGTGGAATATGTGTTATGATTGTATATATATTGGACATGATTTGATCAACGACACTAATAACAATCTAAAAGACCCCTGCAGACGTCCATCACCCGAAGTCGCTCACCTGTCCCGTGTGACACACCTGAGAGAGCTACCAATCAGAGGTGAGTGGCACTTTCGTCCTCTAGTAAAATCAAGCATATCCATCCCCCGGGTCGAGCGTAATTACCATGCAGAGGAGAGGAGAGAGCCTGTCACACTTGACCTTGCCTGACATTAGAGTATTGTATATCTGCAATGCTAAATAATGAGGATATCACAGAATCAGGTGCTCAGGTATGAACAGGGTTTACGAACGGCATGCACCTCGAAGTAATGAACACAGAAATCATTCATCAATTCGACTGCTGCGTCCGTCCCCAACCACCGAACAGCAATAACCCGGATGGGCCTCCGTATTTAAATAAATCTTCCCAAAGTGCCGTGTATAGGATAATGGGGGTCATCCGCAATGGCTTTCGGGAGGTTTGTACCTCTCAAACGAGCCCCATCTTCTTCTCTGACAGAAGGCTTTTCTTACCATACGTGCGCTGTTCACTAAAGAAGATGTATTGACTGGTCAAGAGGTGACACTAAAGACAAGGTTGCAGATCAGAACGTGCATGCATTTAACTAATGTGGAGTGAAATATAGTCTTCAATGTTTTCTTAAATAGCATCACTGATGAAGAGAAGGTAAACAGGGTTCATCTGGACTTTAAACTGTTGAGTGCATACATACAAGTCCAATAAAGTGTGAAACAGGAGAGATCGAGACAGAGACGCACTTTCTCCTTCACTGCCATAAATATATATCCATAAGAATCCTCTACTTCAACAAACTCACCAACTTCATAAATAACTTTACAGCCATTAGTGAAGCAGAACAAATAAAGATCCTATTAGGAGAGGGACAGACAGAGATACGTGTGGATGTGTCACAGCCTGAGAGACAGTAGGTGAGTGTGTGTGTGTGTGTGTGTGTGTGTGTGTGTGTGTGTGTGTGTGTGTGTGTGTGTGTGTGTGTGTGTGTGTGTGTGTGTGTGTGTGTGTGTGTGTGTGTGTGTGTGTGTGTGTGTGTGTCTGTGCGTGTGTGTGTGTGTGTGTGTGTGTGTGTGTGTGTGTCTGTGTGTGTGTGTCTGTGTGTGTGTGTGTGTGTGTGTGTGTGTGTGTGTGTGTGTGTGTGTGTGTGTGTGTGTGTGTGTGTGTGTGTGTGTGTGTGTGTGTGTGTGTGTCACAGCCTGAGAGACAGCAGGTGAATGTGTATGGTGTCTGACCTGACCTGCGTGTGTGTTATTGTCCACCACAGTGATCCTTAGTATGTATATATGTATGTTTCTATGTAAGTTAAAGACTGTGGTATCAAACGTTCACACGTTCTAATGTGTTACACTTTAATACTTCAAATATGTTATATTATTCCATTCTATTAATGGAAGTTCATGTAATTATTATATTATTGTTATTATTATTTTATCTTTTTGTACATGTATACTAAGCTTTGGTAATATTGTAACATTTACAGTCATGCCAATAAAGCAATTTTGAATTGAATTGAATTGAATTGAAATTGAATAAAGCCAAATGCACTACCAGTCAAAAGATCAAATAATAATTACGTTTTTTTTAAGTCTGCTTTTTAATGCTTTTATTTGATCAAAAAAGTTAAAACAGTAATATTGTGAAATATGTGAATATGTGTTAAACTGTAATGTTTTCTGTGATGTACAAAGCTGTATTTTCAGCATCATTACTCCAGTCTTCAGTGTCACATGATCTTCAGAAATCATCATAATATGCTGCTCAAGAAACATTTCTGATTATTATCAATGTTGAATTATGAATAGAAAGTTCAAAAGAGAAGCATTTGTTTGAAATAGAAATCTTTTGTAACATTATAAATGTCTTCACTGTCACTTTTGATCAATTCATTCCATTATTGATTAATAAAAGTAACTTTTAGAAGGTAGCATATCAAAATGATTCAGCAGCATAACTGTTTTCAGCATAATAATCCCAAAAAGTTCCTTGAGCAGCAAATTAGCACATTCGAATGATTTCTGAAGATCATGTGACACTAAAAGAAAATGACCACTAAACAAGAAAGGGCACATTATCATGCTGACAATGGGAATAAAAGCAGTGCATGCACATAAAAAGACAACAGACAGAGAATACCGAACACTCACAGCTCATGCTCAAATTGATTTCCCGTGTCCGACGAAGTCAATGTCTTCTTGTTTCAATAGTTCGCCTCTTTGACCTTTCCGTCTCATCTTCTTTAGGCTGAATTTACGTCTTAGTGTTTGTCTTGGCCTTTTCATTTGCTGTGTTCACATTACACGTCCCAAACAAACTGAACAACTGCTCCAATGATGACAAACCAGTCACATAAAAACACTCAGACACTGTGTGAATGTAGAGGACTTCAGCTTGTCCACAAGCCCAGCACACGTCCACTATACAAGCATTCGGATAGTTTGTGTGGCTGTCGTTTTATAAAGACAACCTCGGAAAACTATACAGTTTGCTGAAATCAAGTCCAAGCGCCATGACGGCTTCATATTTGCTGCAATCTTGCAGAAACGTCTTCAGTTTGGATGCAAAAGCTTGGCGTATGATTACGGCTGAACACAGTGTGCATGAACACATTCAGATTCAGAGTCGTGTGCATCTCTTAATTTCAGCGTCACATATGTCTTCTGCAGATATAATCAACTCTCTGGTGTTGGTTATTTGGGGGTCACACTTGTGTTGTTCACGGTCAAAACTGACCAAACACCTGAAATGTAACTTTTTTTATTTTCAGTAAAATCAATGTAATATATGAAGAGCTCTTTTCCAAAACGCGATAAACGCCAAATTAAAAAAAAAAAAGAGTTCGTCATGCCATTTTGCTGTGTACTGAACCTATTCACTGCTCCATCAATGTTTCATGCCAAATCGCTATATTTCCTTGTTTAAAATGTGCCTCACTCTCCTGACCTCACAAAGAGGCGCTCTAGCGACTGACGCTAAAAGCTGTAGCCTTTGGCGTTCCTTGTTAGAGCGCCCGCCTCCCGCGCCGGAAACCCGGGTTCGAGACCCACTCGGTGTGATGGTGCGGACCCGGGGGGGTTTAACAATCATTGTTTAACATGTTCAGACTGAGCCAACAGACCATTTTAACATGATAAATTGAATATTAACAAAATGTATGGGTCTAGGTAAAAAAATGTCAATTTCATGAAAACTATTAAAATGGATTTATAGCGTTTTGGAAAAGAGCTCTTCATATTTTTATTACATCATATTTTTTATTTTTTATTTTGAGAGAATCTCATGGTACTAATGAATATTTATGCAATATTTTCCCATAGAAAATATATATATATATTTTTTTTAATCTAAGGTTTTGGTCTTACTTTTCAATTATGGTGATATTTTCATGTTAAAATACCTTTAAAGACAATACCTTTAAAATAAAAATTTTTAAGTCAGATTAGTGTCATCTGGTCGGAGTAAAAAAGAAAAACATGTGTAATTTCATGTTTTAGCCACTAGATTCCTATTTAGCGCTATATAAAAGGCTTATAAACTCTCTATACTAGTGCTATTTAGGCATAGAGACTTATTATTATTAAGTTGTAGATCTGGATATATACACAACTTTTAGTAAAGGTTTAGATTTTTTATTTTCTTTTGGTTTGGTTTGAAATATTAGATTTTGCATAAATTTTACTACAGTCAAATCTGAGCACAGAAAAATACATTTTGTTACACATAACACCAACATTCAACAATAATGTAATGAACATGAACCGGAATGCTTTATCAGAGATTAATCAATCTGATTTCAACCTCTTGTTTGAGTCTTCTGGCTCAACTTTCCCATATTGTTACAGCCACACCAGTTTGTGTGTGTGTGTGTGTGTGTGTGTCTGTGTGTGTGTGTGTGTGTGTGTGTGTGTGTGTGTGTGTGTGTGTGTGTGTGTGTGTGTGTGTGTGTGTGTGTGTTATGTACTCTTGATGTTTTAGTGTGTTTTGACTGCATTTTTTGGCCAAATTAGTGATTTTATTTCATGCTTTTGTAGAAACATGCTTTGTGTTACAGTCACACTAGTTCATATATCCGGCAGCCATATCACCCTGCAGCCCAAGACCGGTTCCCACTGAAGCTAAGCAGGGTTGAGCTGGTCAGTACTGGATGGGAGACTCCTGGGAAAACTAGGTTGCTGCTGGAAGAGGTGTTAGTGAGACCAGCAGGGGGTGCTCACCCTGTGATCTGTGTGGGTACTAACATCCCAGTGTAGTGACGGGGGCACTGTACTGTCAACAAGCACCATCTTTCGGCTGAGACGTTAAACCGAGGTCCTGACTCTCTGTGGTCATTAAAAATCCCAGGATGTCCTTCGAAAAAGGGTAGATGTCTGACCTCGGCATTCTGGCCAAATTTCCCCATTGGCCTCCTAATCATCCCCATACACTGATTGGCTTCATCACTGTCTCCTCTCCACCTGTAGCTGGTGTGTGGGGGGGGGGCGTTCTGGCGCACTATGGCTGCCGTCGCATCATCATCCAGGTGGATGCTGCACACTGGTAGTGGACAAGGAGATATCATCCCCCCCCCCCCCCCCCTTACAATTTTTTGTCTAAAATGACTGAACAGCGCCAGAGGGTGCTGAAAATATGACTTTATTTAAAAACATGCACACATTTACTCTTGACAGCTGCATTAATGTTTTACATCTTATTACAGTTTATTATGAATCTACAGGAATTGCAACAATTGCCTACATTTTCAGGTAAAAACAGAAATCGGAATAAAAAATTATAGTTTGCATCAGATATTAGTTGTGAAATGTTATGCATTTAGCTACTTTTTACCTCAATACAATAAAATGTATGTGTATATTTATATATATATATATACATTTAATTATTTTTTATTATAATTTATATGATTTCAACTAGTTTGCAACATTTCTTATTTTAATTTGTTTTAATTTGAACTATACATTTTAAAACTAAAAAAAAGAAATTTTTACATGCAAATAAATGCATAAAAATATCAAATATGACTTTAAAACTTTTGTCATCCTCTCAGCAAACATAGACGATGCTTAGAGATTCTACCCATGTAGAGCATGTCTAGTCTCGTATGAGGTGTTATTTTTGCCTTAGAAAGCAGCTGTTAAGCAGACAGTAGACCGCCAGGTAGCTCTCTCACCAATATGTTGTTTAAAGGCTATCTTTATTGAATCATTGACAAACTTTTTATGCAAAAATGGCAAATTTATTCACAGCATTAATGTTTCTGCAGTCCACTTTCCTTTCTGCTGTTTGTTTCCCCGGCATCTGTTCAGCTCTCGGTGTCACAACACAGTCTGTCAGACGCAACCTCACGCTGAGATAGCTGTTAATGGGAAGCTGTGTTTTTATCTCCCGTTAACCACGCCTCTAATGACAGACAGCACCACGCGCCTGACCTCTGCCACTCGAGCACCCATCATGAGGAGCGTCACCAGTCATCGAGGGCTTCACAAGTCAACATCACGCTCATTCTTAGAGTCAGTCCTTTGACCAAATGTAGTGACATCCACCCTGACTGAGGTCCATTGAGCCATATGGTTCATAACTGTACTTAAGTTTTGTTTGTCACTCATTGGGGGGGGGGAGCAACTCTCAGCTGGTTCAATTGCCATTTAAGGTTGAAATAATAGGCTACTCTGTGCAAATACAAGAACACTAATGCATCGAGTACACAAGGTTTGTTCATGCTGCTCCCAAAGTCACATTTATTTATACAGTACAGATTGTTTCAAAGCAAAGTGAAATGACCATGTCATTTAGTTTGTCATAAAGTTTAAAAAAAAACTTAAATAAATTACAGTTTCCCGTTTTATTCAGATTGTTTAAATGCAAATAACAATTCGATAGAAAACATAAAAAAACACAGACATTATTAATTCATTCATTCTTTTATACATTTTTATATTTATTTGTTTGTTAGTATATATAACAAAAGATATGATGCATATTTTAAAATGATGTTACGATAAATGTAAAACATAAAAAATTGAATAAAAGATGTTTCAAAATTGTGTTTACTTGCAGTAATTCAACTTTGACAAACTTTTTTGTATCTTTTCAAATTTAGTTTTTTTCAAATCTATTTTTTTCTGGTGAAATTAAGCTTTAAAAATCACCAAAAAGTTAAAAAAAAAGTTTTTAAAGGAATTGTCTAAAGGAATTGTCTAAAGAAATTGTATTAAATAATATGGTATTGTCTTTATAATAAATACTATTTTTACTTTGTATGAACGGTTTTGTCTTTGGGAAAATAAATATTTTTCATTCTGTTTAAATTAATATGTAAGGTCTGAACCAAACATTTAAGATAATTTGGAAAACAAATACTTTTGGCTGTAATAAAATTAAATATGAAATATTTTAAATTAAATATGAATATTAAGTTGGTCCACTTATTTAAGTGCAGCTTCATAAAAATGTATTAAAATGTGCCAATGTTACATAATTCAAACAATTTCAGCTGTAAAGCAGCTCTACAGAAGACAACAGTGTCATTATGCAGATCAATTCAGTTCAGTGCTGATTTAATTCAGTTCAATAACAGGGTCAATGCATCAAAATTCATCCGTTTTAAAATGAAATGCAACTCTACTAAAGACAGTTGTTCAGATGAGGACTGACTCTGACTGTAATCCACAACACAAGTACATTTAAGGAATATGCATTTCTACTATTTCTTGCATTCCCTGGGAATCGAACCCACAACCTTGGCATTGCAAGTGCTATGCTCCACCGTTTGAACTATACAGGAATGCATTTGATTATATTTTACGCTTTTACCATTGACACTTGTTACATACACGCAGTACAGTCTAAAGATGTGGTGCACCAGGCCTCAGCGTGGGCTTGTCAAACACATGCGCTAATATCTCCTCATAGGAGCCCAATGAGCCATCACACACGTCCCCCATCTGCCAGGACTTCACAGAGGGACACAGACGGAGCTCTCCAGCTTTTCCCTCCAACTGCAGCCAGAGCGAATGGAGGAGAATGCATGAGCACAGGTGAGAAGAAATCAGCCACAGTACGTTGTAGAATGCAGCCGCGGCAGGGATCGGCGTGAAATGCAATCTTCTTCTTATAAACCACCGCCGCGGTTCATCTTATAAGGCGCTCTCATTTCGCTCTGCCAGGTGTAATCTTGCCAGTGGATGCACAAAAACTCAAAGCAGAGAAAAACAGCGGCTGCCTCAGACAGAAAAAGACATATAAGTTTAATAGTATCCTTTAACATCTCCTTAACCCGGCGCGCGGGACTCCCTCGGCCCCCTCCTAACCCGTGGCCCCTCGAGGGCTGTTTGATTCTCCTGTCGGGGGGCCGCTGATGAGCTGCTCAGGCCACCGTGAAATGCACCATAACCTGCCAGAGCAAGCGGCCCGGGCGAGATTGCCGTATTTACTTTTTAATCTGGCCGCCTTAATACACACGATAAAAACTTTGTCACATTAGATGGTGACAGATGGGCCCGGAGATGTTATTGCTGGTCCAGGGGCCCGAGTGCAGAGGGAATGGCATTCGGGGGATGGGTGAGAAAACCGCTCGACCCAATCATGATAATTTTTCATCACTCCAATTACGTTGTTGAGTGCGCTGCCGCACACACACAAACACACACACACACACACACTCTCTCACACACACACACAAACACATACTCACACACACACACACACACACACACACACACACACACACACACACACAAACACATACTCACACACACACACACACACACACACACACACACAAACATGCACGCACGCACGCACGCACGCACGCACGCACGCATGCTCGCACGCACACACACACGCACGCACGCACGCACTCACACACACACACACACACAAACAAACAAACAAACAAACAAACAAACAAACAAACAAACAAACAAACAAACACACACACACGCACACACACACTTCAGTGACATCAGTAAGATAAAATGAGTTGTCCTCGGGAGTGTAACGCCATGTCGGCAGGAAATCAACTGTCTCTACAGGTCACCAGGTGCCAGCTAAAGAATCAGCGTCTCTATAAAGCCCTTCCCCCTCCTCATCAGCGCAAAAGCGCGCGATTTCTTTCGGTCACAGAACAAAGGAAATTAACATGGAGGATTTCTAAAAGACACATTTATTTCATGACTATTAAAACCATCTACTCAAGAAACAAGATGAACATTAATGTTGTACTCGGCCTTTCATATGCTTGATGTGATTATTTTGAATGTGAATTATTTAGGACAATGTGGGATAATTCTTAATCTGGGCCTAAACCGTGTAATGTGTAGGTTGTGCCAAATGCGATGTTTAGTCTCTAAAAGAAGCTGGCGTCGTAAGTCATGAGTGGTGTGGATGACCGTTAAACTTTAGCATCATGTATGATTACTAGTGGTGGGCATAGATAATTTTTTTTAATCTAGATTAAAATGGCTCATTTGAATTCTGCCGAAGGCATTCAGAATATGTGTGCTACCCAAATAATGACTAAAAGTAAGTCTTTGAGAACGGGTTTCTCAAGCCAGGTGGCGCATTAGACCAGGGGCTCATCTCCTGTTTCCAAAATGCATCACAAACTTTAATCTCTTCCTGTCACGAGAGATGAGGTCGAGGACTCAAATGCAGAGAATGGTTTCTTTTAATAATAAAATAAAACAAAGAAGAACAAAAACCACCCCGAAGGGGAAAAACAAGCAGGCAGGCAGGCAGGCATAAAACTGGAGCACAGTCAACATGAAACACTCACGTAACGTACGACACATGAAAGACAACGGATCAGCACAGGACTGCAGACACAAGGAGACTATATAGGGAAACAAACGAGGGAGACACAGCTGGAGCCACTGAAACAATGATTAAGTAACAAGATGGGAGGGGACAGACAATCGACATGGGAGCACATGGCACCAAACAAACAACAAGCCATGTGCTCAACACACAGAGACATCTGGTGGCCAGCCTGGGCACACCAGCAGGACCGTGACATAACCCCCCCTTTAAGGAGCGGATCCCAGACGCTCCACACACACTAAACAGAAAAATGTCTAGGAGGGAGGTGGGCCAGGCCCGTGGAGTGGAAGAGGGCCTGGAGCAATGGGCACACAGGGGTGCCAGGGTGGGGCTGGCCCTGGAGCGGGCTCTGTGGGTTCCCAGACCGGAGCGGGGTCCAGGACCGGAGTGGACTGCATGGGCTCCCAGACCGGAGCGGGCTCTGGAGCGGAGTCTGTGTGCTCCCTGACTAGAGCGGGCTCTGGAGCGGACTGCGTGGGCTCCCGGAACGGAGTGGGGTCCTGGACTGGAGCGGACTCCGTGGGCTCCTGGATCGGAGCGGGCTCTGGAGCGGACTCTGTGGGCTCCCGGACCGGGGCGGAATGCGTGGGCTCCCGGATCGGAGCGGGCTCTGGAGCGGACTCCTTGGGCTCCCGGATCGGAGCGGGCTCTGGAGCGGACTCCGTGGGCTCTCGGATCGGAGCGGGCTCTGGAGCGGACTGCGTGGGCTCCCGGAACGGAGCGGACTGCGTGGGCTCCCGGAGCGGAGCAGGCTCTGGAGCGGACTCCGTGGGCTCCCGGAACGGAGTGGGGTCCTGGACTGGAGCGGACTCCGTGGGCTCCTGGATCGGAACGGGCTCTGGAGCGGAATACGTGGGCTCCCGGACCGGAGCGGAATGCGTGGGCTCCCGGATCGGAGCGGACTCCGTGTGTTCCCGGATCGGAGCGGACTCCGTGGTCTACCGGATCGGAGCGGGCTCTGGAGCGGACTCCGTGGGCTCTCGGATCGGAGCGGAATGCGTGGGCTCCCGGATCGGAGCGGAATGCGTGGGCTCCCGGATCGGAGCGGAATGCGTGGGCTCCCGGATCGGAGCGGGCTCTGGAGCGGACTCCGTGGGCTCCCGGATCGGAGCGGAATGCGTGGGCTCCCGGACCGGAGCGGAATGCGTGGGCTCCCGGACCGGAGCGGAATGCGTGGGCTCCCGGACCGGAGCGGAATGCGTGGGCTCCCGGACCGGAGCGGAATGCGTGGGCTCCCGGACCGGAGCGGAATGCGTGGGCTCCCGGATCGGAGCGGAATGCGTGGGCTCCCGGACCGGAGCGGAATGCGTGGGCTCCCGGACCGGAGCGGAATGCGTGGGCTCCCGGACCGGAGCGAAATGCGTGGGCTCCCGGATCGGAGCGGAATACGTGGGCTCTCGGATCGGAGCGGAATGCGTGGGCTCCCGGATCGGAGCGGAATGCGTCGGCTCCCGGACCGGAGCGGAATGCGTGGGCTCCCGGACCGGAGCGGAATGCGTGGGCTCCCGGACCGGAGCGGAATGCGTGGGCTCCCGGACCGGAGCGGGCTCTGGAGCGGACTCCTTGGGCTCCCGGATCGGAGCGGGCTCTGGAGCGGACTCCGTGGGCTCTCGGATCGGAGCGGGCTCTGGAGCGGACTCCGTGGGCTCTCGGATCGGAGCGGGCTCTGGAGCGGACTCCGTGGGCGGAGCGGGCTCTGGAGTGGTCACTGTGACGGCCACCATGGCCTCCAGGACCACGGGGCTGGAGTTCACTGGAGACATGCCGGCTGCCCGTACCGACCTCATAGGTGGATCATCCAGCTTGCATACCAGCCTCAGAATCCCGGGGTGCACTGCAGCTTCAACGACCGCCACTAGGGGCACCGCAGCTCCGTCTGCCGCCACTGAAGGAGCTGTAGCTTCGTCGCCCACCACCTGGGCTGGGGAACGTGCCAAAGACTCCACAAATTGCCCAAAATTCAGGTGGTCCAGCCCCCTCATCCTCCACCAGCTGAGAGGCTCATCCAGAGCACTGTTGAAAAGGTCTTTGAGGGCCGCCTCGTTGTACCCTAACCCCTCAGCTGCACCGCTGAACTCTACGGCAAACCTCCTCACGTCATTGCCCTGCTGACGGCAGGAGCTCAGGGCCTTAAACTGGAGGATGCGTTGGTATAGGGGGCTGGAGATAGTGGCGGGTGGTGGGCGGTCCAAACCTCTCCTCTGCTGAGTCCTCATCTTGGCTGATCCGTTCTGTCACGAGAGATGAGGTCGAGGACTCAAATGCAGAGAATGGTTTCTTTTAATAATAAAATAAAACAAAGAAGAACAAAAACCACCCCGAAGGGGAAAAACAAGCAGGCAGGCAGGCAGGCATAAAACTGGAGCACAGTCAACATGAAACACTCACGTAACGTACGACACACGAAAGACAACGGATCAGCACAGGACTGCAGACACAAGGAGACTATATAGGGAAACAAATGAGGGAGACACAGCTGGAGCCACTGAAACAATGATTAAGTAACAAGATGGGAGGGGACAGACAATCGACATGGGAGCACATGGCACCAAACAAACAACAAGCCATGTGCTCAACACACAGAGACATCTGGTGGCCAGCCTGGGCACACCAGCAGGACCGTGACACTTCCCGTCCCAATCCCACGAAAAAACTGGGGGAAAATCCCATTCCACTCCCGGAAGAATGACTCCCATTCCCTCCCACTCCCGTGTTGTTGTTTTTTTTTTTTTTTTTGCCGATAACTGTCAATTACAGTAAAAATATAGTACAGATCACAGCGTGCCCAGCTTATTAGTTGAATAAAAACCCAAAATGTAGTTTTTTGTTATTATATTGAACTGAAAGCCATTTTATGCACAGTGTTGCACAGATTAAATTTCATGTAAATCATCCATGCTAACACACACGTCTTCTATTTTAATTTTTTAGACATTTCACTCTCTATAGATATATTTTTCAAAGACGGAGTTTCGAAGTTTCTCGCTCAAGTTCACATGAGACCTAAAGCGCATCCTTTTTGCTTAAAAGCGCAACGTTTCGTTGTTATTCTGAGTGCACACAAATAAACGTAGAGTCTTTACAGATTCGAAAGATGTATTAGGCTACTTTTATCTGTATGACCAAGAATGACGGAGATGTAAGAGCAAGTGAGCGCACCGGAGCCTGACCTGCAGCAAACGCGCTTCCACACAAACACTTCAATAGCGCACATTTCTCTAGGTTAACATCATATTGAGCGGCCATGTAAAGTTGCTACTACATACATCTTTCAAATGAAAAGCCATATTTGAGGTTGATGAATGATAGGTGAGCGTTTGGATGTCCTGCCCGATTGTATTACCACATAGACCAGCCGTTAACAATCTGTCCATCACGGACTGCGAGCCTCTAGTTCGAAGACTCGTTCTCGCCCCCTACAGTGCAATTCGGCTAGGTATACATCCGCGCTAAAATATCAGGGTGAAAGTCATCATAGCTTGCGTAGTATAGACCCAGCTCCCAACCCAACTTTGAGAATAGATTAACGGCGATATTTTTTTTATCGCCCGATAAGAGTCTCACGTTAACGCAGCACGTTAACGCCGATAACGGCCCACCACTAATGATTACACACATATAAAAGATCTGTAAGTTTGTTATCTTCCACGAAATAAATGAAATATCAGATGACGTGGGCATGGCCCCAGAAACCATGGACATGGGATTATATGGATTATAAAATCCATGGATTATAAAATCCCAATTTTATAAAGAATTGTCTCTGGGATGTGATTTTCAAGTATTTTATCCTTCTTGCCACAAAGATAACGTTACCTAACTCGAATTTGAGAGACTATTAATCTCGTTTTATTGTTACCGTGGCAAGAGAAGCGAGATTAATAAGATATACTGATGTTAGTGATCGCTGGACGACCACTTAATAAAGTATAAATTATAAGTTAAATATTAATATTACTTTAATCAAGCAATATTGAATCTTTAACAAATAATTCCCGGAGCTGAAATAATAGCTTCATATAAAATGGCATTACATAATGGTGGAGAATGAACGGGCATTAAAGATTAATCTGAAAATCAATAAACATCCACCAGAGACAACAAGGATACTTTTCAATTTTTATCGGGAAAAATTGAGTAAATACAGAGAAACAAGCGGTTATTTGTGATATTGCATTCTTGTTTGTAAAACACAGTGCGTTTTAAATGAAAGAGAGTGTAATTGTTAACTCGAGTTTGTTGAGAACAAATAGAACTGCAGTAAATAAAGTCGCTCTAAAAGCGCGCGAGAGGCGAACGAGCGTGTTCCTTGTTGCCCCTCTCTTAAGGCCTCCGTGGTAATGTGTTGTGAGTGCGTGTCCCACTGCAAACCCAGCCACGTTATTCTCCCGGCTGTAGGGTATTAAAGTAGCTAATTAATTAATTCTCAGCCATTATTTAATTTCACACGAGTGAAATTTAAACGCGCGGCGCTCAGACAAAGGAGTAGCCCATTCGGTTTAAGAAGGGAGAGATTTGCGATCGATTGAATTGTTTTATGTGTGCTGTCTAAACAGACAGATATCAGCATAAGGGCCCGCCGAGGCTTTTGATGATTTATAATTAATACGTAGATTAATTTCTCGCCCTAAACGAGTGAGATTATGTGCTATAAAAGATTAAAGTCTGAACAATGCTTGTTGATTTTGAAGCGTGGAGCACATTTACAGGTCACAGGCACTGAGCTGCCATAGCGACCTGTTTAGCCAGGAAGTCGTAAAAAAAAAAACCTTCCGGGCATTTGCTAGTGGAGACTTAGGTTGTTGTGCTGTGGGATGTGTTTCACGTACATACATTTATTTGTGGCGACCCACCACGATATCAAAACTTTTCCAAAAGGCTTTATTGAATAAACATGAGCACGTAATGCATGTTTAAAAATCTAAACGAGGCGCAAGTGTTTTTATATCACTGTATTTCTGAAGGAACACCATCTTTAGAAAATGTTTGATGTCATTTTAATTTCATCTTGCATGTTATATGTCTGATAAAGCAGCGTTTGTAAGCTCAGTTTACAGCCGTTACCGGGCGCAAACCTCTAACGTTAACGTTATTTCTCCCTCTTTTAAGCGTCTCCTGCTGGCAGAGAGTGAATTTGCATTTTTAATAAGTCCGTCCAAGTAGTTATCGCTGCATCTCAGTCCGTCTGATTTACGAAGCAAACATATTTTACTTGTTATAATAAATAATCTACTCCAGAGGGACTTAGCTGTAGTTATTGATTCTATTTGAATGTTGACCGGAAGTTAAGTCAGGGCCACAAACATGCGCATGCGCGGTAACGTTTATTTATGTTGTTACTGTTGAAACCGTCTATAGCACTTGTATATTATTGCTCTTTTGCTGATTTTAATTGTGTCCATTGTCCTTGTTTGTCAGTCGCTTTGGATATAAAGTGTCTGATAAATGACTAAATGTAAATGCATAGACTTCCAATAACAATGTTATTGACATTGATCACAATTATTATGACCAAAATTATTATGGGTATTAGTATTATCACAGTACTGTCAAAATAAGATGGAAATGTTTGAAAAGTACCTGCCATAATGCAACTCATTTTTTTGTGTTTTAGATGTGCCACTGCAATTTCACAATGATATATGCTATCAAATGTCCATGAGACACATTTTATGTTTATTCTAATTTTATTGGTTTTTACCCATACTTTAAATGTATGATCTGAAGGCATCTTTTGATATTCTTCTTGTGCAAGCAGACACTGTATTAAGCAGCACATAACCTAATGAAAACATCTGCCAAATGTATTTTCTTTGTAAACAAAGAGTTGTGAAATCTGAATGCTGCTGTATTATTACAACAGGAGCGTAACATTTATACCCATATGCATCCACAGCTGGCAATATAATCACTGAACATTTGTTTTTATTAATTCTTTCTTCATCTCAGTCCATTGCATTTCCCTCTGTCTGTCTCTCTGTGCCTCCAGCGCCCTGAGTTGACTAACTTTGATTCCCATCTCCCTGTCTTTAATTCTTGGCTAAATGTAATAAGCGGGTTTGTTTGTGAAATGAATATGGTCGGTAATGAACAGCTGCTGGGGCTGCGGCACATTGAACCATCGCCCCGGCTCTTCGGCTCGGTGTCGCTCTCTCCCAAGTGCCATGCTGGGGTAAGCCGCTAATGAAACGAATGTAGTCACAGATCTCATTTTTCAGGCAATTCTTGTGTAAACGGGAGATTTTCCAGACTATGCGCTCTGCTGTGAAGGGGCTCCCATAAATCAAGCGGGCCTCCTCCTCCGCGACTTGACACAGATGTGCGTCTCTCGCACACAATCCCAATGACTAACGCCACAAACAGCCGCTGGAATAATCAGAGATGCTCAACTGTTTGCCTAAATAATACATTTTGTAACACTGTGATATGACAGCAAAATATACACACTATAGCATCATGTATAGAAATGAACAGTTCGTCACAATTTACTTACATTCATGTCATCCTAAACACATTTAATCAAAGTACTGTCTGTGGAAAAACATGCATCTACCAACTCCAAAAACATGCATTCAGTTCATTGCATTTTCCATCTGAAAAGAACAATATCTCATAAACGATGATTACAAACCAATATTTGCCATCAATGTCTTCACACACAGTGTAGGTTTTATGGTGTTTCTTGTCATTTTTAAGACTGAAAATGTAAATTACCATCCACAGTCATTCTATGGAAAAGTAGTGGATATTTGGCTTATTTAAATTATCAGCGTTGGCCATTATATTTATTCTTTTTTAGCTATAAGTGTCTATTGAGTGTCTATTCCCAGGGAACACACATACTGGCAATACAAATGTATAGCCTGAATGTACTGTAAGTCGCTTTGGATAAAAGCATAAATGTAAATGTAAATGTATTGTATTTTTATTTTCCAAGCACAGAGCTCCTTTGTCACGTTAGACGCCATATTGAATTTAACACTGATGAAAATAAAGCTTTGAGGGACAAATATAAGGCCTGTTTACACCAAATAATAACTATAATATTAATTCAACATTGTTCCACATTTAAAATAATAGCAGATTTCACACCACAATTATGACAAAAATGACACATATTGTCGAAATCACTTTCAGAGAATCCCAATTCTCTGTCTTACCCCTTCCCCTTAGTGGGGAAGTAAGGGCTACTTCTGATTTTGATCGAGGGGAGGGGTAAGGGGAAGGGGTAGATACCCCTTAAAACCAAGCATTTCCGTGAGCTTACTTGAAACCAAGGGGTACCCAGAACACACTGCGGCCAGATCATCCAGAGAGTCCCATAAATGTAAGTATTTTCGGCTTAAATAATTGATTTAAAAATTACGACAGTCTTGTTTTGTGCTCTACACAGTCCTGTACATATATATTTGCATCCATGTTCTTAATTGAAACGTTTTTAAAAATCGCTATTTTTCCACACTAACATTATGTGGATAATGATTCAGCATATGATTTGCACAACAGTCCCGCATTTCTCTGACTAGATAAAACATCACTAAAACCCACGCAATCGACATAAACACACTTACAGACGTTTGTGATCAACACTTGTCGCCTCTGGTGACGTAGCAGCCAGCTAGCGACGATGTATGATGACGTAACAGTAACCAAGTGGTGCCTCGTTTCATAGGGGTGTGTTTCCCCCCTAGCGCTTACCACTCTGTTTCGAGGGACAAGGGCTAGGGGTAAGACGAAGGGGAAGGGGCAAGAGAGAGAAATGGGATTCACCCTTATTCTCCTCTGGCCAGACGAAACCAGCATGTTGTGATTTAATTTCAGGCTGCGACACAGGTCAGATTGTGCAGAGGATCCTTATGTAATAGTTCTTTATAACTAATGTTGAAGGGCACCTATTATGCAAAAATCAATGCTGAACACAGCAGTGTGAGAAAACAACCAGCCTGCAATGGTACAATTCCACCCACTCATTTCTTATAATCCCAATAAATCATAAAAAGTCTCTCAGAACAAGTGATTCCAGATTTCTCCCTACGTACACGTCATCGTAGGGAAAGAGTTACGTCCATTTGTGACGATGAGCCCTGAGTGAGAAGCAGCAATCCGCTATTACTGTATTCCTGCTGTAGCTGTTGGAGATATATGATGTCAGCGCCAACAAGTGTTGTGTTTTGGGATGCACCAATGAACATAGAAGTCATATTTTGTTCTCCAAATTGCCTTTCTTAAAGAGCTTCTCTGTTATGCTAATGTTGCTAAAGCTATGCTTGTTTTCATTGCTGCTACCAGAATGATCGTGAATAGGAATGTGGGAGTTAAAAATCACATATGAAAGCAATGTGAAGTCGACCGCTTGAATTTGTCGAGCTCATAATCACAAGTGGGACTTAAGTTTGTGATAGCACGCGATTGCACCATGAGACCAGCTGTCGTTATGCCATGTTTCTCGTCTGTGTAATTCAGAAATTATCATTTATTATGCACAGTGCAATCAATAAGTTTTCTGTAAAGATAACAGGCTTGTACTAATAATGGAATGTTTATTTGTATGCCAGAGTATACGCTTTGAAGCTCCGCCCTCTTCTGAAAAGGGGGCCGGAGCACCAGCTAATTTGCATTTAAAGGGACACACACACAAAAACAGTGCATTTGGGGTCATACCCTAAAAGTGGAGATTTTAACAAGCTATAAAAATTATATGTGGGGTGTTTTAAGCTAAAACTTTTCATACACACTCTGGGGATATCAGAGACTTATTTTACATCTTGTAAAAAGGGGCAAAATTGGTCACCTTTAAAATGTTAATGGTGCATAAAAAAGTAGTGTTTGCCTTTCTATTAGTAAGAGAAAGCCGAATGATACAATGCTTTCTCATATACCATCAGCATTCAGGAAATATGCATTTATATCACTTAAGGCTTTGAATATCTAATAATTATTTAAATATACGAACCTTACAATCCTTATATAATCCAAAGTTAGATCCTCTGAAGTGTGCATTTGTGTATTTTCTTTTCAAGTTCTTTGAGAAAATATCATGTAAAAGGAATATAAATTGTATTGCAGCATGGGTTATTTACTTTTTTTAAATTAAATCCTATATTTCAGTTACCTTGATGTCTAAAAAACATCCCATCAGCCAAACAATTTTTTTATAATAATAAATAAAAATAGAAAATAGAATAGAAAAAAAATATAATAATAATAATAATAGAAAAACAACCACTAGGAAATAATAAACAGCTCAGACATATTACCTAACATACAAGAATGTTGTATATTTGAGACAACATGCGGCTGAATTATCATGTAATTCCATATGTGCATGATGAGAATAAATTAATTTAGATATGAATAACCTTGCGAAGAACACAAGCTCATAAACCAACTCTCAACACTTGATTTAAATCCAGCCATATTGACCACCTTTTAAATGTGATGTTTTATCTCTTTATATTACATTCATTCTCTGACAAGCAGAGGAAAAGTGGAAAAGCATTAACAGCAGAACTAAACTCTGTAAAAGAACCTTCATCACTTCCTCCCTACTAATACAACACGCACTGACACACACACACACACACACACACACACAGACACACACACACACACACACACACACACACCGTGCAGCCTTAGGCAAGGCAACCGGTCGGTGATGCCTGCCTGCCTGCATGCAAGCCACTCAAATGGGTCATTTTTTAATTAAATACAATATTAATTACTGCGAGCATCATTAACGATATGTGAGATTTGACTAATTAGTGTAATAGTTTTGGAGTCACGCTCATTAAATATGAAAATTACAGCGGTCTGAAGAATCGCTTTCGTGATCAATCTTGTATGGACAGAAGGGAAATGATTTAGAGAGGAGCTTTTATTGTACAATTATCTTCATTGCAACAAAGAGAGAGAGGCGAGTGTCGAGGGGCCGCGGTGAGAAGGGGCCCGCAGCGCTCAAATGCAATCGCCTGCCTTTAACCAGACGAGACACGGCTTCAGGGTCGCTGACTGTTTGGTGGAAATGACACGGTATGGTGTGATGCCTTCAGTCACGCTTGTTTGGCCCGAGGTGCTTTAATGATTGGCTGAACCATTGTGCGTGATAAATCCACCAAAGACAAGCCTATGAACTTCATTGTGTGGGTTTCACACCATTAAAGTGAACTAAAACCATAACAAATGAATCACTTGAAATAAAGCAAATTAAAAGCAAAATAAAACATTAAAAACTTACCTAGGTGCAAAGGCAACATTTATCTTTTTAATTTAGTTTAACTTAAATTAACTGAAATACAAATTAAAAACTATATACACATATTAAAAACTAATAAAAAAAAAAAAAATACTAAAACAAACTAAAATTAAAACAGAAACCATAAAAGCAAAAACTATTTCAAAATATTAAAGGGGTCTTTAAATAAAGGTTACTCTGCAATAAAAATGAGTTTCAGAATCAAAACTAACTCCCCGGTTTAAAATATGAATTATTATTTTCTGTAACCCTATGACTGAAATCGGGGGAATTGTGACATCACGATTTTCCCTTTCTGAATAAATTGCTATAATTGTTTATTAGTCCATCGTGGTGGATGTTAAAGTAAAAAAGTTTTCAAAAGAGTTCCATGTGTCATGCTCATTTCATATGCAAAGATGCTACAGCCAATCAGAGCAGGGGGCGTTTCCATTGAGTCTCACAATAGACACGCCCCTTCAAAGGGAGTGTTCAAATCAGAGGCTAAAATCAGGGAGGAAAATAACCATTTATATCTAAATTATGACCGTTTTTATGAAAATACCATACTAAGCTTATAAGTGTACTTCAGGAAGCATTATAAAATAAAAAAAATTATGAGTCCTTTAAATGAAAATGACATTTTAATTAAATTAATAGAATTTATAATATCCCCCTGTCCATTTAGTGTATATGCCTTGATCATATTGAACTATTTACTGTTTCACTCTTTGATATATTGTGCTTGTATTTGTTAAGTTATTATATTAGCAGAAGTGTTGAGTAGCATCATTTGTGCGTCTCTGCTCCCTCACAATGACAATCATTCATATATCTGTGAGCGGTGAAAACGCTGTCACGACTTATCAAAACATTTCCCTCATCGTCTAGCATGAGATGTGAAAGTTTGTGGTAGGAATCCGCAGTAAAGAGAGCCGGGGCTTTGCATCACGGGTGACCTTGTATCTTTGATGCCCCTTTTGAATATCTTCATTTTAACATAAATACATCTCCCTGCCGCCTTAAATACATGAAATAATGCTATCGGCCAGAGAATTCAAGTCCACTCATAATATTGTGATGCTCACCTCCAGTCGAGTTGCCCGATAACCAACACTTTTATCACATTTCATTTATTTTGTATTTTATACGGCCTCTGTCTTTGTGAAACGATTGCACCTGTTTTGATCTGATTAATTTTGTGCCAGCTCAAACAATTATTTCTCATCTTTATCAGTTAAAGGAATCACCCTCCTTTTATGGGTATCATTTATAACAAGCGGACAGCTACCTGTTTATTAGAATTTCAAGCAGCATATCGCCAGTAAGATCTTTCACCATCCATATTTACATTTCAACTTTGGCTAAACAAGCATGACAAATACACACAAATACACACACACAAAGACACACACACACACACACACACACACACACACACACACACACACACACACACACACACACACACACACACAGGCCTCATTTTAATACTGCCCCCCCCCCCCTCTCCCCCGTTCAGATGCACAGACTTTATGCAGAAGTCATTCGGTGCGTTGAGACGCCTTACGGTCAGAATGAGCGTGCTGCAGATTACAGGTGCATGTCGATCAGAGTGTGTGTGTGTGTGTGTGTGTGTGTGTGTGCATGTGTGAGTGTGCATCTCTGTGTGTGTGTGTGTGTGTGTGTGTGTGTGTGTGTGTGTGTGTGTGTGTGTGTGTGTGTGTGTGTGTGTGTGTGTGTGTGTGTGTGTGTGTGTGTGTGTGTGTGTGTGTGTGTGTGTGTGTGTGTGTGTGTGTGTGTGTGTGTGTGTGTGTGTGTGTGTGTGTGTGTGTGTGTCTGTGTGCTTGTGTGTCTGTGTCTCTGTGTGTGTGTGTGTGTGTGTGTGTGTGTGTGTGTGTGTGTGTGTGTGTGTCTGTGTGTCTGTGTGTGTGTGTGTGTGTGTGTGTGTGTGTGTGTGTGTGTGTGTGTGTGTGTGTGTGTGTCTCTGTGTGTGTCTCTGTGTGTGCGTCTGTGTACGGATGGCAGACAGAGAGAGGGACAGAGATCATGACCCAGGGAAGCGCAGCCACGGCTCTGAGGTGCAGGGTAGGAATACAAACATATTTGCATGTGCCATGGCCAGAGCCGCGTTTGACATCTCAACAGCTGTTAATTATGAACTGGCCTGCCGAGAAGTCGACAGTGCTGTGAATATGCAAAACCAGGAGGAGCGGCCAGGGCCTGTCCAACACGCGTGTCAACTCCCTCCCTGCACACGCCGAGACCGATCAAGCACTCCCGAGTTAGGAAGCTTACACTATTCAACTCAATTCACGTTTATTTTTATTGCACTTTTCACGATGCAAATCAGTGCAAAGCAGCTTTACTGAAAATGTTAGGTTTCTACATGTTATTTAGGAGTAGGTTATTAGTGGTGACTATGACATGTAATCAAACAGAAGGTGAACACTATTAACTGCAATTATTATATGTTGTGATTAAACTTATAGCAAAATATGGTAGTTGTATATGTTGTTCCAGGTTTAGCATCATCTGAGGTCTTCTGAGGGGTTGGCATCATCTCGTCTCAGGTGTTTGTAAGGGTTGGATCCAGACTGAAGCCCGTGTAATTATGGGATGTTAATCCAGAAATAGAGAAACAAATAGAGACATAATTAGCATAGCTGCTGTCCATCCAAGCAAAAAATTATCCGTTCAACCCAAGCTAAAGCATAATAATGTGCGTTTGATCAGATATTCCTGCAGTACAAGATTATGAGATGCATTATATGAATGCTTGGCTAAAGAGATGCGTCTTTAATCTAGATTTAAACAGAGAGAGTGTGTCTGAACCCCGAACGTTATCAGGAAGGCTATTCCAGAGTTTAGGAGCCAGATATGAAAAAGTTCTACCTCCTTTAGTGGACTTTGCTATCCTAGGTACTACCAAGAGTCCAGAGTTTTGCGACCTTAGGGAGCGGGTTGGATTGTAACGTGATAGAAGATTAGTTAGGTACGCAGCAGCTAAATCATTTAGGGCCTTATAGGCAAGTAATAATATTTTGTAACTGATACAGAACTTAATAGGTAGCCAGTGCAGAGACTGTAAAATTGGAGTAATATGATCATATTTTCTTGACCTGGTAAGGACTCTAGCCGCAGCATTTTGTACTATCTGTAGCTTGTTTATTGAAGATGCAGGACAACCACCTAGCAGTGCATTACAATAGTCCAGTCTAGAGGTCATGAATGCATGAACTAACTTTTCTGCATCAGAAATAGTTAACATGGCAAAGCTTGGCAATATTTCTAAGATGGAAGAATGCTGTCAAATCAAGGAAATACCGCAGTACTGCATCATTCAGTAGCACTAGACAAACATTGCAAGAATTAGATGTTTTGTTTCCAGTCAAGACTTGGAGAAACTTGTTCATGCCTTTATCACCAGCAGGGTGGATTATTGTAATGGTCTCCTCACCGGCCTTCCAAAGAAGACCATTAGACAGCTGCAGCTCATCCAGAACGCTGCTGCCAGGATTCTGACTAGAACCAGAAAATCTGAGCATATCACACCAGTCCTCAGGTCCTTACACTGGCTTCCAGTTACATTTAGGATCGATTTTAAAGTACTTCTACTCGTTTATAAGTCGCTCAATGGCCTAGGACCTAAACACATTGCAGATATGCTCACTGAATATAAACCTAACAGACCACTCAGATCATTAGGATCGAGTCAGTTAGAAATACCAAGGGTTCACACAAAACAAGGGGAGTCTGCTTTTAAAACATTAGCCATATTTAAACCAGACTCAAAACTCGTCTGTTTAGCTGTGCATTTGTTAAATGATTTTAAAAGTTTTTAAAATCCTCGTTTTTATTGATTTCAATGCACTTTGAGTGGCAGAGATTTAGGATAAAATCTCCATTCTAATCATTTATGTGAATCTGTTCAAACGTGTGATTCAACAAATGTTGTTCAATAAAAATATACCCATTTTGTTCATTTATTGTGGAAAGCATGTCTTGGTTTTATTTACTGTTTTAAATATTTAGCATTGACTTTTTTTGTTTGCTTGAAACGATGGTTCATCTCAATGACGAATAAATAATCTGAAGATCACGTGACATTGAAGACTGGAGTAATGATGCTGAAAATACAGCTTTGATCACAGGAATAAATTACAGTTTAACACATATTCACATAGAAAACAGCGCCCGTATTCATAAAGTGCTAAGAGTTGCTCATAGTAACACAATTTTAAGAAATGTGGGTGTTTCCTCTTAAAATTAAAGAAAAGATCCTGGTAAAGAAAAAAGTAATTCTGAAAGCATCTTAACCCTTAAAAGAGGTCTTAAGGTCCAAAATTGTTAAGAGTATGAACGAGTACTTTTAATAGTATTAAGAGTTTCTTTAGCAGTGGAGAAAATGGACCAAACATGAAGAAATGTGTTGCACACAGTACATGCCAGTGAGTTAATAACACCGTGCAGGGATCATGTTTGTGACAGGCACACTAACATCTCCGACACCACACAGAAATGCCATAGCACCAGAAATGGACGTAATCTCTACATTAACTACATTAACATATTTGGCAACTGGAAAAATGCAACTATGCAGCAGTGATGGTTTGGGTCTGTCACAACCTTATATAAGCAAAGTGATCACACAAACATTTATAGCACTTTCAGAACTGTATTATGTCGCTGTTCATTTCCTAAACGTTTGTTAAGTATGACAGCATGGTAAAATAAATAATATATATATACATATTATACATATACAATGTGTGTGTCTGTGTGTGAGAGAGAGTACAGTAAAACAAGAAAGTGAAGGCTTATAATAGACTTTTATTTCCTTCTTGGACAACCAACCAATCACAGTCTTCAAAAGACTGTATCTTACCTAGCAACAGGGTCAGCCCCGCCTCCTCACTAAGATAAAAGTGTTTGTCTTTTCCTTGCTCAGAGTTGCTCTCAGATTGGTCCTCAATCACTCTCAAACTGAGACTACTATGTAGAATTTGTTAAGCTAAATTAGGAGCTCTCTGAGAGTATTCTTTAAGAATACGGGCCCAGATGTTTTACAATGTAATAATATGTCACAGTTTTTACTGCGTTATTTATCAAATAAATGCAGCCTTTGTGCACAGAAGTATTAATAGTAAAAAATATGAATTCCAAACTTTTGAGAAGTATAGTGTATATTTTAAGACTTTTGCTTTAATGTGCCAGTAAGAAATACTTTTTTACTTTCCAGACATTTATTTAGCTAGTATCTATAGTAATCAAGCAAGACTTTTATCCTTTCAGTCGCTCTGGGATTACATTCAGAGAAAAACTAAATCCATATCAGCGTTTGTACACGTGCATTAGTATTTAATGTTGCTTTAAAGGCCTTCTGTGGAGTCTTTTCATCACAGTCTCTATGATGGTGTGATCTGATCGCTGGATTATTACTGCCAAAATGAATATATCCTAGAGTCCCTGAGACTGATTTCAGGTGCTACTAAAGCACGCTGGGTCAGCAGGCAAACGTCTGCTTTCTGGCTCGAGGAGAGCAAACATCTCGCAGGCTCTGAGGACGGAGGTTGTGGTGGGTCTGGGCCTTTAATACGAAGAGTATCTCTGGGAATTTTAATTACTTTCCCTCCCCCAACCGCTGAATCTGCGCTTATATTCCCCCCAAGGACTTTTATAAATTTCATCATTAATAAAATCGGACATTCAATTAGTCCCAAAATCCAGATTGCCAACTGTTTCATAACAGTTGTGCAATGATTTCCACTTCTTTGTTATAAGTTATAAGAACGAGGAGAGGAGGCGCGCGGGGGGTGCTGAAAGTTAAAACTAATTTCATTAATCTAATTGTCATCACACCATCTCTTAATTAGTACAAATTAATATGATTAATCACAATAATGACAAAGACTCATTCAATTACAGCTTTTGAATGGCGAGGGGGTGTGCTGGGGGTGATACGGCCAGAAAAAAATGGGGGGGCAGGTGGAATCAGTCGAGCCGGTCGGGATTCGTCCTGATTATTGTAATAACCGACAGGTTATCATTAACCCTCACACTTTAATAAGCTCAGAAGAGACACTTTGTCACTCCTGTTTTGTTCGCCGGCTCACAAAGGCTCCTTTTTGAGCATTAAATTTGGCCCATTTACAGAGAAACGGCTGATTTGATGCAATAAAACGATGTGGCGGTGCTATTCAACGTTTACAAGCGTTAAACAGACGGTGATATTGTTCACGTTTATATTTTGAAATATGTTTCTGTCATGACAAACAAATCTCAAAGGCCTGTGCTTCAGTGAGGTGGTGCGAGAAGTCAAGCATCACTATTGATATTAGTTAGGTGAACAAACCCTTAACGATTACATGTTTTGATCTAGGATCGTTTGTGCTCGTTATGATCTTGTCCTGACAAAATGTGCTGAGGAGCACCTTACGACCTTTTGCCTATGATTGCATAAAACATACAGAATCAAGTCATACAAATGTTATCTACTTTATGCAGATTTTGGGCTGTGCTCTTAAAATTGTGATTTGGACTAGTTTCTGTGAATATCAAACCATGAAAGGCTACTGAAATATGAATTATGCATGTTCTATTTGTCTTGCTGTGAATAAAGGGAACTGTTCTATTTACTACATACAGTATATAACTTACTGAAGCATGCATGACGCTCATATCTGGTCCGTATCCAGATCAGATGATCACTGCAGTCACCGGATCCAGTCCTTATCCAGATCAGATGATCACTGCAGTCACCGGATCCAGTCCTTATCCAGATCAGATGATCACTGCAGTCACCAGATCCAGTCCTTATCCAGATCAGATGGTCACTGCAGTCACCAGATCCAGTCCGTATCCAGATCAGATGATCACTGCAGTCACCAGATCCAGTCCGTATCCAGATCAGATGATCACTGCAGTCACCAGATCCAGTCCCTATCCAGATCAGATGATCACTGCAGTCAACAGATCCAGTCCTTATTCAGATCAGATGATCACTGCAGTCAACAGATCCAGTCCGTATCCAGATCAGATGGTCACTGCAGTCACCAGATCCAGTCCGTATCCAGATCAGATGATCACTGCAGTCACCGGATCCAGTCCTTATCCAGATCAGATGATCACTGCAGTCACCAGATCCAGTCCGTATCCAGATCAGATGATCACTGCAGTCACCAGATCCAGTCCCTATCCAGATCAGATGATCACTGCAGTCACCAGATCCTGTCCGTATCCAGATCAGATGATCACTGCTGTCACCAGATCCAGTCCTTATCCAGATCAGATGATCACTGCAGTCACCAGATCCAGTCCGTATCCAGATCAGATGATCACTGCAGTCACCAGATCCGGTCCGTATCCAGATCAGATGATCACTGCAGTCACCAGATCCAGTCCTTATCCAGATCAGATGATCACTGCAGTCAACAGATCCAGTCCGTATCCAGATCAGATGATCACTGCAGTCACCAGATCCAGTCCGTATCCAGATCAGATGATCACTGCAGTCGCCAGATCCAGTCCGTATCCAGATCAGATGGTCACTGCAGTCACCAGATCCAATCCGTATCCAGATCAGATGGTCACTGCAGTCACCAGATCAAGTCTGTATCCAGCCCAGATGATCACTGCAGTCACCGGATCCAGTCCGTATCCAGATCAGATGGTCACTGCAGTCAACAGATCCAGTCCGTATCCAGATCAGATGATCACTGCAGTAACTAGATCCTTATCCAGATCAGATGATCACTGCAGTCAACAGATCCAGTCCGTATCCAGCCCAGATGATCACTGCAGTCACCAGATCCAGTCCTTATCAAGATCAGATGATCACTGCAGTGACCAGACCCGGTCCTTATCCAGATCAGATGATCACTGCAGTCGCCAGATCCAGTCCGTATCCAGATCAGATGATCACTGCAGTCAACAGATCCAGTCTGTATCCAGCCCAGATGATCACTGCAGTCACCAGATCCAGTCCGTATCCAGATCAGATGATCCCTGCAGTCGCCAGACCCGGTCCTTATCCAGATCAGATGATCACTGCAGTCACCAGATCCAGTCCGTATCCAGATCAGATGATCACTGCAGTCACCAGATCCAGCCCGTATCCAGATCAGATGATTACTGCAGTCAACAGATCCAGTCCTTATTCAGATCAGATGATCACTGCAGTCAACAGATCCAGTCCGTATCCAGATCAGATGATCACTGCAGTCAACAGATCCAGTCCGTATCCAGATCAGATGATCACTGCAGTCACCAGATCCAGTCCGTATCCAGATCAGATGATCACTGCAGTCATCAGATCCAGTCCGTATCCAGATCAGATGATCACTGCAGTCACCGGATCCAGTCCTTATCCAGATCAGATGATCACTGCAGTCACCGGATCCAGTCCTTATCCAGATCAGATGATCACTGCAGTCACCAGATCCAGTCCTTATCCAGATCAGATGGTCACTGCAGTCACCAGATCCAGTCCGTATCCAGATCAGATGATCACTGCAGTCACCAGATCCAGTCCGTATCCAGATCAGATGATCACTGCAGTCACCAGATCCAGTCCCTATCCAGATCAGATGATCACTGCAGTCAACAGATCCAGTCCTTATTCAGATCAGATGATCACTGCAGTCAACAGATCCAGTCCGTATCCAGATCAGATGGTCACTGCAGTCACCAGATCCAGTCCGTATCCAGATCAGATGATCACTGCAGTCACCAGATCCAGTCCGTATCCAGATCAGATGATCACTGCAGTCACCAGATCCAGTCCCTATCCAGATCAGATGATCACTGCAGTCACCAGATCCTGTCCGTATCCAGATCAGATGATCACTGCTGTCACCAGATCCAGTCCTTATCCAGATCAGATGATCACTGCAGTCACCAGATCCAGTCCGTATCCAGATCAGATGATCACTGCAGTCACCAGATCCGGTCCGTATCCAGATCAGATGATCACTGCAGTCACCAGATCCAGTCCTTATCCAGATCAGATGATCACTGCAGTCAACAGATCCAGTCCGTATCCAGATCAGATGATCACTGCAGTCACCAGATCCAGTCCGTATCCAGATCAGATGATCACTGCAGTCGCCAGATCCAGTCCGTATCCAGATCAGATGGTCACTGCAGTCACCAGATCCAATCCGTATCCAGATCAGATGGTCACTGCAGTCACCAGATCAAGTCTGTATCCAGCCCAGATGATCACTGCAGTCACCGGATCCAGTCCGTATCCAGATCAGATGGTCACTGCAGTCAACAGATCCAGTCCGTATCCAGATCAGATGATCACTGCAGTAACTAGATCCTTATCCAGATCAGATGATCACTGCAGTCAACAGATCCAGTCCGTATCCAGCCCAGATGATCACTGCAGTCACCAGATCCAGTCCTTATCAAGATCAGATGATCACTGCAGTGACCAGACCCGGTCCTTATCCAGATCAGATGATCACTGCAGTCGCCAGATCCAGTCCGTATCCAGATCAGATGATCACTGCAGTCAACAGATCCAGTCTGTATCCAGCCCAGATGATCACAGCAGTCACCAGATCCAGTCCGTATCCAGATCAGATGATCACTGCAGTCGCCAGACCCGGTCCTTATCCAGATCAGATGATCACTGCAGTCACCAGATCCAGTCCGTATCCAGATCAGATGATCACTGCAGTCACCAGATCCAGCCCGTATCCAGATCAGATGATTACTGCAGTCAACAGATCCAGTCCTTATTCAGATCAGATGATCACTGCAGTCAACAGATCCAGTCCGTATCCAGATCAGATGATCACTGCAGTCAACAGATCCAGTCCGTATCCAGATCAGATGGTCACTGCAGTCACCAGATCCAGTCCGTATCCAGATCAGATGATCACTGCAGTCACCAGATCCAGTCCGTATCCAGATCAGATGATCACTGCAGTCATCAGATCCAGTCCGTATCCAGATCAGATGATCACTGCAGTCACCAGATCCAGTCCGTATCCAGATCAGATGATCACTGCAGTCGCCAGACCCAGTCCTTATCCAGATCAGATCCAGTCCGTATTTTGATTATTCAAATTTACCTTAACCTTTAAATGGATTTAAGGAAAATTACAACGAGAAACACAAACACATTGGATTTTATAGGGCTCTAAAATGTGTTTTTTGTTCAATTTTAAATTAATTGTTGTTAAATTGTATAGGTTTCATTATTTCAATGAATTCCCTTTATTAATTAGTAAAATTTAATTTAACAAAAAAAAAAAATATTTGGGAAAAAATACAACAGAATAAATAAAATGTACTTCATAGGGTCCTTCAAACTAGACAAACTTACCTAACCAGGAGGGCAGAAGCATGCCTTGATTTGTAATAACACACAGATGGACTAAACAGAGAGCAAGCATCCCCCCCCCCCCCCAGTAGGGCTTCGCTCATTCAGTCACTTACGCTGGTTTAGTGAGAAACAAAGCTTACCCAGTTCAGCTGAGAGCAGCTCAGATCCTGCTCCTCTATTAGTGAGTGTAAAGATCTGTCAAGACAGCAGAGAAAACCATCTTACACTGCTATCAAACCATATCTACAGTCATGATTTGCTCCCCATGTGGGAATTTACAACGTTTCTTTACAATGTAGCTATAGATATTACAACACTGAGAAGCATACAGTCAATTCTCATGAACTGCTGGCATCTGATATGACCTTGCACGCATAAAGAGTGATTTCAGCCAACAATATGTGTTAGAGGAGATCCAAACTATATGAATGCCGATGCTTTTAAAAAAAGTCAGTTCAAACAGTTCGCTAGTGCAAAACAATATTGCATATTTATTTTAATATTAGTATTTCCAAGGCTTGCAAATTACAATTAAAATTGCCAATTTGTCACGACGATGTGAACCCTGATTAATGCACATGCTCATCACAGACTCGCGCGTTCACACAGCAGACCAGTTTTCCAAAGTGAACCCAATTTCCACGCTTTCCAGTTTAAGTGCCCCCCCCCCTCCCCCAACCCTCAACTAATAATGTGCTTGAGTATGGGGTAATTATCTGAGGATGTATTGATGACGTTCAGGGCAAGTGGTTTGTGACGGAGGCTTCAGTGGGTCAATCCTGCCCTCTGCTGGCTCATAAACTCATAAACTTCACTTCTTGGTCTGTAACACACACATTAATACTGGAGAGGCTCTTTCAGGATCCAAGCATGAAGTGCTGGGAGCCCTAATGTTCTGTCAAGATCATTATGATATGATTTATTAAGGTCTGAAACATGCACAGAAATTGGAAAAAAATTGAAGTCTCCAATATTTCAATAACACAGAAAAATATTTGACTCACCCTTATGTTGTTCCAAAATTGGATGACTTTTTGCCTTCTGCGGAACACGAAAGAATACATTTGTAATAATCAACAGGGTCCAAACATTTCAAGCTCCAAAAAGGACTAAAAGGCAGTGTAAAATTAATTGAAACAACTCCAGAAAATTAATAGGCCGATTAATCTAGAGCAATACCATCTCTGTATACAATGAACATCTACATTAAATTTAATGATTTGCTTTATTTGTCTTATTTCTTTAATTTAAAATCCATTTCAGTTCATCTAAATCCATTCATCTGAGCCCAATCAAACTGACCAGGGCTGCATGTCCCAAAAGCATTGTAAGCCTAAGTACATCGTAGACCCATTGCCACCTATAGGGCTATGATCAACTTACGCTTTCGCTGCTTTTGGGACACCCAGCCCAGTAAATGTTCAACTGTTCACAGTGAGCAGTGATTGATCAGCCATGAGGAGAGCCGGGACTTTCAGGGGTTTTAAAATGAATGAGAACTTCTGACATGAGGCTGGACAAATTGGGTGGGGGGGGGTCTGGTTCCCACTTGGGCCTTTATATAAATAAGAATGCATTTTAATCACGATCTAATGTTTTAAATGAAGTCTCTTCTGCTCAGCAAGGGTGCATTTATTTGTACAGAAAAAAAAATACAAGCCTGATTCAGGAAGGGGTTCTCAAAAATGGCCAAAAAATATTATTTTACTAACTTTAAATTGTGCTTTGTAGGTGTAATGTCTTATAGGATGTATAAACATGTTCGGTGTTAAGTAAATTAATAAATGTAAGTATTTTCGGCTTAAATAATACATTTAAAAATTACAACAGTCCTGCACATATATATTTGCAACCATGTTCTTAATTTAAATGTTTTTAAAAATCACTAGTTTTCCACGCTAACGTTACATTGCTGATTTGCACAACAGTCCCGCGTTTCTCTGAATAGAGAAAAACATCACTTAAACCCATGCAATCGACACACACACACTTGCAGATGGCACGTTTGTGATCAACACTTGTCGCCTCTGGTGACGTAGCAGCCAGCTAGCGACGATGTATGATGACAGTAACCAAGTGGTGTCTCATTTCATAGGGGGATCTTTTCACCCCTAGCGCTTACCACTCGGTTTCGAGGGACAAGGGCTAGGGGTAAGATGAAGGGGAAGGGGTAAGACAGAGAAATGGGATTCACCCTTACTTAGCCTAGCTACGGCCCCCCTGCAATACCGCTACGGCCAACCGGGGGGCCGCGGCCCACAATTTGGGAAGCACTGGTGTAGACTATACGTGATACATCTGGGATATGTTACCATGCATATTTGCACAGAGAAGCCATATTTGCGGTTTCCTATTGCTCTGCATTGTGACATTTTATGTAAAAAATATAACAACATGTTATATGTTGTGGTTATTGACAACAACATGAATTTATGTGCATTTTAAAAGCTAAATATTAAACATCAAATATGCAGTATAGAAGGTTTGACATGTACTGCATCTTTGAAATCATATATGGTGCCCATATTTTTAATATGCAGTAAATGCTTTGTTTTTCTGCATGGGAAGTTTGTAATATGAAGTGTGTAATTTCTGTCTGCCATTGGTCAGTCAAACAGATTAGTCCCGCCCCCAAGCTCACATGATTGGTTAAGTCAGAGGGCCTTTCGAACCAACGTTCTGAAAGTGTTTTGATGTTGGAAGTCAAACAGGATATTTTAAACAACTTTGTCTTTGCTGAATACATAATGTGAAAAGTGGCACAGTAAATGAGTCATGTGCAAGTGATTCCTGACGAGACGTCTCGTTTAAATCTCAAACATGGAGGTGAAGACACCAGTGGTGTTGTAAAACACACCAGCAGCAGGCAGGAGAAAGATTTCCTTCATGTGAATCGGTCGCAAGCGTCCCGTTGCCGGCTCTGTCTCTCTCTCTGTATGTCGTTACACACTCGGCTAGCTCCTCGTCCATGACAGACTGTTACCTCCTGAAGCGGAAACGCATTTGATTGTTAACATCTGGGCCATTACAATTGCAAACTAGGGCTCTGTACATCAATCAGAAAGTGCTTTCAAAACAAAGAGACCATCCTCCAATCAATCTATCGGGAAACGGGGGCATTACATGCTCCTGTAATCCTGGCTAATTAGCGGGATAATGGGAATGAGATTTATGAATCCGATGCTGTTGAGGTGCTGCTGCAAATGAGCAGGGATGAACGCCAGAGACGCTATAAACACAATGAGCTCTTCACCACACTGTTGTTTTTAATCAACTTCTCTCCTCCCTCCATCACATCCACCCATCTATCTATATATATATATATATATATATATATATATATATCCATCCGTCCATCCGTCCGTCCGTCCATCCATCCATCCATCCATCCATCCATCCATCCATCCATCCATCTATCTATCTATCTATCTATCTATCTATCTATCTATCTATCTATCTATCTATCTATCTATCTATCCATCTATCCATCTATCCATCTATCCATCTATCCATCTATCTATCTATCTATCTATCTATCTATCTATCTATCTATCTATCCATCCATCAGACCAGGCAACATTTTTTCAATCTTCTATTGTCCAGTTTTGGTGAGTCTGTGTGAATTGTATCCTCCGTGTGCTGTTCTTATCTGACAGGAGCGGCACCCGGTGTGATCTTCTGCTGCTGGAGTCCATCTGCTTCAGGGTTCGATGTGTTGTGTGTTCAGAGATGGTATTCTGCATGTATTGGTTGTAACGAGGGGTTATTTGAGTTACTGTTGTCTTTCTATCATCTCTAACCAGTCTGTCCATTCTCCTCTGACCTCTGACATCAACAAGGCATTGTCGTCCACACAACTGCCGCTCACTGGATATTTTCTCTTTTTCAGACCATTCGCTGTAAACTCTAGAGATGGTTGTGTGTGAAAATCCCAGTAGATCAGCAGTTTCTGAAATACTCAGACCAGTCCGTCTGGCACCAACAACCATTCCACGTTCAAAGTCTCTTAAATCCCCTTTCTTCCCCGTTCTGATCCTCGGTTTGAACTTCAGGAAGTCATCTTCACCACATCTAGATGCCTACATGCATTGAGTTGCTGCATGTGATTTGGCTGATTAGAAATTTGTGTTACCAAGCAATTGAACAGGTGTACCCAATAAAGTGGCTGGTGAGTGTATTTATATTTATATATATTTCCATTTGTTGTTGCTTGTTATTCACATTTTTTAACATTGTAGAGTTAATTTTATCAATACTAAGATTTCTGAAATATTCGGAATTTCACACACAAATTGAGATTTACACATGACTTATTTTACTCGTAACCTGTATTTTTGGATTTGGATTAAATATGTTGTTAAATATTTTTGTCTGATAATATGTGTTAATAAGTCGTTTTGTTGTTTTCTTTATTTTACAAAAGAACAAAGTTTTGTTGTTATTATGCGCGCATGAAAATAAAAGTAAACCCTATACAGATTTGATTGATGAATTGCTCTTGTCAGTACGATCAAAACGTTTTAAATTCCTCTAAGGGCTTTCAAAAAACAAAATGCAACAAAGCGTGCCGGCATGTTTGTTGACCCCAGATGGTTGAGATGCAGAATATTTTTTTATAAATAAGGGATGGCCCACTTTACCTGAAAACAAATTTGTCTGGAGTACATGACCTCAACATTTGTATTGATATCTATCTTGCAAAATAACACTGTATATGAACTGTATTCAAAATGAAATAGTTGGACCTTAAAGTTAACAAAGAAAAGAAAAGAAAAAAACATCAAGGTCACTAAATTGCACGTTTTACAAAAAGTGGCCCACTTTTCCGTAAGTCACTCTATTTGATTTCAAGCTGGTTTTAGTTTAGTTTTTAGTTATCTATAATAACCCTACTGTGAATGAAGTAAATAATGACAGATATGTCTTGTTGCGAATGCCAGCGGTTTGTGCCATGGCTCCGGAGGGGACGGGGCCCGTCCAGAGCGCCCTCACGTCTCCGTGGCCCCTGCGGCCCCTGACCTTGCCCGTTTGTGCCGTGGCTCCGAATGGTACAGGGCTCGTCCAGAGCACCCTCACGTCTCCGTGGCCCCTGCGGCCCCTGACCTTGCCCGTTTGTGCCGTGGCTCCGAATGGTACAGGGCTCGTCCAGAGCACCCTCACGTCTCCGTGGCCCCTGCGGCCCCTGACCTTGCCCGTTTGTGCCGTGGCTCCGAATGGTACAGGGCTCGTCCAGAGCACCCTCACATCTCCGTGGCCCCTGCGGCCCCTGACCTTGCCCGTTTGTGCCGTGGCTCCGAATGGTACATTGCTCGTCCAGAGCACCCTCACGTCTCCGTGGCCCCTGCGGCCCCTGACCTTGCCCGTTTGTGCCGTGGCTCCGAATGGTACAGGGCTTGTCCAGAGCACCCTCACGTCTCCATGGCCCCTGCGGCCCCTGACCTTGCCCGTTTGTGCCGTGGCTCTGGAAGGTACGGGGCCCGTCCAGAGCACCCTCACGTCTCTGTGGCCCCTGCGGCCCCTGACCTTGCCCGTTTGTGCCGTGGCTCCAGAAGGTATGGGTGCTCGTCCAGAGCACCCTCACTTCTCCATGGCCCCTGCGGCCCCTGACCTTGCCCGTTTGTGCCGTGGCTCCGGAGGGGACGGGGCCCGTCCAGAGCACCCTCACGTCTCCATAGCCCTTGCGGCCCCTGACCTTGCCCGTTTGTGCCGTGGCTCCGGAAGGTACGGGGCCCGTCCAGAGCACCCTCACATCTCTGTGGCCCCTGCGGCCCCTGACCTTGCCCGTTTGTGCCGTGGCTCCGGAGGGTACAGGGCTCATCCAGAGCACCCTCATATCTCCGTGGCCCCTGCAGCCCCTGACCTTGCCGGCCGCCCGGAGGACGTCTCCCATTACAGCGCCACATTCAGATAAGCCCATTCTTTTCTTGCAGCATCTCTTTAATGTCAGGCCTGAAATATGAAGTCATTAGGCGATATTAAAACAGTGCTGACAAACTAATTAACAGAAGACATTATACGGGATGGGCTCGATTAATCCGCTTTAATTGCTCTTTTAAATGGAGGTCCCAATTAAAATGAATAAAGATTTAGCGGTGATCACACAGAAGCTCAGCGAGGAGTTGCTGTCTGAAGGGCGAGCAGAAGTCAGGCGTCTCAGAGCGACCCCCGCGAGACACCATCAGCCAAAACATACACGCGCTTATAAACAGTGCAGAGCTAGATACTCGTTACTCTTTACTTAGCCTGTTACGTTCTAGCAACAGTAATTGGTTACATGACTTTTCTTTCACGGCCCACATAAATTGCATATAAAATCTTCTAGAATGTTACTAACAATATATTTTTGCCTCATCATTTGACCAAAATCCACACTGTATTGCAGTCAGAAGTTATTAAAAACACTCAGTGGTGATTAATATTAATAGTTTAGTAAAAGTGTTGTATTAATCTCAGTAATTGTCATGTGTAGCTTGAAGCTAATTGTAGCTATGATTTCTCTGTAATGCCCATATATGATTATATTCCATGATGTATATCAAAATAATTCATAAGAAAATGTTTCATTCTCTAAAAATATATTTTATACAAGTTACATCAGGATCAGAAGGATGTAAAGCAAGAGTAAAATAAAGCCACAACTTACACGTCAGTGTTCAGATCATCTTTTCTGCTCACAAAATCAACTTAATGCAATATTTATATCCGCTGAATGTAAGCTTTTCCATATTCCATATGCCTGCTGTACTGGTGACTTCATGTGTCTGTGCATGCTGTGAAAATTATGCCAATAAATCTAGAATTATTAGATTGTTGAAAAAAAAAATTTTTTTCTGACTTAAATTTTTGGTCTTGTTTCAAACCACAATATCTAAAAATTCTTAAATCAAAAAGTCAAAATTATTGTTTTGTTTTCAGAAAAAATAAGTCAAAATTAAGTATTTGGGAGTTGGTGACAGAGTGCAAAGGGCCCAGAGGTCTGGAGGGCCCTCGATCGCCTGGCCACCTGCATTCAATGAGTGAGCAGATCGCCGAAATGATGAAGACCTCCCCGAAGTGACCTCCCTCTCCCTTCTATGTGACAAAAACAAAACTATGGGACAATCTCCACAAAGATTATTTACATTTTACGATGTGCCCCCCCACTGAACTTGATTTCGGGTTGGGGGGGGGCGGCATAGCAAATTTGGTGCACAGGGCCCAGAATTCCTAGCGACGGCCCTGGTTACACTACTAGTTACTGTACTACTAGTTAAAGTAATATTACTGACTAGTTCCTGCTCAACACATGTTATAAATGAAACCATGATTATTGAGAGTAAGTTCTACAAGAAAAAACACTTTATACTTAAAATGTGTAGGATTTCACCTAATGTCAATGCTGTCTGCCGTTTCTTTGTAAATGCACTAGTTCAAATAGTTTCTACATCATATTTGTCATCTATGAGAGCCTTGTTTGGCTGCATTCTAGTGTTGTGTTCAGAGCAGATCCAAACTGATGGGGAGATGAATAACTCATAAATCAAACTCATAATTCATACTGTATGTGATCCTGATATTACATTTAATTCATATTCAAGTGTTTCCCTCTTGTGGACAAAGTTATGAAGCACAAGAGATGCACTTGTATTGGTTTGTGGGTTTTGTGTTTATATTAATTCAGCCACAAATATATATAAAATGTATTTATTTTCAACCGTCATACCATAATGTATTTCTAAATGTATTTCAGGGGCAAGAAAATGCATGTCAGGTCTTACAGTAGCCTAGATTTAGGCTAGATTCAACTGCACCTGTAGAAAAGATGGATTTTTATTCTAAATGGCCTGCTTCTGATTAAAGGTAGATTTATGGGGATTCAATAATGGGTCATATTTTCGTACATTGTAATATTACGTTTTTTTTTTCTTCAAATGTTAAATGTTCACATGTGTTTAAGACAACAAATTAAGCTTTTAAAAATGGACAAAAAATATATATATTTTTAGAAAAAAAATATATATGTAAATATATTTTTAAACATTTAATTCAATATATTTTTTGGCCATTTTTGTGCATGTGTATTTTTTTAAATATATTTTAAATGACCAAAAATATATTTTTTGAAAATATAAATTTATGTAAATATATATTTTAAACATATTTTAGAAAATATATTTTTTGGCAATTTTTTGTGTGTGTGTATTTTTGAAAATATATTTTAAATGTGCAAAAAAATAGCCAATAATTGAATTCATAGAAAATGTATTTATATAGACGTATGTTAGCAAATACATATTTTTGGCCTCTTTTTTGTGTGTGTATTTTAAAATATATATGTTTTGTTGTTCTTGTTGTTTTTTGCTGTATGGGTCATATAGAGAAAATCATGAAAAAGAGCTGATTCAATGCTCCTTGTCCTTAAAATATCAAAACAATATTTAATATCAGTTCTATTCCATAACTATAGATGTTTTAATTGTAGACAGTCAGCTGCACTGAATTATTTTTTCAGGTGAAGGGAAAGAGTAATTTACATCATACAGTGTATGGTTTTATGGCATATATGTTGAAATGTTACATTTTATATTCAACAAGAATAAAAAAAATTCTGCTTTGAAAAAGGAAAACGAGCTTATTTAATGAATATAGCAGGTGTTTCGTGTTTGTTTTCTTTCTATTATTGTTTTCATTGATAATGGTATTACAGGTCTTTGGCTCAATATCACACACGAATCCTCGCTTGCAAGTTATTTCAGTAAGTGTTGATGGATTTGATTTCTTGTGTGATTTTTCTTGTTTTATTACAGGACACAGCTCAGGTTGATCTGTAAGTTGTCGTCCTCGTGCTAGTGATCCATCACTGATTTTACAGCAGCTCTTTATCACCATTCTGCTCATTGTATTGTCAATAACCCTTGATTTGATCCGATTGATTTGATATGTGCATTAAATTACAACCCAAGCATGTTTGGCCATCTTTATTTGTCTTTGCATTGATTGTATGTGTGTGGTTCTGCTTGTGTAGGGTCCGTGAGGTTCTTGACAGGCACATTAGATGTTTTCTTCATCTTATAACCCGTGAACACTTTCGGTTTAGACACACGTGTCTCCATTTCATTGAAATATTCAGTGGAATATCTCCCTCTAGATTGGCAGTGGTTTGTGGACCAAGCTGGATAAAGCTGTGTATGTTTCTGTAACATCAGCAGCGTATTGTTTAATGTGTGGTTATTGATATGGAGCACATGGATTGTGCTCTGACACATAATTACTGCTTGATCTGGACATTTCATCTCATTCCTCATTAGACAGCATTGTTGTTTTAGCATCATTGAGACACTATTATAGTTTTATCAATATTTTGAACGTTTTTATTTACTTTAATATTCAAGTTTTGGTCATTTTATTGGGTTTTTGTCACTTTTATTAGTTGTTTTTTAATATAAATATCAATACAGTGATTGTTTTGTTGTTGTTGTTGTTGTTTTTGTTGTTTTTACTAAATGAAAATGAGCCTTTATTTCAGTAATGAATATGTTTTTTATTTACTGTAATATTCAAGGTTTGGTCGTATTATTTGGTTTTTGTCACTTTTATTAGTTGTTTTTTTATATATATCAATACAGTGTTTTTTTTCTAAATGGAAATTAGCCTTTATTTGAGTAATGAATGTTTTTATGGTTTTAGCTTCAGTTTATTCGCTCAGAACCAGACCTGTTGCAGCTCATGTTGTTCTTTATGTGCACATGAAATAAATAACTGATGTCTATAAATCCATAATTGTACTGTGCTCAGTTATTATTCCTTTTGTTGTTGCTGAGAATGAACTCGTCATTACAGTCATCAAACAAACGTCTCAGAAAACTCAGCAAATTGAAGTGAGAGACACCTCGACACAACTCTGTGCCTTTTAATTGGAAACGCAAATCAATTAATGTGTGCTAGATTGATCTAATTGAAAGAGAATGTCGCTTAAATAATTACCAGCGTTTGTGTTTTGTACTCTTCCTCGTAAACCAATTAAACTAATGTGTTCGTTTCTTTAATTTTCTCATTTCAGAAGTAATTGCTGCTTGAGTGCTTCCAGTTTCATGTGTTTCACCGTCTATACGAATAAAACATCAACACGTGGTATAAGCATAGAGTTCTTCTGAATGTGCATTTAGAGACCGGGGCTAGTTGTCACACTGATTTGACTATAGTGAATATTTCTCAAGATGGGTTTGCTTTTGTTAGTCAGTACAGACATAAACCTAAAAGTCTTAACTACAAAAAAACAGAGGGAACATTTCTATCGATATTGATCTATATATAATGTATATATGAGTCTCCATTGGTACTTGGACCATTAGTTTCTTTAAATAAACATAAATAAATAAAAACACTACAAATGACTTTATTACTTAAAGTTAGATTTATAATTAAAGGATTAAATGTGTTTTTCAGAATGTGCTGTTTTTCATGTGTGTAGTTTTGACATTGTGTTTATGGGAAATTGAGTCAATATTGGAAACAACCCAAAACACAAGTTTGTCTATTAAACAATTAAATTAATCTAAACGATTTTTATGGCTTTTTTCAGGAGTGTTTCAAGGTGGTACATGCTGAATTTGGTGTGAATTGAACAAATGGTCCATAGATTGAGTTCGAAAAAGCATAAAAAGTCAGTGTTGGAAACATTTCTGTACACAACTGGACACACATACACTATATTGCCAAAAGTATTGGCACCCCTTCTTGGGTCCTGTCCAAACTGTTGCTATAAAATTAGATTCCCTAGAATATCATTATATGCTTAAACATTAAGATTTGTACTCATGGAAATTACTAAAGTAGTCAAACCTTTCATTAGAAGGGGTGCCAATACTTTTGGCAATATAGCGTATGAACGTGATTTTAAATTAGCTAGTTAAAGCATCATCTTGTGGCTGATTGTCACCAAACATAGTACACAGCCACATGTGCTAAATTTCATAACAGGCATTCACAATTCAAGTTATCAGCTGCTGAAATTTTAATTGACTGCTGGTAGCTTTTTTGTGTGGACTTGTATGACTGATTTATTTCATGGCTTGGTTTGCACTCATTCTGAAGAACATACACATCCAATTTAATTTTCCTTGATTAAACTGATGCAGTTATGACAGATTTTTGTTGTTGTTGTATTTTGATGCAAATTGGCATGTATTGTTACAGTGGTCTGTTTTTGATGTTGCATTGAGCAGATATTGGCCAAACTGATTTACTGGCTTGTATTCTCAACACTTTGATATAAAAAAATTAATTTGATAAATTTTAATCATGAGGGTCTTGTGACGATGTGTGCCAAGTTTCATGCCAATTGAACCAACAGCCTGAGGTCGAACAAGTGTTTTTCAGTTTGTTTGGCTTTTTTTGTGTGACAAAAAATGGATTAAAAATATAAAAAACATATATAAAAGTATATCGAATTCTTGAAGGGTTCAGAGGAAAACATAATTGTTATTCTAGCCCTCATGGTTCCAGAGTTCTGAAGTCAAATGTAAAAGTATGTAATATAGCGCCACCTAGTGTCTGACAGATGTGTGAGGGAGCCCGAGTAGTTTTTAGGATTTGGAAACATTCCACCAATTTTGAGATCTCTACAACTTACTATTCTTACTGTGACGTCCAGGCAGCAAAAGAGTGATTGGCTAAATGATTAGGGCCTTTAACACTGCTGTCGTTCCAGAACTCAAAGTACAGTACTAAAGTACTGGGACGATTTTGCACTAACTATTACCATTTAAAGGTTTTTTTTTAGACCCTACTCTGAAGTAGGGGCTAGTTTAGTTCCTCCAAACGGACTCTGGAACTAAAACCGTTCCTAGTTCCCGCGGTGCAAACACGCCAAAAAGTGGGTAGTTCCACAATTAGTTCGGTTACTATGAAAAGGTTCCTGCGGTGCGAAAGGCCCAAAGACTAATGCAATAGAGTTCCAGCACTTTCGGTTCTTAAACCCGTAATAACACGGTTAACAGAACATGCAGTAAAGCAGCACCACTGCATGCTGGAAAATGGATCCCGAGGCCTAAAATGAGCAAAGACGCAGCCCCAGTGTTCCCTACGAGCATTTTCAGAACGAACAATAGATGTTTATTATGGAAGCATATAGCAGTAAACTTACATTTTAAATGTAAAATGCAAATTGGCAATGCAATATGTAAAATAGCAATGCATTTCAAATTTACATTTTCCCATACGTATGTGCAACATTTAGCTCAGAGTGCATTTTGCTACAATTATTACACAGTATTATTATGAAAATTCAATCCCAAGTGACCTACCTGTAAGTCTAAATGTATACGAAAACAGCATTTAAATTATGATTTTGCTTGGGCGTGTTAAACATATCTAATCAATGTGGGTAATACATTTTCATTTTGCAACTTATAAAGCATAAAAATACTTTTAATTTACATATTAAAACTAGTGTAGAAAATAGCAAGTGTAAATTACATCATTTAAATTTCATTTAGCACTAAACATTGTACATATGAATGGAAAAGTGTCAATTTAAAAACAGAAATGCATTGCTATTTTGCATATTACATTTCAAAATGAATGCTTCCATAGTTATTACTAGAACACCTCAAATGTAAATAACAGCTAGTGAAGGCAGTTTAGTGTGAGTGCACCAGAACCAGCGAGACGCAGATAGCAGTAGTGATGAGTCCAGCTGCGCGGCTGTAATTCTGCAGCGCTTGCAGATCTCTGCTATGAGGTCATGGTGCACATTACTCACGAGGAGAGAATGCATTGTTGTTGTTTTTAAGACACGGCCGGTGCGAGAGCTCGCATGTCCCTCACAATGAATGCGGCCTTAGAAACATGCCTTGAATTGGCCACAGCCGGAAACAATGTGAGCAGCATACTTTCCTGTGCTGCCTTTATATCGTGGATTAGTTTCACCTTAGTGGCCTGGAATCAGGGAAAGATGTTTTCAATGGAGCTTTGCGCCCTTACATGGGGGGAGTCCGGTTAGCAGACCAGGAAAACAAGGGTAAAGGAGACCTAGCTCATCTGAAAATGGAAACGGTGTTATTGTGCCAAATACGCATGCTGCTGTTTGATGTGTAAAACACAGAATCTGCACACATGAAGACATGACACTATGTCTCTTAAACTCTTAAACACACACACTACAATGTGTGTGTGATTAAACTCGGCTGGAATGAATCCAATCCAATCTAAACCTTGCAACCAAATTGTAATTGTTTACACGTGCATTACATCTATTGAGAGAGAAAGTACCAGCAATTCTGTTATTCTGCACTGACAAATATTAATAAAGCAGTCAGATTCAAAAGTTTATATGACTAATATTTTCCGCTTTAATATCTACACCGCCAGTGGTCAATACGATTATTAACAGATTATTAGAGTGCATGTTCTGTAAATATTGCACCATTTTTTTATCTGAATTATTTGCATTTCTTTTTGTTACATTTTTAAATTTCATGCATGGAGAAAAGCATACAGATATGGATTGTGATAAGAGTGAGGAAAAAATGATAGAAATGCATTTTCTTTTATTAATTTTTTGTGTGTGAATTATTTCTTTAAAGAAAGTAAATATATCTGAACCATAAAAAACATACATTATGCTACAATATGATTATTTGATTAAATATAGAACCACACACTGCTAGATATAATGATAAACAAAAGTATGCAAACTAATGTACATGATAAATAAGTATATTGTCAAAATTTGAGGGAACTGCTTCTACATGCAATATGTTTTCATCTGTAAACGTCAAAATTTCACCTATTATACAGATAAATTATACTTATTTACACCTTTTTTACAGATGTTTCATGAGACACCCCACATTGGAAACTCAACAAACAAATCCACATTAAAACACAAATCATAACTGCTTTTGATAACTAGGAACATCTTAACAAAAAACACAGCACACATTGTCTACAGTGGCATTATGAAATCAAAATATATTGCATTAAAATCCAAACTATTAATAAACACGCCTATTCCACAAGCAACATGAAACAATACTGCTGGTGTACACACATTTCAGCAAAATACCTTTAGGTTTTTCATCAAAAGCTGACAGTTCACTTATAAAAAGGAACATTTATGATTGATGCTTATGATAAATAAACAGTGTGTCCACACATGAGGCGTCCTGTAGGTGGCGCTCTCTGTTTACAGGTAGGAAGGTGATTTGAAATCCTCGGGAACGTCGCTGTCCAGTTTGCAGATGACCTTGTAGATGGCTTTCTTCCAGGAGGGGTCCGAGTCTTTGGAGAGGGAGACGGCACTAAAGAACTCCTGAAGAGTGACTTCAGCGACCTCAAGGAACCTGTCTGGAACCTGCCGGACATTAACAGCACACATCAATGACTGAAGCACCACATACAGCCATAATTAGTGCTGTTAGTTAATCCTCACTAGTACTGGTGCAGATAGTGACGTGATGAAATCTCTAGCAGCGAGTGTAGAGCAGCGTTTGAGCTAATGTTTAGGCACCTCGGTCGTGGTCTTGAGGGTGGAGAGAGAGCGCTGTACATTCACTCGAGACTCGAACTCGCAACCTTTCGCTTACGTGTCAGACTATCTAACCATTAGGCCACGACTTGCCGTGTGTTGACGTGTGTTGATGAGAGTCTGCTGAATATCTCACAGATGCACATTGAAGGAGGAACCTGAGTCACATCTACAGACCAAAAGATCACATAGATACGAGGCCAAAAACAGGGCACCTAACAACCACCCAGAACACCCTAGCAACCATTGCACAACCACCCAGAACACCTTAGCAACCACCTTAGCAACCACTCAGAACACCCTAGCAACCATCTAACCACCACCCAGAAAACCTTAGCAACCATCTCACAACCACCCAGAACACTTTAGCAACCCCTTAACCACCACCCAGAACACCCTAGCAACTACCTAACCACCACCCAGAAAACCTTAGCTACCATCTCACAACCACCCAGAACACTTTAGCAACCCCTTAACCACCACCCAGAACACCCTAGCAACTACCTAACCACCACCCAGAAAACCTTAGCAACCATCTCACAACCACCCAGAACACTTTAGCAACCACCTAGCCACCACACAGAACACCTTAGCAACCACCCAGAACACCTTAGAAACCACCCAGAACACCCTAGCAACCACCTAACCACCACCCAGAAAACATTAGCAACCACCCAGAAAGCCCTAGCAACCACCTAACAGCAAACCCAGAACACATTAGCATAGAAAGTACCTAGAACACCTTAGCAACCACTTAGCAACACCTCGGATACCAACCAGAAACCACCTATCAACACCTTAGTAACCACCTAGAATACCCTAGCAACCCCTAACAACCATCCAAAACACCTTAGCAACTACCTAACAGCAAACTCAGAAAATGCTAAAATAGAAACCACCAAGAACACCTTAACAACCACTGAGCAACACCTCAGTTGCCACCCAGAATACCATAGCAATGACCAAAAATGCAGAACAGACATAATGCTCTAGCAACCACCTAACACCCACTCAAACAGACTAACCTAGAAACCGCCTAACAACACCTTAGTAACCACCTAGAATGTCCAAGCAACCACCTAACAACCACTCAAACACACTAACCAAAAACCGCCTAACAAAACCTTAGTAACCACCTAGAATGCCCTAGCAACCACCTAACAACCACTCAAACACACTAACCTAGAAAGCACCTAACAACACCTTAGTAACCACCTACAATGTCATAGCAACCACCTAACAACCACTCAAACACACTAACCTAGAAAGCACCTAACAAAACCTTAGTAACTACCTAGAATGCCCTAGCAACCACCTAACAACCACTCAAACACACTAACCTAGAAACCGCCTAACAACACCTTAGTAACCACCTAGAATGTCCAAGCAACCATCTAACGACCACTCAAACACACTAACCTAGAAACCGCCTAACAAAACCTTAGTAACCACCTAGAATGCCCTAGCAACCACCTAACAACCACTCAAACACACTAACCTAGAAAGCACCTAAGAAAACCTTAGTAACCACCTAGAATGTCCTAGCAACCACCTAACAACCACTCAAACACACTAACCTAGAAACCGCCTAACAACACCTTAGTAACCACCTAGAATGTCCAAGCAACCACCTAACAACCACTCAAACACACTAACCTAGAAACCACCTAACAACACCTTAGTAACCACTTAGAATGTCCTAGCAACCACCTAACAACCACTCAAACACACTAACCTAGAAACCGCCTAACAACACCTTAGTAACCACCTAGAATGCCCTAGCAACCACCTAACAACCACTCAAACACACTAACCTAGAAACCACCTAACAACACCTTAGTAACCACCTAGAATGTCCTAGCAACCACCTAACAACCACTCAAACACACTAACCTAGAAACCGCTTAACAACACCTTAGTAACCACGAATGTCCAAGTAACCACCTAACAACCACTCAAACACACTAACCTAGAAAGCACCTAACAAAACCTTAGTAACTACCTAGAATGCCCTAGCAACCACCTAACAACCACTCAAACACACTAACCTAGAAACCGCCTAACAACACCTTAGTAACCACCTAGAATGCCCAAGCAACCACCTAACAACCACTCAAACACACTAACCTAGAAACCCCCTAACAACACCTTAGTAATTACCTAGAATGCCCTAGCAACCACCTAACAACCACTCAAACACACTAACCTAGAAAGCACCTAACAAAACCTTAGTAACTACCTAGAATGCCCTAGCAACCACCTAACAACCACTCAAACACACTAACCTAGAAACCGCCTAACAACACCTAAGTAACCACCTAGAATGCCCTAGCAACCACCTAACAACCACTCAAACACACTAACCTAGAAAGCACCTAACAAAACCTTAGTGACTACCTAGAATGCCCTAGCAACCACCTAACAACCACTCAAACACACTAACCTAGAAAGCCACTCACACTAACCACCGCTAACTAACAAACCTTAGTAACTACCTAGAATGCCCTAGCAACCACCTAACAACCACTCAAACACACTAACCTAGAAACCGCCTAACAACACCTTAGTAACCACCTAGAATGTCCTAGCAACCACCTAACAACCAGGCAGAACATTACACACTCTTACTGCCTGAGTCAACACCGCCAGGCCCTTGATCTCGACACAGCATCTTTAACGCTCTCGTTTTAAAGCGCACCGCTTCTTTGTTCACAGTGGCAATAAAGCAAATACAGTGTCAGAATCATTAGGAGCTGTGGATGGACGCTTTGATTTTTTTGCAGCCTGTTGCTTCGAACTTAACTGCTCGGAAAATGCATGAAAGCACCCGGTTCCCATCGCAGGAATTCAGGCAGCCCTTTGAAGGACCGGGCTCGGGTGTGAGAGTGGATCTATCCACTGGCATTATTTCCCCAAGAGTAACTCCGCTCACTGTTGACACGTTTGTTTCTCGTGCATCTCCAGACACAAAAGCAGGGCCTGGGAAAGGAATGTCTTGGTGCTGAGGTAAAGACAACTGTCTCCGCTCGTTCCCATCGGCCGGCCCGCCACTCTTGGGATTTTTGGCTTCTTTCGCATCAGTAGCAATCCAAACGGCATTCAGGCGTGGCCTGGCCGTAATCTCAAGTTGTTTTAGCAGATGCTGCAGCTTCCTCTTCCCACAGTTTGATGCAGTAGCGCCGGGCTCTAGGATAATGGGGGGGGGGGGGGGGCAGCTACAGGTGCGGCTGTGCACACAGGTCAGACCGAGGACAGCTGGCCAGTCCGGGCTGGTTTAAGTTAGATTACTGGCTAAAATTAATCATAATGTGAAGCTGGTTGAGATCGGCATCACCAACACACAGCATGCCATGCTTCAGAAGAACATTCCTGACTTTTGCATGTTCATTTAAGCAACCAGGTTCAGTACGTGTTAAGCTCAATAGACAGCAGTGAATTAATTTAGGCTCATGCATACTTAAAAAAAAGCATCTATTTACAGTGAGGTACTAATGATTAAAGTAAAACAGGCAAATATGTAAACATCAATATCCATCTAAAATGTCCTGTACCAATAATTTGTGAATGGTATGGGTCGAGCTTTCAATGTCATCCTGTACAAAACAGCTTGTTTTTCTGCTTTATATTACAAATTGGTTTGTCTTACCATATTATTGCAATGCATTGTCTACATTATGAATACACTGGTTTGTAGCACAAACAGTTTTACAGTTTGTTAAACTTCTCGTTATTTCCCTACAATGGCTAATTAACCAGAAATCTTGCACAATGACAGAAAATGGCTTACTTCCACATTGAAGAATAGGATGGATAGTCAATATTTCAATAGTATAGCCACAAAATGCATTATATTGTTTTAGTGTGAAAAACATTTACTAACCATTTCTGTAACGTTATATCCAGTTACTGTATGACTACTTAAAGCCGTAAACCCTAAAATAATCACGGAAATTATGATAAGAATAGGTTTTAACAGAATTATTAATTTTAAAATAATTAATGTGCTTTTTTAAAACTTAAACTCTGCGTTTGTTGCTTTTTTAAGGAAATAATCAACATTATACCACAAATGCTGTCTGAACTTTACTAGTACCAGAATATCAACTGAATTAATGGGTTTTAGCAACCACCTAACAACCACTCAAACACACTAACCTAGAAACTGCCTAAAAACACCTTAGTAACCACCTATAATGCCCTAGCATCCACCTAACAACCACTCAAACACACTAACTTAGAAGCCGCCTTACAATACCTTAGTAACCACCTAGAATGCCCTAGCAAACCACCTAACAACCACTCAAACACACTAACCTAGAAACCGCCTTACAATACCTTAGTAACCACCAAGAATGCCCTAGCAACCACCTAACAACCACTCAAACACACTAACCTAGAAACCACCTTACAATACCTTAGTAATTACCTAGAATGCCCTAGCAACCACCTAACAACCACTTAAACACACTAACCTAGAAACCGCCTAACAACACCTTAGTAACCACCTAGAATGTCCTAGCAACCACCTAACAACCACTCAAACACACTAACCTAGAAACTGCCTTACAATACCTTAGTAACCACCTAGAATGCCCTAGCAACCACCTAACAACCACTCAAACACACAAACCTAGAAACCGTCTAACAATACGTTAGTAACCACCTAGAATGTTCTAGCAACCACCTAACAACCACTCAAACAAACTAACCTAGAAACTGCCTTACAATAATTTAGTAACCACCTAGAAAGCCCTAGCAACCACCTAACAACCACTCAAACACACTAACCTAGAAACTGCCTTACAATACCTTAGTAATTTCCTAGAATGCCCTAGCAACCACCTAACAACCACTCAAACACACTAACCTAGAATCCGCCTTACAATACCTTAGTAATTACCTAGAATGTCCTAGCAACCACCTAACAACCACTCAAACACACTAACATAGAAACCGCCTTACAATACCTTAGTAACCACCTAGAATGCCCTAGCAACCACCTAACAACCACTCAAACACACTAACCTAGAAACCGCCTAACAACACCTTAGTAACCACCTAGAATGCCCTAGCAACCACCTAACAACCACTCAAACACACTAACCTAGAAACCGCCTTACAATACCTTAGTAACCACCTAGAATGCCCTAACAACCACCTAACAACCACTCAAACACACTAACCTAGAAACCGCCTTACAATACCTTAGTAACCACCTAGAATGCCCTAGCAACCACCTAACAACAACTCAAATACACTAACCTAGAAACTGCCTAATAACACCTTAGTAACCACCTAGAATGCCCTAACAACCACCTAACAACCACTCAAACACACTAACCTAGAAACCGCCTAACAACACCTTAGTAACCACCTAGAATGCCGGCCTAGACACCTAGACCCAGGCCCATATGCAAAAAAAATTATACGGGCTCCAACTCGCTTAACTTGTTGACATAAATATCGTTACGTGACTATTCATTAGCTGTTTTTATTACGGTATAAATGCTTGGAAATTATATTTAACGTTTTCAACTCCATTCATTGCGCGCAAGCCACTCAATAATCGCAATAAGCTTTGTGTTTTTATTTTTTATTATTATAACACAAAGTCTCATCTTTCTGTACATTTTGAGATCAAATACAAACAATAAATGTGTTTTGCGCTCTTTTATTTGTAGTGAGGTAACTACAGTTCTTTAATATTTGCATCATAAATCAAACATGAATAAATATTTGAATGCATATTGAGAAAAAAAGTAAATTTAATACAAACGAATGTCTCATGAAATCGATCAGAGTTACAAAAATATCTATAAGGCTGCGAGTTATTGATGACTTTCATGTTAATAGCACAGAGTGCAGAGTATTAATTTCACGGAATATAATATGATTTTATTATCGTAATTTTAACTTTATTAAATTAGTATGATGTTAATCTTATTTAGTAATTCAATGTGACACTAAAATGTGCTGTAGGGTATTTGTACCGCATGCAAACACTATCTTGGCACAGCGGCCCAAAACAATACATTTTATTTATATATTTATTTCATTATTTATACGGGGACAATGCAGAACAAAAGTGTTGTGCCAAAGCATTTCCATTTGCAGTCCCTGAGCAGGATATTGTTACAACGTTAAAATACTCAATCAAAAACAATACAACCGAATTAACAATAATGTTAATTTGTACTGTTAGTTTTAACCAAAAGCACTACTAGGGACAAGTGTTGTAAATTATCTTCTGCTAAAAACACTACGATGCATACATCAGATGACTGTTTAAGTGTATCTATGTTATTTTGTATCTGTCCCTATCTAAATAAACTAATAAATAAATATAATGGTTTTAACGTAGTTATACTTGTATGAGACCAACTTGCAGCACAGTACGATAAATGAGGGAGTATCATTGTATGCAATAAATAAAATGAATACAAATTCAATAGTATTAAGTTTGATCTCCTCCATCTTTACGGATTTGATATATAAGCTAATGAACGAGTTTTTAATTTGTGATTTATTGTATAGCATATATTTATTATCATGTCAATTGCTTGCCGAGCTTCGGTTCATATGATTCAAATGCTGTATGATTATAAACATAAAGCGCACAGATTGTGTATATGAAGAGATTGATTTTATTTCTGCTACTTATATATTTGATTTGGGGCTTGTTTAAAAAATATTGAAATTGTGTTATTTAGCATATGCGACTTACAAATGAGGACGATAGAAGCAATCAAGAGCAATAATCCATTGCTATATTAGTATATTATTAGTGTTATATTTCAATTTCACAAAGAGGAACGCGCAGCCTTCTGTCCAAGCATAAGAAAAGCACAGGTTTAATGTATAATTTGTGTTAAATCTGATTTTGTGAGTTGAGTGAATGGTTCCATCCCTAATCTTCTCTTATATGTATTGAGCATGTGCTCTGATATGGAGACTCGTGTAGAGGTGTAAGCACCTGGAAGTCGTTGGCTTTGTTGTAGTGCATGTTGAGGACACGGAAGAGCTCGGACTCTCTGGTGACGGACACGTCTTTCACATCATTAACGCCGTCGATGATGGCCTGGCGAGCGAACTTCTCCATCTGGATGTAGTAGAACTCTCTGAAGTTACTGAACCACTTGATCAGCTGTGACGTGATGCAGCGGTTGAACTGAACACAGGGGATATTAGGCAGATGAATGCTGATGTTAAAGAACAACAAAAACACCATCCGTATGTTGATTCATACAGTCACAACTACAAGTATTCAGGCACCAGATAGCATTTTATCTTTACTAGTGCAGGACACTATAGTGCATTCATGCAAGTGAGGATAGCAAATAAAGTCATATACACAAAAAATCTTCATACAGTGAAATTTGGGACCAAAAATTAATCAAACATTTTGACCTGAGCATGTTTTTCTTTAATTGCAAATGTGAACTTTTTCCTCCACAGACTGAACTAAATTAAGCATTGAATGGTAATTGGAGCTAAATTGGTATTATCTAATTGAGTCTTAAATGTAACAGCTAATCAACTGGAATTATTACATACCTGACTTTTGTTAATTTGTTTGTATTTTTGTTTCTTGGTTTGGTTTTTTTCTGAGGGAAAATGCATAAAGATCAGGGCATGCATAATTTCTTAGAAAGACAAAAATTAAAATAAACCAAATTGAATGGAAAAACATACATATTAATGTTACTATGGACAGAGTATGAAAGCCCTCAATCTTGAAAACAAATGTCTCAGAAGTTACATACACATTATATTTTCTTCCTCATAAGAACAACAGAAGAACAAGGGGAGCTATTGTACCAAAAGATACCTTAAAAACCAGGGCGTACCGGTTTAATATAATCTATCCATTTATTCCTCATGAGAAAACATCTGAGTACTTAATGAAAAAGATCACATAAATAATGTGTATTGTATCAAGCCATTCTTCAACTGTGGGTGACTCTGGCTTTAGAACATTTTTAGTAATTACTTTTTTCTATCCGCCAGGAGATTTAACAACATTTTCTTATCCTTATTGTTCCACCCATCTAAGTTTATCTCACCCAAATATAGAGATTCACAATTCAATACCAATCAAAAATAGCTTCCAAATTCATTTTAATCTCTTGCCAATGGGGTTAGTTTCTAACGCCCCCCCCAAACAATATGGTTAGCTTCTTTTCCCCACATGATCTCCAGCAGCTAGTGCCCTTCCCTTGGTGTTTATTCTGTGATGGTGTAATAAACAACCTAATAACATTCGTCCAACACAAATCTCTCCACGTGGCCGAGCTTGTAGATGTCCATTGTGTTTGACTAATGTTCTCATCTGAGATACTACAATTAACATACCTTTCTATCAAAGTTATTATCAATGTGAATTTGTTCTGACAGTTTAACTCTGAGCTCTTGTCATATTTTAGTACCATTTTCTCGTGATAATGTGAGAAATCTGAAGCTCATTTCTGATGAGTGATGCTAAAATAGTAAAAGTTATTCTGGGAATGCTTTGTAAACTATTTCCAGAAGCACGGTCAGTTTAATCAGCTGTAGTGTTTCCCAGCCGATGTCTTGAACATCTATCCAAACAGCATACGTTAGCTCTGTTATTATAACTGCTCATCCGGTAACAGAAGAGCAAGGAGAGCTAAAACCTGCCCAAGGGCTCAAAGACGCTCCTTCACGCGCAGTGTGAGAGATGTGACTCCGGCTGATGGGAATGGACTCGGACACTGGGATTATCCCAGGCTTTGTCTGCTGTGTCTTCCCACCGAAGGGTCGTCCGGGACTCTCCTCACTGACCTCGGGTCAGGAGACCTCCTCATGTGTCTTCTCCAGTGATCTTGATTTAATGTTTAAATGTCATGGATTTGTATCATACTCTACTGTTGTGCACTAGGGACATGATTACAACACTAGTATTTACAGCAGCTCAAACATGGTTTTTAATCAGTTATGTTATATTTTGCTGAAGTGTGTCAGTACACTGTAAAACAAACGGAACGGGCTATTTACTTACAAAATATATGGTAATCACCAGTGTCGGAGAAAGTTACTTTTAAAAGTAATGCGTTACAATATTGCGTTACTCCCTAAAAAAGTAACTAATTACGTTACTTAGTTACTTTTTATGTAAAGTAATGCGTTACGTTACTTTTGCGTTTCTTTTTAAATATGAGCAGGGCTTGATTGTTTGTTTTTAATATAAGAAGTTATATTTATAGCGAATATAAAATCCTTTCAGACTAAAAAGTGTAATAAATAAACCTCAGACTGAAGGACGAGTAAATCACGTCTGTACAGAAGAACACAGGAGAAGATTCAACACTCTTCAGTAATTAAACAACGAAGCACAATTGTTAGTTTATCTAAAGTAATTATTGTTCATTAGTATGGTTGAACTGGATCATCAAAGGTCAGCAGCAAACACATCGGTTAATAAAATGAGATTAGATATATTTGTGTTGTTTAACATATTTAATTATTGCAGGTTTGCGTCGTATTCTGAGTTTGCATTTCACTGTTTTAATTCATTTTGATGAATACTGAATCAGTTTTTTGTGAGTGTGATGAATTAATACACATTCATATTTAGTCTAGATTAGATCTACAGTAAGATCATGTTCTCACAGAGCACTCAGTCAATAAATGGGAAAAAGTAACTCAGATATTTTCTAGTAAATTAAAAAGTAATGAGTTACTTTACTAGTTACTTGAAAAAGTAATATTTTTACGTAACTCGCGTTACTTGTAATGCGTTACTCCCAACACTGGTAATAATATTACATTTAATATTTTTGAAAAGGCTTGTTTTTTTATGGAATCTACTTGAATAAATCATGTAAAATCTCCTGAATTATGTAATCTATGATGCAACGAATTTAATATATTTTGTGAAATGTCTGTGGTTTTGAGTGAGGCATGTTTTTATTTGACTTTGAGTTATTTGTAGTTTTAAAAGACGCCAAACAGCTCAAGTACTTGAGAGATACTGGAAAGTATACCGCACTAGCACGAGCTTGAGCTACAGGATTAATGCCTTATAGGAGTAATATCCATAACCATACGCGCTACTCTTCTGCACAATGGAAACTTCAAAGATGTCAAACATAACTGAACATTAAACATTCATAGATTTCTCTTCACTCAAAAACACATAGCATTTCATTTCAAAATGCACTCGCGATAGGCAAAGCATGCTGGGAACTAATAATCACCTCTAGAATCACAATTTCTTTAATGGAATATACACACTATTTTTAATTATCACCTTCATTTTTTAAATAAAAAAAACTAGCCATGATTCATTTTTTACAGTGTAGGAGATATCAGTTAACATTTCCAAACATGCATTTTGATGCAGTGATATTTTTGAGATGAGATCTGATCATCGTCAGTCTGTCTGGAACGAGATGAAGAAACTGAGACGGACTAAATCCAGAAGAAGACGCTTCAAGAAACCTCCTGAGAAACTGCTCACGCGCACCGAGGACTAAACCTGCTTTAAACACACGGATGCTCACCACATGATGATTTAGTGTAGTTCAGTTAACTGATAATGAACATATATTTCTGATATACTGTTGACATCGTTTACAGCATCTTTACACAAGTGCCGAAGCTTTTAACAGAGTTGTAGCTTTGCAGGAGGTTTCTTGAAGCATCAGTTCTTCTGGATTTAGTCTCAGTTTCTTCATCTCATTCCAGACAGACTGACGATGATCAGATCTCAAAAATATCACAGCATTATTACAATTAATGCTAAATTAATGGTTCTTACCGACACACTACAGCAAAAGAGAGACTCAAACCCATTTTAGCTGCTGAAAATGTTTTGGCCACCTGCTGTATGATTTGCATGATTTAGAAAACACAGATTCTGTGATAATAACAGCATTTACAGTATAACGCAGGATTTCATTGAATTTGGCAAGAAATAGTCACTATAGCGTCATTTGTGAATATTGACTCGTGTTTATGAATATTGATGTGCTGTGTAAATGTGAATCTGCATGTTGCGTGTCTACATGTGATGCTACACATGAGATATAATCTAGTATCCGGGAAAACGTCTTTATGTTTACAGACGCAGTGCCATGCTCAGATTTATCACTCAAATCAGAAAATATTATTATAAGATAGCCGTTATGAATCGGGCTAAAGTATGGCGATCGTTTTTTGAACACTGGCTGGTTGTATAAAATATTGATTTCAGATCTGCAGCTTTAAGTTTCTTCAATGATTATTGCAAGACTAAGTGAACCTATAATGCTATATAATATAGCGCTTAAGGCTTTGGCTTGGGGTTAGTAATTATAAATAATTAATGGTACATGTTTGGATGATAGTTTATGAAATCTATCACTAATCTAATGCTGGAGAGATGTCATGCTGGTCATGAAAGTTAATGTATTGATGTACTGAGTACTGTGTTGTTTTTATTTGTTTAACTGACTCTATATTCCTCAGCGAGTCCTGAAATCACCCGCAAGCGCTCGGTGGCACCGGATCCGTGCTGTTGTGTCGACTCAGGACGGGTCACACACTTGTTGTTGTAGAGCCGCGCTGCTATTGTGTGTGCTGAAAGCTGAAGGGTTAACGCTGAATAGAGGAGGCTGTGCTCCTCTCCGCCGCCTCTTTTGTCTCCTTTTGCTGACTTGAGAAACTCCTCTGTTAACTTTGTCAAAGTTAAACCAGCAATTCAGGAATTGCCCCCCCCCCCCCACACACACACATATTCAAGCGCCTACATTTGTGTTCATATTCCGTATTATTGTCAGAGCCACAGAATCATATTTCTGAATTCACGCACAAACAATCTGTTATGATGCAGTGTGATTTATCGAGCAAAACCCTTATTAATGCGTGATTAACTGGGTAAATATTATCTTATTTATTGTTCTTAAATAATAATAATAACATTTAATTATTTTCATATAGTATTTATAATCAGGTAGATATTAACACGATTTAGTTTTTTTTACTCCTGATTGTATTAGTATAAAACTATTTGTGAATAATTATAAGAAAATTCATATTTAAAAATGTTAATATTATTTAAGCATAATAAATATCAAATAAGTAAAAAGTAGAATATTTAATTATATATTATTATTATTATTTCAAGACACACAGAAACTAAGTGAACCATAATGCTATATTATAATATATATATATATATATATATATATATATATATATATATTAAATAATTATAAAATTAGAATATTTAGTTATTTATTATTATTTGTAAATATAATTTATCCTAATAATTTAGATACATTTAATTTAAGATTTTTAGATTGGACTCCTGATTGTAACTGTTTATTAGGATAAAAATATGTAAAAAATATTAATATTATTTCATCATAATAAATAATAAATAAATAATAAAATTATAATTTTTTAATTATTTATTATTATTTACAAATATAATTTATCCTAATAATCAGGTAGACATTAAAAATATTTTTGGTTTGATTCCTGATTGTAACGTATTATTAGGATAACAAATATTTGTAAATAATAATAAAAATATATATAAACAATTTTAATATTATTTAAGCATATAATAATAAAATTAGAACATGTATCGTATTAAACAGATTAACAGATTTTCCGATTGAAATATTAGTTTAAATAGAGTTGGATATGGATTGTTTACATGTGAACTCATTAAAAATGAGATCTCATGAAGATACAAAAGCATCTGAAATAAACCGTCCTAGCTGTGTATGAAATAACTGAAGCATGATCTGGTGAAACATGACATACCTTGACATCAGGGAAGAAGTTCTTGAGCAGGTTGGAGCTCGGGTAGCGTGTGTAGAAGAACATCAGCTTGGCTTTCTTCAGATGGTTTGGGGTCAGACCTTCCTGAATGTGTGGAGAGTCAAGGCCTCAAAACCTCCCCAGAAACACTTTCCCTTGAAGATCTGGCGATCGAGCATCTTTAACAATCAACTCACATCCCAAACAAACAAGCATCATCTCCTATTCAACAGCTGAGCTGCTCTGTGTTGACCAGAGAGGCGATTAAGACACCACAGCATGTGCTAACTAGACAAAACACCAAATAAATCAGATTAAGGTCTTTAATTGGGTCGCTGCGAAACACAGAGATGCATGGAAAGGATCAGTTTGTGTTCGAAGAATCACCAGGCATTATTCCTCGTAGGAGATTTTTTTTTCTTGGTTCACAAGCACATAATGCAAAGCTTCTCTACATTGATTGCATTAATGCAAAGTTGCTTCTTAATGAAGCACACACCGCTGCTATTATCAACCCATCATTTTGAATGTGCTTAAAAAGCTCTTAAAAAGAGCCACGATATTTAAATTATTTCCAAAGTGTACACTGAAAAAAAATGAATATTAAAAAAAATATATATATATACAAAAAATTGAATATTAAAAAATATATATATTAAAAATAATAATTGTTAAATAATTTTCAAAGTGTACACTGTCAAAGAAAATTTATATAAAATATATATATATATATATATATATTTAAAAAACAATGAATATAAAAAATATATATATATTACACAACAATAAATGAATATTAAAATATATATATATATTCCACAAAAAAAATTGAATATTAAAATATATATATATATTACAAAAAAATTGAATATTAAAAAAAGTATATATATTACAAATAATAATTTTTAAATAATTTCCAAAGTGTACACTGAAAAAAGAAATGGAATATAAAAAAATATATATTACAAAAAAAAATTGAATATTAAAAAATATACATATATTAAAAATAATAATTGTTACATAATTTCCAAAGTGTACACTGAAAAAAAAATTGAATATTAAAAAATATATATATATTAAAAAAAACGTTAGCTGTGGTTGCTGGATTTCTACCGTAAAAAAATACGGTAACAACATTTTATGTTTAACGGTTTTAACTTAAATTGTACAGTTAAATACCGTATTTTCATTAACTGGTATAATGCTAATATACCAACCTATTAAAGTACTGAAATCTGTTTTGTGCTACACTGTAAATGCAGGAGGTGATGAGAAAGTCACATGATGAGCCAAAGCCAATCACAAGCAGTTATTAATTATTAACATATATAGAAGATGCACATTCAGCACTAATCACGGTGAGACTCGTTAAACTGAAATAGGCAATAAACATGAACTTAACAACATTAGACGTAACATACAACACTATTAAACATAACAGATATGAAAAAATGAATAATAAACATAAATAATTAAAAAAAACATTTGAAATGCAATGCAGGGAATTTACGGGAAATTACTGTTAACCATTTAACAGGTTTTACTGTAGTTTTTTACCGTTAAAATCTTTTTTACAGTGCATTATATAAATCTAATGATGTTTAAAAGCGAGTGCCGTGATATCGTCACATATGGTGATAGTGTATAATGACGGCTGAGAGCTTGCTTTTCACAAACAGCCAAAAGTGACCTCTCTCATCCGCTCCAATCACATCGAGAGTGCAGGAACACATCCCGCACCTTTTCAAGTCTGAGCGGGGGGGTGAATCAGAGAATTTCCAGAAGAGAAACTGTTGCTTTTTCTGCCTTTGAAAATTGGCTTTTGTTCCTAACAATTCTTATCAAAGCCTCGTATTCCTTTTTATTTGTCTTTTCCTGGACTTAAAGTCATTACGGAGCCCAGATTAAAGAAGATGCTACAATCTTCTTTAGGGTTACCGAGATCAAAGCAGAAATTCTCCTTGAAGTCTGCGTTAGTGGAACGGCTCACCGCTGCACTCAATACAGCGATTGTTCGGCCGGCTCGAGAGCTGGTGGTTTGTTCAGCAATATCTCAATGTTAACTACTAGATATTAAATACAAATAGTCTACTAAACAAAGAGGACGGGGGGGTGCAGCTGAAGCTAAACAAAGAACACAATCCACAGGAAAAAAGAGCCTTCTTGTGACTCCCTCCATGCTTTTACGATACTGTAGAACACATAAACCACTAAATTAAGATTAAATAAAGAAGTTTTGTTTCATAACTCACTTATATATCACTCTGCATGGAAACGCTTCAGTGAACAATACTTCCACAGCGCTTATTAATCTTAGTTAATGTTCGTTACTAGTATGTTTTCAAATGAGACGCTGGATGTGTTAACAAACAAACAATCAATCAATGCATGTATTTCTATTTGCTTGCATTAACTGATATTAATAAATCCTTTTAATAAATATATGGTAACACTTTAGAATAGAGAACACTTGTTCATTATTAACTATGACTTTTTCTACAATAATAATAGTGCATAATTTGCTTATTAATAGTAAGTGGTTGTTAAGTTTAGGATTAGGGATGTGGAATAAGGCATTAATATGTGCATATATTATATTCATATTCTAGTAATATGCATGATAATGAGCAACTAGTTAAGAGATCATAAATATTTTGTTCAATGATAGTTTGTTAGTTAATGCATTCATTAACCTGCAAAGTGTTACCATTTTTATTTTTACTAATGAATTTCAGGATTAATATCTGATTAAAAAAAACATATTTAAACAAATGTTAAGCTCTTATGAGATATGAAAGAGCTTTTTTGGTGTTTTTGGTATTAAAGGGACAGTTCACACTAATGTATGACTTTCTATCTTCTGAGCAACACCAAAGAGATTATATAATTTATTAAGATATTATTACAATATTCTAAAATATTACTTCCACTGTGTAGACTAAAAAACATATTTCTCGTATGTTCCTCAGAAGGTCACACTTTAGTTTGGGTACCATTTCTCACTATTAACTATCTATGACTTTTGCCTCAATAAACTGCTTATTAATAATAGCTAGTAATGTAGTTTAAGTATGGGGTGGATTAGGGGATCTAAAATATGGTTATGCAGAATAAGGCATTAATATGTGCTTTATAAGCACTAATATACAGCTAATGTGTTAGTCATATGTGACACTGGACCACAAAACTAGTCATTTTATATGTTTTATATTTAGCTTTAGATGTATGCATCATCTGAAAGCTGAATAAATAATATTTCCATTGATGTATGGTTTGGACAATATTAGAAAATCTGGAATCTGAGGGTGCAAAAAAATCTAAATATTGAGAAAATCATCTTTAAAGTTGTTAAAATGAAATTCTTAGCAATGCATATTGATATATTTACTAAATATCTTCATGGTACATGATCTTAATATCCTAATGATTTTTGGCATAAAAGAGAAATCTATAATTTTGACCCATGCAATAAATTGTTACAAATATACCCGTGACTGGTTCTGTGCTCCAGGGTCACAGATGCATTCTAATAAGCAGCTAGTTAATCACGAGAATTGGACCATTAAATAAAGCGTAGTAAATGATCATTTTTGGATGCAGGAGGTGATGAGAAAGTCACACGATGAGCCAAAGCCAATCACAAGCAGCTATTAAATATTAACACATATAGAAAGTGCATATTTTTGGATGCATTATCCCTCTAAAGTGCTCGGAGCGATTAAAGGATATATTGAGCGACATGAAGGAGCTCCTCTCGGCCATGCTCTGCAGATCTCCACACTCCATCTTCACATGAGGCAGACAGAGCGCGTCCACCGACACCAGTCCGGCCTGGTGCTGACCCAGAAGCCCCGAGCTCACCTTGGACCGCATGGCCATGCTCTTCCACGGATGCTCCATGGAGTCCGGCGAGGACCTCTCCAGACACGGCAGCGCAGAGAAGGCGGAGTGAGGGCCGTACTTCAGCAGGTGCTCCAGGATCTGGCTGTCGTGCAGAGGAGCGCCGCCGTAGCCCATCTGGAAAGGCGTCTGGTGCAGCGGGAAGGGTCTCTTCACGGCTTGGCTCAGAGAAGGTTTGCGGACCACCAGGGACAAGGCTTCGGTCTGGTGCTCCGGGCCGGGGCTCTCAAAGCAATGCCTGCTTTTAACATTGTCTTCAGTATCAGACAGATCCGAAGGGATCCGCTTCTCGGTTTCCGAGCAGTCCGGACTGTGGCATGGAGATGACTGGTTTAGAAGAGTCGGGGAGAGCTTCTTGAAGACCACATCGATGCTTTCGCACACAGTCCTGGTCAGCTCGCATTTAAGAGTCTCTTTGAGGTTCTTCATCGCCTTGTCGGAGGAGCCGAAACCTCCGGATTCCACCTTGACTTGATCTTTGTATCCGCCATCCAGCTTCAAACCCGAGAGCTCCTCGTAGTTCTGCTCGTGCACGTGCGAGATCTTCTCCTGGAGCTGATGCAGGAGACGCTGCATGCTTTGGAGCTGCTCCTTGAGTTTGTGGCACTCCTCGTCTTTGCTGGTTTTGGAGCCGGACTGACTGGGTTCCTGGTGTTGAGGGAGCCTCTGCTTGCGCTTGTTCTCCTTCAAGAGGTCTCTTCTACGCCGGACGGCTTCGCACTCGCTGTCCGCTTCTCCGCTGGCGCTGGGCGAAGCAGCCATGCCTCGTATGATGTTCTCCACGCGGGCGCGTTTGGCTTGGAGGTGCTCGCTCACAGACACATCCTCGTCTTTGAAGGACATTCTGCTCGGGTCCTCTTGAGTGAAGTCATCGGCGCTGTTGGACTCGGGATCAGGCAGGTACAGGAGGTTGTTGTGAATGGTTTTACGCAGCAGGTGAGATATGATGGAGCTGCTGTGGTAGGACGCCAGAGGCTCGTCAAACGTGCTTCTGCGGAAACAAGGGAGCAAGTGCTCGGCTGTGCTGCCGTCCATGCTTTGTTCAGGCGGGCTCAGGTTCATGTTTGTCGCAGGCTGCAGTTGTTGTATTTTCTGTACACGATAATGAGCTTCAGAAAGGGGTGATCTGTAATGCAATGTCAAAAAAATGAAATAAATTAGGCATTACAATAACTGTGCATTAAGCCCTCACATGTAGCTCCTACATTACATAAACAGCATTACACTCTTATCCATAAATGTCATACTTTGTGAAATAAATTACATTACAATATCATTGCATCGTGATTACTCTGCATTAAGCCTTCATATGTAGGTCCTACGTTATTATAAACTCTTAAATGTATGCAAGATTAATTGTGCACAAACATATTTCATATTCAAACACATATTCATATTCAGTGTTTTGTATATTATATATTCAAATAATCATGTTTAACTTTTTTTGAGCTGTTTCACGTGTCATGATTTCTCTACAAACAGATCAAACTGAGAAATTATATAAAATGTTTCAAAAGAAAAGTCAATATTAAAAATACATACGCAAAAATGCATTTTTTTTTATATATATAGGCTATTTAAATAAACACAAAACACGTTTGTTCATTCGTTTTCAATTAAAGCTTCTTCTTGTGACATTAATAGGATACACTTAATATATATTTCCTAATGCACTCTGTATATATTGATCTGAATATATATCTATTTGCTTTCGCACTCGTCATACGTTTAACGTAAATGTTCAATGTAAAACGAATATGAAACATACTTACATCTGTGAGTACATGTCTTCTGTCTGTCATTTCATATGTATATATTTGTCATATTAGTATTATAATGATGAGTTGTCTGAGAGAAAGTCCAGGAGATGATGAGCTCTTACCTGTTGATCTGGACTCGCGTGACTGACAGTGTGTGCTCGGCGCGCGCTCTCGTCTCACTACAGTCAGGTGGGCGTGGCCAGCGCCGCCCTTAATGAACAGACCAGCCAATCAGAAACGGCACAACAACTCTCCATCAATCACTATAAACAGCGCCACCTTTTTTAAAGAATTTTACTTTGAACCTTTTGGTGAATTTCATATACAGAAAAGAACATTTGGCATATATAAATTATATTTCATTTCACACGTCTAAATAAGTATGTTCTGTTTATTATGTATTTTAAATATATAAATATAAGACATCTACTATTTTGTAGCTCAGTATAATTGAATAAAAAAGAAAAAAAAAATGCTGTCACATACTTATTTAAGTCATGTATTTGTTTTATCCTATTGTCGTTAATTTAGGTGTTTTGTTAATTATTTTAGCTGGAACTGATGAAATTACAGGCTTTGATTTGGTTGGTTTTGTTTCCTTCTCCTCATAAAAAATAACCAAAAAGAATAACATATCTCTATATATATATATGTGTGTGTGTGTGTGTGTGTGTGTGTGTGTGTGTGTGTGTGTGTGTGTGTGTGTGTGTGTGTGTGTGTGTGTGTGTGTGTGTGTGTGTGTGTGTGTGTGTGTGTGTGTGTGTGTGTGTGTGTGTGTGTGTGTGTGTGTGTGTGTGTGTGTGTGTGTGTGTGTGTGTGTGTGTGTGTGTGTGTGTGTGTGTGTGTGTGTGCGTGTCTGTGCGTGTGTGTGTGTGTGTGTGTGTGTGTGAGTGAGTGTGTGTGCGCGCGCGCGCGCGCGTGTGAGTGTGTGTGTGTGTGTGTGTGTGTGTGTGTGTGCGTGCGTGCGTGCGTGTGTGTGTGTGTGTGTGTGTGTGTGTGTGTGTGTGTGCGTGTGTGTGTGTGTGTGTGTGTGTGTGTGTGTGTGTGTGTGTGTGTGTGTGTGTGTGTGTGCGCGCGTATGTTTGTGTGTGTATGTATATATAATATATATATATATATAGAGAGAGAGAGAGAGACATAGATATAGATACATAATATATATATATATATGTAACAGTAAGGGCTGTGTGTAAACCTCACTCCCCTGAACTCAAAAAGAGGCACACAAGAGGCTGTAGCCTTTGGCGTTCCTTGTTAGAGCGCCCTTCTCCCGCGCCGGAATCCCGGGTTCGAGACCCGCTCGAAGCAACGAGTTGAGGTGGTGTAGACCCGGGAGGGGTTGTTACATATATATAAATACTATATATCAGGGGTCATCAAACTTGATCCTGGAGGGCTGGTGTCCTGCAGAGTTTAGCTCCAACTTGCCTCAACACACCTGCCTGGAAGTTTCAAGTATACCAAGTAAGACCTTGATTAGCTGCTTCAGGTGTGTTTGATTAGGGTTGGAGCTAAACTCTGCAGGGACACCTCTATTATTTGAATAAGTTGTTACTATTTGTAGCTACTTGTTATGGACATGTGATTTTCTGATTGCTTTAATTGTCTTTGTTTATTATTATATTTATTGTGATGTAATTTATATTATTGCCCTTGTGTGTTCGATGTTCTAAAGATTAAATCAATGGTACATTCCATTCACCCCTCTCTGACTCATCGTGGTATGTTCCGCACGGTTTCCGGTTGGCGGTGGCGCTGTTTCCTGTGCTGTGAGAGCTGCAGTGCTTGCGGTCCACCCCGACGACATGTTATCCCGTTCCCGCTGTCTCACCTGGAGCCTCGGGCGCTCAATCAGCGCCCTGCGCCAGGTAACGTGTGTGTGCCCGGTGTGTGTGACCCGTCTGTGTGCTGTGGAGTGTCCAAAAGACCGTTAGCGGAATGGCGCGGAGCGGTAGGCCGCGAGCCCAAGGGCAGCAGGACACTCACAGCAGAGCATACCGAGAGAGAAAGCGTGTGTTTACAACATATTAATGACATCTACTGCAGCTTCTCGTGTGTTAAATATAATGTGTTCATCGAGTTTTAATAAATCCAAACTGTACATGAGTGAGGTATGCTGTCAAAGTGACCACGTGATCGACGCGTCACTCCCATAGAATAAAAACGGGCCTAAAGCACTGCTAATATTCATATTTGCAGTTATGATCATAGACATATATAGACCTATATATGTCTATGGTTATGACCGTGTGTTTGTTTTGTGTGAGCTGTCATTCTTTCCTTTACTGTCCACGTGTCAGTCTCTGCGGTTTCTGTTCCTCTGTTATCATCCCAAGTGACATTATTATCACTATTTGTAATATCTGCCAGGGCAGTTAATTATTGCCATAACTTGTAACAGGTTGTGAATCTTCACCGGTTTCATGATTCAATTACTATTATCATGTCAATGAGTCGATATCACGGTTATATTAAATCTATTTTGTGCATTTTAATTAAATTATAGAAGCAGGCCTCTTTTTAAAATAATAATAAATAAAAACTTGATAACATAACCAAATAAATATGGCTCCAATCAAAACATACAAGCAAATATGAAGTAATAAACAGGGACAATGATAATTAAAAGTGCTTTAAGTATCTGAAAGTTTACACACGTTTTTCTATTTTCCTCAGCATTATTGCCGTTTGATTATTATTATTATTCCTGCTGAGATCATAAACAGCGGCAGCTTTAATCCACTGCGTTCACACTAATGCACAGATCTATTTCCACATCTCAGATGTTTTGTCCTGAAAACATAACTCACTGTTTACATCAATTTATATTATAGAAGTATTCGGAGAAGTGCATTTAACCGTAGCGGATATCTACAGATCTCGGATTTATCAAATACAGGGTGGATTTTTTAATACTCTCGTAACAAGCTCGTATGCAAGTGACGTCAGAAGGCTATAATTGATTATTATCATCTGCATCGTAATGCAACGATTAATTAAAACACCTCTAATAATCTTGTCATATTGAGATTACTGGCTATAGCTGTAATTAGCACCGCTTCCCAATAAGTGGCCAATAAGTCATAATATGTCATTCATACATTTTGTCTCATTTTTAATATTTAAAATAAGTGTTTAATTTCATATTATTTTGAATGTTTTAAATGTTAATGTTCATCTTAATTTATTTACTAAATGTAACTATGTATTATTATATATCTGTAATAAATACTCACTATATAGCACTTTACAATACAACTGTGGTATTGGAAAAGACATTTATGTAGATGAGAACTAAAGGCCATCGATATACTTCAAACCAAGTTCGTTTGCGTTCTTCGTTTGGGGGAAAAAAGCACTTCTAAAAGGCTGAGCGTCGGTATACTAATCCCCCCCACCCCCCCCCGACCCCCCCGTGCTGTAGATTAATGTAAACATGTGACGAGATGCTCACGCGAATGCCCTAAACACAACAATGATGCAGTGAGGGTGTATCTAGGTCTTTTATTAAAAACGGGATAAATTATTACACGTTATGTGTTGTCATAATTTGATAAAAACAAAGGTTAATTAAATTTAACTTACTGTATACCTTTTAAATGCGCTTATTGAAAGAACAGTGTGAAGTAACATCTATTTGAAACGCATGTATTTGGTTCTTGCTACATTATATCTGTACTCTTTCATTGTTTTCATGGCTTTGGAAAGCTTGCATCTGATGTTTCTCTTTGCATAATCGTCGACACGAGCTTCGTTATGACTTCTTTCTAGTAATTAAAAGCTTTCTCTGAATCTTTAAAGTCTCTCTGCGAGTGGTTGTACAGGTGTGGATATATCTGGCGGCTCAGCTATTATGTTGCTAGTGATTTGGAGATGTTGTTCTCCTTGACCTTTGTTGAATGAGAAACGAACCCGGGGGGGAGATTACGGTCAAAGAAGGCGGAGCTTCCGAACACACCCACCGATTGCGTAATCGCCACGGGCCAACTCAAAGTGAACTTCGTTTCGGCCTGATTTTGTTCAAATAACGTCATATCAGTTCATTCTTCGATTTCGTTTGAAGTACATCAGGGCCTTAAGACTGAACCACAGCTTGCATGATCTATAATTTACCCAAACTTTATGAATATTGAAGGGTAATACATTCATTTAGTAGTTGTGGAAGTCCTCCCAGCTGCCCCGTTGGTCTTCCTTGCGTCCGTTGACCATGTAAACCCTGTCAAACTTTGACACAGATGATCACAAGGCTGTTATTTGTGCCTGAGTGTCACTGCAGCACGGGCCTGTCAGATGCAGCGGTGTAGCAGCGCTTGTGTTCGTGGGCTAAAGATTCTCCATTATGGGATTTATTAATAGTTAGTGGCAGCATGACAGCTAGTGCATGTTAAGATCCTTGCTCTTAGTTCATCATATTCCTAATGTCCTTGCCTAAAATCCATCAATTTGTTTATTAAAACGAATAATATATATATATATAAAATAGTGATGGAATTTAATTTTATATTTTAAAATAAAATAAAATGTTTATGATATTTAATTTGAATAGTTTAGATTGTATTAATATTTTAAAATAACCTAATAAGCTTTATGTAAGAAAATGTATAATCTTCCTTTAGAATTTAATATTTAATTGTCAAACTATCCAGTAAGCCAGTAAGAAATTCAGCTCCAGTGGGGTGCGTGCGTGTGTGTGTGTGTGTGTGCGTGCGTGCGAGTGTGTGTGTGTGTGTGAGAGAGAGAGAGAGAGAGAGTGTGTGTGTGTGTGTGTGTGTGTGAGAGAGAGAGAGAGTGTGTGTGTGTGTGTGTGTGTGTGTGTGTGTGTGTGTGTGTGAGAGAGTGTGTTTGTTTGGGAAACTAAATCACATCTGAAGAACGGTGTTGTGTTTGTATTATAACTCTTCTGTGAAACCCATTACAGCGTTATTGTTATGATCCATGTTTTTTGTTTAAAATGTTTGTGTAATTCATTTTTATTGTCAAAAAAGGCAAATTCATTCATAAAACTTGAGCATTTTATTGAAAATTGAACCATATCTTTAATCTAATGTAAAAAATAAAACAAGTGTTCTTATTAAATTCAGAGCACGGTTAAAACAGTGATAATAAAGTCCTGCACAGTATAAATGAACACGTGGAGGCAAACCGTGCTGATATTCAGTACAACAGCAAGCTTGCCTGTTCTGCTAACGCCTGGTTAATTATATAACCGTACTAGATTTAGGAGATGATGAGATGATGGTCATTACTCCTGTGGTTTGTTTTGCTGCTGCTTCTGTTCATTGATGCGCTGGTGTCGTCTTCTTCTAGGCTAACGGTGTTCTCGCCAGACGAGCTGCTTCAGGTGAGTTGTGAGATAGTGGAGGGGTTTCTTCTGCGTAAACATAGGTGTTATGTGAAGTTTGAACAGTCTTTCTCTGAACATGATTTGATCTTCCAGGTATATCAGCGAGTCCGTGCGTCACCTTCAAGAACAGCACGTAAGTATCACTGACGTCGTGTAGTTTTTAAAATATAGTTAAACTTCTTATTCTATCATTAAAGTTGTGTTTTGGGCCGTTATGCTATCTGTCAAACTAATTCAATCTGAAAGCACAGCGTTTACACTAGGTTTAGGGCTTTGGGGGGGGGGGGGGGGTTTCCAGCATAAAAACGAAATGAAAATTAAACTAATCCTATTTTTTTTTGGGGGGGGGGATTTAATATTACAATTAAAACATTGAAGACATATTGTATGATTATTCCTTAAAATAAGGTTTTATTAATTTTAATAGTAGCCTATTACATACGTTCTACTGAACAATAGTACTATATTTCTGACCAGTGTTTTCAAGTGAAACCGGACTTTTATTTTGACGGGTTGCCGTGGATAACTTTACATTTGTGTCTGTGTATGACATCATGAGGATAGTTTTACTCGAGTGAAACGGTCGTGAAGTTACTCTGGAGATGTTGTTCATGTATTTATGTCCTCATTAGTGAGACGGCAGATGTTAATATTCACCGCAAGCGTCACTTGCGATGTCGTTTTGTGGATTAATATTTACAAATATGTGTGTGTGTTTGTGTATAGAGTGTGTGAGAGAGTGTGTGTGTGTGAGAGAGAGAGAGAGTGTGTGTGTGTGTGTGTGAGAGAGAGAGAGAGAGAGTGTGTGTGTGTGTGAGAGTGTATGTGTGTGAGAGTGTAGAGTGTGCGCGTGTGTGTGTGAGAGAGAGAGTGTGTGTGTGTGTGTGGGAGAGAGAAGCAGGGCTAATCTAAAATAATGGTAGGGGAAACACTGAAGCACAATATGGCGTAATCCCTTCATTAAGTCTGTTTAAAAGCGAACACACTTGGTTCAGATGATCAGCTGGTGATCCGGTGTTTTCCGCGTCTCAGAGCGGCTCCGTTCACACTCAATGAATGCAGTCAACTCGTTTACTGCTCGTGCTGTGTTTAGTGCACGTTTGGGAACAACGGTCACCAGTTCTGCTTTATTACAGCAGCAGATGATTACAGCGTGTCACTAGATTTGTAGCGAGAGGTGTTTTTGTTTCATGAATTACTGACCGCTCACCGTTTAAATGAGTCCAAATTCATAATATATCAATATATCTTTCAAGTGTAGAAATTAGGAAATTAGTAATTTCTCTACAGTAGTGTAAAGCAAAAATTATATACCTACGAAATATCCCTTTTCATTTATTTTACACTGCAGTTGTTTTACAACATATGGCTACTACAGTCATTATTATAATTAATATTCAAATGAGTTTGTCCTCCTAAAGCACCAGTGTGAATGTAATTTAGACCGAGTATATCACAAATAAAAAGAGGGTTGAGTTCACTTTAAAGTTAAGCTACAAGTCAGTTCACTGATGTTTCTGACACAAGGTTTCTTAGTTAAGATCACGGGTTTCGTCTGTTCATTTGTGCATTAGAATAATTTAACTTTAAAATGTCACTTTCACTTTTTTCCAATTTTTTATTTGTCTTTTAAATATCGTATCGTGGACTTCATATTATGGTATGGTGAGATTTTGATATGCTTGCATCCCTACTGGATTGTGTTGTGATGATGGTGTGTGCTGTTGATTTTCAGGAGGTGTGAGACCCGGTCGAGCGTCTATCAAATCAGATACTTCAACACCTCAACCGCTCGCAGTACGTATCTAAAATAAGGTCTGGTCGTATGCTGGCGCTGAAGAGTGTTGCACAGAAGCAGCATCAGTTCTGAAGCGCTTTTTGGTCATGCTGATACCGTTCCCTTCGTGGTTTTGTGTTCATAGCGTACAGCGTCAACACAGGTCCTTCACTTATTTAAGGTCACTTGTCTATTGAAGGTCAGTCGTCACTGATACACACTAGTCTTGATTATGAGGTCTTCTGGTTTTTGTCATAAGTTAATTTCATAGGGCTGATTGCATTGCTGGAATAACCAGTCTGCGGCTTATTTCATGTTCAGCTCAGATAATAAACTCTATAATATGTGTAGCATTTCAACAAATTGAAAGCACTTGAACAAACTGGAAAAAGAGGGTAGTTTCTGTGTAAATATAAAACTCTGGTAAAATGCATCCAGCCTTTTAAATTCTTGCAGAGATCTTAAAGTCAATTTGAGACCTCATTTTATGACTGATAAGATATTTAGCATTATGACAAGGCTCTCTGGAAAACTTGATTCTGATTGATCCACCTTTCTGATGTTTATTATTTTTACCATTTGCTTTAATCAGTGCATCGTCTCTTGCTCACGTTCATGAATGAAAGATTCCTTGCTGGGAACTGTTATTTCTTTGTGAAAACTTGTATTACATGTTAGCTAATACAATACCTAACTCATATTTAAGGTACATTGGCGGCCATATTTGGCTGCAGACCTTGAGCCAAAAACTCAAACACCAATGACTTGTGCATTCATTATATGGACAAAAGTACTGGCACCCCTTCTTTAGAAGAGAAAAAGGCACTTCCAAACTGCCAACAAAGAAATTAATGTACTTAAAAATTGTATTTCCATCTCTGTTGCACCAGTTTTGAAGTGTATGAAATGACTGTACCCATATGTACAAGTCATTGGTGTTTGGTGATGAGTTTGTGGCTCATTTAAAGTCACAGCAGAGGTGTTCAGCTGCTTTCTGCAGACCAGTCAAGTTCTTCCACACTGACTGAATCATCATTTCTCTTTGATTCTTGTCTTATACACAGAGACACTGTCATGTTAGAATAGAAAAGGGTTCTGTCCAAACTGTTGCTATAAAATTATATTCCATAGAATATCATTATATGCTTAAACATTAAGATTTGTACTCATGTAAATGACTAAAATAATCAAACCTTTCATTAGATGAGGGGTGCCAATACTTTTGGCAATATAGTGTATATTATGTAAACAAAGTAATAATTTGATAGCACTAGTTTTAATCAAACTCTTCGCTTCATTTTGATCAATTTCTCAGAAAACAAGACTTATGTAATTTTTCCTTCTCCATGAAAGGCAGCTCGGTTTAAGAATATTTAGACATTTATATTACAAAAAAAAACATTAACTTTTTTTTCTCAGTGTGATCAAAGTAGTTTTTTCTAAAATGAATTCAAAGGTAATGTAAATCTGTTGCAAGTTGTGTTTTCTAAATTTGAGGTGTTGCTAATGCAGCTAATTTTCTGCTTCTTAGACACTTACATTATAAAACTTCATGACGTATTGTGTTCCTATTCAGTGTTAAAAACACTCTCTGTTGGGTAACAGCTTTCTACAGTTGCACAGCATACAGCGGCCCGCAGTAACTTCAGCACGCCACATTAACTGTGTTCTGTGATTACAGGGAATGAAGTCATTACAGTAAAAACACCAGCGTTTGCCGAGTCTGTCACAGAGGGAGACGTCAGGTGGGAGAAAGGTAAGAGGAGTTCATCAGGTGTACAGTACAGACGCCCCATTGGACCCCGTTAACCCTGTTCTGTGTGTCTTTAGCTGTTGGAGACACCGTCTCTGAAGATGAGGTTGTCTGTGAAATTGAGACCGATAAGGTAAAGAAGCACACTTTAGTTTTTTTATCTTAATCAGGGATATCTATAAATACTGTAACTTTCCGAATCTGTTTAATTGTAGATCTGTGTACACATTCGTCATACGCACATCTTTGGCCATTGTGTAGCATCTAATGTCATGCTAAAAATAGTTCATCTTTTAATGACATGTCTCTGGACACCTGCGTTCTCTTCCGGACTGTTTTTGATAACAAGAACGTGTCCTATTTCAGCTACCCCTAAGAAACTCGTTTGGTGAACATGATGCTAAATCTGTCTAATATAACAGTGCTTACTTAAGATCATCTCTAACTAACGCTGGACTGGAATTGTTATTGTTTATGTTGCTTTATATTTCAAGTTTCAGTTATGGTTAATTTGAAACCTAAATTTGATGTTTAACCATATTGTTTTGAGAAATGCTTACTCTCGTTTTCTTCTGATTCATGTTCTGACTAGTCAATTATTCACCTTATTTTTCCCGTTAGAGCGGGCTATTTGTGCATTTCATGTGCCTGCTTCCGGTCTCGACCACTTTCAGCTATTTTCAGCTGTACTAAACAGCTCGTTTTGCTGTTTGATATTGCAAACTAGTGTTTTACCATATTTTAACGTATAATCTTAATTATTAGCAAACTGTTTTGGAGTCAAACAGTTTCCGCGTTTACTGTTATTTCCCTACAGCTGCTTATGAACCAGATCTCTCGCATATTCATAGAAAACGGCCTACTTCCGCGTTGAAAAATAAGGTGGATAATAATCAGACTTTTTTTTTTAAACTAGTTGTTTATTAGCTATTTTTTTTATTGGTAGTTATAGCCCGAGCAAAATCCTTAAATCTAGGTGCAAACTTCACAAATATCTGCTGCCTTTGTTAGGTGTTACGTACATACGTGTAAGTGTGAGAGAGCGAGTGAGCGTGAGCGAGTGAGCGTGAGTGAGCATGAAAGAGTGTGTGTGAGTGAGTGAGCATGAAAGAGTGTGTGAGTGAGTGAGCATGAAAGAGTGAGTGAGTGAGTGAGCGTGAAAGAGTGAGCAATTGCAAGTGAGTGTGAGTGAGCATGAAAGTGAGTGAGTGTGAGTGAGTGTGAGCGAGCGTGAGTGAGTGAGTGTGAGTGAGTGTGAGCGAGCATGAGCGAGCGAGCATGAAAGAGTGAGTGAGCGAGCGAGCATGAAAGAGTGAGTGAGCGAGCGAGCATGAGAGTGAGTGAGCGAGCGAGCATGAAAGAGTGAGCAATTGCAAGTGAGTGTGAGTGAGCATGAAAGTGAGTGAGTGAGTGTGAGTGAGCGAGCGTGAGCGAGCGAGCATGAAAGAGTGAGTGAGCGAGCGAGCATGAAAGAGTGAGTGAGTGAGCGAGCGAGCATGAAAGAGCGAGCGAGCATGAAAGAGTGAGCGATCGAGCATGAAAGAGTGAGTGAGCGCGTGAGCGAGCATGAAAGAGTGAGTGAGCGAGCGCGTGAGCGAGCGAGCATGAAAGAGTGAGTGAGCGAGCGCGTGAGCGAGCGAGCATGAAAGAGTGAGTGAGCGAGCGCGTGAGCGAGCGAGCATGAAAGAGTGAGCGAGCGAGCATGAAAGCGCGAGCGCGTGAGCGAGCGAGCATGAAAGAGCGCGTGAGTGAGCGAGCATGAAAGAGCGAGCGAGCATGAAAGAGCGAGTGAGTGTGATGGACTGAGTGAGCATGCGTGAGGGATTGATTGAGTGAGCGAGTGTTTGTGATGAGCGAATGTGAGCGAGTGCGTGTGTGTGTGTTGAGTTAAGGTGAGATATGTGTGTGTGTGTGTGTTGAGTTAAGGTGAGATGTGTGTGTGTGTGTGTTGAGTTAAGGTGAGGTGTGTGTGTGTGTGTTGAGTTAAGGTGAGATGTGTGTGTGCTGCAGACGTCGGTGCAGGTTCCCTCTCCAGCTGCTGGAGTCATCGAGGAGCTGCTGGTTCCTGACGGAGGCAAAGTCGAAGGAGGAACTCCTCTGTTCAGACTCAAGAAAGGAGGTCAGCCATGTTTCTTTTTTGCTAATATATATTAACGAAATTGAAATCATTACAATCATAAGCTGAAGTCACTTCCTAACATGTTCATTGTGCGTGTTTAACTGATTACATGATGTTTACTAGCTAGAACACGTGTATTTACGTGTAAGTATTTCTTTACTTGTAAGCAACTAAACTAACTTTTGAAATCTTTATTAGGGCAAAATAATACAACGTGTAATTTAATGTTTTCATGATGGACAAAGATTTGAAGTATGGGAGTATTACACTAATTAAATACAGTTGAGGTCAAAAGTTTACATCCCCCTTTCAGAATCTGCGAAATGGTAATTATTTATTACAAAAATAAAAGGGATCATACAAAATGCATGTTTATTTAGTACTGATCTGAATAAGATATTTTACATAGAAGATGTTTATATATAGTCCACAAGAGAAAATAATAGTTAAATTTATAAAAAATAAATTCAATTTTTATTTAACATCTTATATGTGAAATATCTTATTCAGGTCAGTACTTAATAAACAATAACATGCATTTTGTATGATCCCTCTTATTTTGGTAAAATAATTACCATTTTGCAGATTCTGAAAGGGGTGTGTGAACTTTTGACTTCAACTGTATAAAACAACATTTAAGTTTTATTGAAACTATTAGCCGAATAACCCCCCCCCTCATTTAAAATGTCCGTCTTCATAATAACCATAACCAGAAATAAAGCGTCTGGTCTTTCCGTGCTAGGAAGTGGTTGTTGTGATTATAAATGAGTGCTGCGGTGGTTTCATCTCTGACTGTGTTTCAGCTGTAGCTGCTAAGACGACAGCAGCACCTCCTCCTGCAGCAGAGACCGCGCCTCCTCCTCCTCCTCCAGCTCCCCCTGCTCCTGCCGGAGGGCCCATCCCCACCACCATGCCCCCTGTACCCCCTGTGCCGGCCCAGCCTATCCAGTCCAAACCAGGTCAGGAGCTCCCCCGTTTACAGGGTGAAATCTCATCATAGATGCTGTACGCTCAGTACAGGCTGAGATTGGTGTATTGTGATATCGATGTTAGGGATGCACCGAATTTTTGGTAGAATTCGGAAGATCCGAATTAAATTGTACCGAACAATGACGTGATGCAATCAAATAGAGGCGTGCAATAATGCAGCAAACATGTCACCAGTGTAGAAGCATTTAAATAGAAAGATGCCAAAATCATTACAAGCACTGACAGCAAGAGACTGTTTAGTGTTGCATCGCGTATCTCCAATCAGAAGAGGAAGGGGTAGATGTTTCTGGATACTGCATGATGATTCAAATCGCCAAATGGCCTTAAATTAGTAAATAAACTGCAGAATGTTGTGTTTTCTAATAATTAATTTGTTACATTTATATAGCGCTTATCTAAGCACTCAAAGCACTTTACATAGTAAGGGGGAAATTAATTAATTACTCTATTAATTAATTTATTATAACATTCACACACACTGTTCAAATTGGCATCTGTAATATTTTCTTATGTTTTAAAAAGTCTCTTCTGCTCAGCAAGGCTGCATTTATTTGTACAGTAAAAATACATGCCTGATTCAAGGAGGGGGACTCAAAAATGGCCAAAAATATTATTTTATTAACGTATTAAGTTTAAGTTAAACTGTGCTTTGTTGGTATAATGTCTGCTTGAATGTTCAGTTAAGTAAATATTTTTTCATTGTTGTTTTGTAAGTGATTTTTTTCTTTGAAAAGCACAACAAAATAGTAAAAAGCACATTTTGACTATTTAATTTATGCAATGGTGAAAAGAATTGGAAACATACATGGAGGGAAAAATGGGAAAATCGGTCCAGTGATTCATTTTGTTCAGCTTTGGCCAAGAATTGTCATTTCGGTGCCTCCCTAATGAACTGAAACGCTCTTGTCTTGTGTCTGTGCTGTAGTTTCTGCCATCAAACCCACTGCAGCTCCTGCTGCTGCTGCTGACGCCGGAGCCAAAGCCCCCCGATCAGAGCACCGGGTAAGAGCCGTCACACCTGCGATCAACACACTGTGCAGGTTACATGCTGAGCATTTGCAAACATATACTCCAGTTTGAAAACACTTGCTGCATGTGACTCGAGTGCTTCGGGTGAACCACTTTCCACTTTAAAGTGAGCATTATTATTTATTTGGTTTCAGGTTGATCTGTTTGTCACTTGAACATTAGTTTAATTGATTAGATTAGTCACACACACACACACACACACAAATGTTGGGTTTCAATGTTGTATGGGTTCAATCTATATGCATCATGTTTTTTCGACTGTACAGACTTTACTCAGTATATCTCTTAAACCTACCCCTCACACAAAACATTTTTCGATTTTCATCAAACTTCATTCTGATTGGTTTATAAGCTTGTTTCCTCACGGGGACCAAAAACATCTACGAGTATTACTATTCTTAGATTTGGACCCTGTAATGAAGGGAACACAAGCGCCAAGGATACAAACACTTATCTGGCAACAACTGATCCAATATCAGTATCATTTAGAATACCTTTAAATAATGTATAATTGCCAGTACTTGTGTTTTTGCTGCCTCTTATGTGTACATTTCATACACGAGAAGCGTGTTCAAACAGAACTTGTATTTGAAGAATATTGGATTGTACTTATTAGTCCTGCACTGTCTATTGATTCAGCTGATTTTTCACAAATATGTCGGTATTAGCAAGAGTTAATTAAGTGAACGCTTAAGTTTAAAAGTATAATAATGCAAGGCAAGCACTCTTCGCATGTACATGACCTATTTTTCGGCAGCATTTTTAATTCCTACTTTAAGTCCGGGGGTTCGTCAGTTATAAAATTGGTTAACAGGAATGAAAAAAGTATATATATATATATATATATATATGTGTGACCCTGGAGCACAGACGCAGTCATAAGCAGCACAGGTATGTTTGTAGAAATAGCCAACAATACATTGTATGGGTCAAAATTATACATTTTTCTTTTATGCCAAAAATCATTATATATTAAGATCATGTCCCATGAAGATATTTTGTACCGTAAATATATCAAAACTGAATTTTTGATTAGTAATATGCATTGCTAAGAACTTCATTTGAACAACTTTAAACTCGAAAAATTGACTGGTTTTGTGGTCCAGGGTCACATGTATGTGGCATTAAGTGAGCATTTCGTTCAGGTGGGCTTGACTAGTACATTACTGTATATGAGTTTGAATGAGAAAACACTGTTTTTGTACATTGTAGGTGACACTTTTTTTTGTAGAAAAGTTTCCATGTCTTTTAATGCCAAATATATCATCTTTATCATTTAAGGCCGCCTTTGTGCATTATAATACACTGATGTGCTCAGACTGTACTGAGGATCTTGGGTAATATTAGACCAATTTAATTAAAGAAGATTTTATAATTTATTCATGGAGTAGACTAATTGTTACTTATGTGCCATAACTTAATACACAACAACTTCTGCCGTCGCTCATGTTTGACCACAAGATTGTAATGCCTTTAGTTTCACCAGTGACTGAAACATGGCTCAATTTATATCGTGATCATCTTCATCTCATCGTGTGATTAGATTCAGTATCTCTGTAGTCGATCTGAAATGGCTTGAAAGGTTTTTTCCCACCTTATAAGTCTGTCAGCGTTTGAGTCAAGATGTTTAATGCAAGAACTTGAAAGATAATCAAGGCGTCTTTTAACAAATTATATGAAATGTATGTGTGAGTAGGGATGGGTATCGTTAAGGTTTTAATGGTATTACTACTCTTATCGATACTGCTTATCGATCCGGTACTTTAACGGTATTCTTATCGGTACTTTTTGTTATTTATATATATACATACATATATACATACATACATACATACACATATATGTATGAAATATATATTTCTATGATAGATTAGCAGCTTAATTAACATGGCTTTATATTCTGAAATGTTAAATAAATATTTCATTAAATAAATATAAAACATCAATTTGTAAATGCACCAGTGTGCAGGCATTTTTAGTGTTTTATATACATAAGATAAGATAGAGTAAGAACATGAACAAAGAAACAAAGTTAAATAAACTGACAAATATACCATTTGTCATACCATAAAACAAATGTAAAAAAAAAAACACAGTGCTTTCATTTATCTATGATGGTCTACTAACATTAATGTTCAGGTAAATAATAGCTACAAAATAAATCTAAAAGTGATCAAATGTAAATGAACACTGCATAGTTTTCACTGTATATATTGATAGATTAATGCTTATGAAAGCTATAACTTTATTCAGATTAAGAGCTGTGAGTGATTTTCTCTTTGCATTTTGTTCTTTGATTAACATTAATGAAGTACCAGTCTGTCACTAAGACAAAATATTGACACACACAATTTTCTCCCAACTGTTCTCGTTCACTTTAAGATATAAACTGTGTTTTATGTGAATACTCTCCAAGCCGGCCGTTTTTACATGCTTTGTGTGTATTTGATCGTTTGGACGCGCCCGAAGCTCAAAGTGTACTTTGCTTGGCTGTTTTGGAGCACGCCGCGCACGCGCGCACGCACACACACTTCAGCCTGAGGAACAGCATCTCGTGTGGATTATACTTTCAACGTTTTATTATCAAACATGTCCAGCAATTTAGTAACTGTAAAGACTGCATTTTACAACAATCGACAGACGATTGATCTGATTCTGACGTTAAGTTTTGGTCAGGGAGGAACGCATGCGCGCCGCTGTGAAGGGAAGGAAGTTGTGCATATGTTTTAATGGTTAGTTCTATCTTCTATCATAAACAGGGCTTTCATGTGGCGCGTGCTGAACTCCTCCACGTGAGCGTGATCTCGCTTCTGAATTGCAAATAGCAAAAATGCATCATAGACAAATGTTTGAATATTATTGCACATAAAAACAGCTGGTGACTCTGGCGGGATAGAATTGGCAAGATAATGTGTATATATAGCAATAATAAATGTATGTGTGTTTTCTTAATTTCTCCAGTACCGATAACAGAACTGTTAACGTCAGAGCTTATCGATACTCCGGTCTTTCATAATTTAGCCCCGAGACCGATTAAATACCAGGTTTCAGTACCCATCCCTATGTGTGAGCCTGGAGCACAAAAGCAGTCGTAAGTCGCTGGGGTATATTTGTATTAATAGCCTAAAATACATTGTTACTAAATTTTCTTTTATGCCAAAAATCATTAGAATATTAAGATCATGTTCCATGAAGATATTTTGTACTGTAAATATATTAACTTAATTTTTGATTATTACAGTTTTTCTCAATTGTTTACACACATTTTCTGAAAGCATGCCTCATATTCTCAGAACTCTACACGCAAATCCAAAAAAACACACACAATGGGCAAAACCCCTCAATTCTCCTGCAAAATGAAACTTTACATTCAAAACAATGTTATTTCTTCTCAAAATGGGATTTTGTTTTCAAATGACACACACAAACCATCATATGTATAGACATTTATAAGAACCAGCTGAACACTGATGTGCTCAATGTAAAACATTATGATGAATGTAAAACACTTCTTCTCCATTCATCATAATGACTTAAGCCTTTTTTTGGTTCAGTGTTACACTTACTACAGACAGTACAAACATAAGTGTGTTGTAAAATATTTGAGAATATTGTTTTTATACTCAGAACACACAAATACACGGTAAAATGTTATTTTATTTTTCCCGCAAAAACAATGTACACAGTGTACATCCCATTCCCAACCAACACAAAGTTGCACATACACTACATACAAAACAACAGAAGAATTTACTGTATACAGTGTTGAGAGTATGCATCAATTGTGGGACTCACTTGCACATAGTTATATCGCAATTCTTTGACTCTTTCTTAATTGCGTTCAAATGGCACCCTGTAGACCTGCTTCATCCTGAGATGATTTCTGCGCAAGACACAGTCCAGTGTTGATAAGCTTACCCTATCAATATTTTGAAACATGTCATTGTTTTCTATTATTTTTCTTTGTATTTGCCGTAATGTTATGGCATTGTTTTCTAGGACCATGTTCATGATTTCAGTTTCCTGTTCAGGAGACAGAACACGTTCCCGACCACCTTGTGTTGGTAATCTTTCAGTTCTGCCGAACAAATAGTCAAATACTGTAAATACAAAGTAGGTATACATTTCCTAAATACTTGAAACATACTTTACAGTATTTTTACAGTCCTACAGACAGTCCACAGGCAATACTGTACTACTGTACTCATTGAGTGCTGTATTGATATGCAGTACTGCAATTTTCTAGTGAGAGTAGATTTCTTACCTATTCTCATTTCGGAAAGTCCAGATGATGGATGCTACAGTGTACCTGCTCAAATGTGGCTGTACTCTTTGCCCAGCCTCCCTCATTGTTAGACCATGGTTGACCACATGATCAACCAAAGTGGCTCGAATCTCATCAGAGATTACGGTCCTTGGCCTTCCTCGTCCTCATCCTCCCAATCCTCCTCCTCTTACTCTCACTCCTCTGGCTCTGCCTCTGTTTCCAATGTTGGCATCCATTGCTCCAAAACAGAAGAGCTCACCTGTTGCCCTTTTATGCTAAAGCTCTGATTGCTAATTGTAAAACTGTGTGACGGGTGTTTGCCCTTGTGATGAGTCAGTGTGCATATTTGAATGGCAGTGTGTTCCTTGTGAAAACAAGATATTTTCTGCATGAAAATTGTGCCAAAAGCAGAGAATTGTGTGTAGTGTTTTGAAAAAAGTGTGTTTTAGAACTGCAATTTGAGTGTAAAGCAGGAACTGTGCTTGTAGTTTAGCAGAATTGGTTCAGGGGGTTGGTGAATGAGTTACATGTTGTGGTCATTCTGTCTCAAGTACCAGAATTTGTGTGTAAACAATTGAGAAAAACTGTAATATGCATTGCTAAGAACTTCATTTGAACAACTTTAAAGATGATTTTCTCAATATTTAGATTTTTTTGCACCCTCAGATTCCAGATTTTTTAAATATTGTCAGATCATAACAAACCATACATCAATGGAAATATTATTTATTCAGCGTTCAGATGATGCATAAATCTCAATTTCATAAAATTGACCCTTATGACTGGTTTTGTGCTCCATGGTCACATATGTGAAACCGTGTTAAATGCCATTTGGAGATTTTCATGAACACTTTGAATGATGCCTAATTATTGAATCAGTGACGTAATCAAACAAGCTCGATGGCCAAATAAAAAATGCATTGAAATGGTCTCTATATGAACCGATATTAAAAATAGCATGATTTCTGCCGAGGCCCGCGTTCTCTTGCTCAGCCCTTTTGTGGTTTTGTTGCAGGTGAAGATGAACCGCATGAGACAGCGAATCGCTCAGCGGCTGAAAGAAGCACAGACCACCTGTGCCATGCTGACAACCTTCAATGAAGTTGATATGAGGTTTGTTCCTGTAAAAGCACACCGGCCTACTCCAGATTATACAGTCACTGCTTCTTGGAAATGTGTTTTTAATACCCTGCCAGTCAAAGGTTGGTGCTCGCCTACTCTTCTAGGTATTGAGACACATTTCACCGTTTGATTTCGATTCATTAGCCTGCAATAGGGCTGTGCAATTAATCGAAATTCAGTTTTGATTCCTTCTTCCAACGATTATGAAAATACAGTAATCGAGATAAAACTATAATTGCGCCCCATTCCAGCGGCGCTCTTTTGTTCCGAACGTGACAATTATTTAAGTTGATTAGATGTATTGTTGTTGTTAAAAGCATGACCAAGAACATGCGGAGGAAGATAACGGTGTATGCACTCAGAGACAGAACACAACATGGACATGTAACGTCATCTTTTAGCGCCTAAACGCTCAAATACACACGCAAAATACGGCGCTTAGTCATTATTCATGTAAACCCTCGTCGTTTATGTAATGAACATATAGAGTTGAGGATGAAAATACTCGTGTAACAATAAATAGGATCCGTGCGGCTCTTAAAGAGACAGTGCGCTATATTCCTGCAGCGACTGTGCTTTATATTAATAATCAAACAAATACTTGTGTAACAGTAAATAGGATCCGTGCGGCTCTTAAAGTGACAGCGCGCTATATTCCTGCTGCGACTGTGCTTTATATTAATAATCAAACAAATACTTGTGTAACAGTAAATAGGATCCGTGCGGCTCTTAAAGTGACAGCGCGCTATATTCCTGCTGCGACTGTGCTTTATATTAATAATCAAACAAATACTTGTGTAACAGTAAATAGGATCCATGCGGCTCTTAAAGTGACAGCGCGCTATATTCCTGCTGCGACTGTGCTTTATATTAATAATCAAACAAATACTTGTGTAACAGTAAATAGGATCCGTGCGGCTCTTAAAGAGACAGTGCGCTATATTCCTGCAGCGACTGTGCTTTATATTAATAATCAAATAAATACTCGTGTAACAGTAAATAGGATCCATGCGGCTCTTAAAGTGACAGCGTGCTATATTCCTGCTGCCACTGTGTGCTTTATATTAATAATCAAACAAATACTTGTGTAACAGTAAATAGGATCCGTGCGGCTCTTAAAGAGACAGTGCGCTATATTCCTGCAGCGACTGTGCTTTATATTAATAATCAAACAAATACTTGTGTAACAGTAAATAGGATCCATGCGGCTCTTAAAGTGACAGCGTGCTATATTCCTGCTGCCACTGTGTGCTTTATATTAATAATCAAACAAATACTTGTGTAACAGTAAATAGGATCCATGCGGCTCTTAAAGTAACAGCGCGCTATATTCCTGCTGCGACTGTGTGCGTTATATTAATAATCAAACAAATACTTGTGTAACAGTAAATAGGACAAAATATACAAATATACATGTGCTGCTTATGACTGCTTTTGTGCTCCACGCTTACATATTAATTTCCTAGCATTTACTAATTATTATGTATAAATAGTTCGTTTTCATCAATTCAAAGAACTTATATCTGATGCACACTTTTTTTTAAATCAATGCATTACATCCGATGTGAATTGGTGAATCTTACCATCCCTAATACATATGCATACTTTATACTTGTGCACAAAAGCAGCAGTTCAGGTAAAGAGCATTGACACATAGGACGGTCCTGTGAAAATGTTGCTTATTGACCAAACCCGATTAGACGCTCCGCAATGCCCATCCAAATGGTTATAGATTGGAATCTGGCCTACAGGAAGAGATTTCAGAAACCCAATCTCCACTTAAAGCGCGGAATGTAAATATTTGGTCCTAATGTTGGTCAAAACAAAGATAAGAAGGGCAAAATGGGCTTTATTAATTTACAAGGAAATGTTAATGTCCACAACCTAACCCCTGAAGAGGACACTTTGAGGATTTCTCCCCAGCGCAAATGGCCGTATTAGCTTTCAGCTGCCCGCGGTTCGTGTCTGCCGCTAATCTCGTTGGCATTGATGGGATGGAGGAAGACTCTGCCGGTCTGCAGTCGAAGGAGCGCGAGCATCTGCCTCGGTGTCCCCTGAGACGCGGCTTCGGAGGGAGCGTGCGAGACGCCCGGACCGTTATGGGCTATTATGACAGGCCAATAAGATTTGAAGGCTCTGGAAAGTGAAGATTTTTATCGCGTCTTCTCTCCTTTCTCTGAGAGCGCATGTGGACCGTGTCTTGGGACGGTCCTAATTCCGTTAGCGGAGAAACCGGAGAGGCTAAACGGTGTTAGAGACAGGAAAATAGAGAATTACAGTCTCGGCCCTTTTTACGCAAAACCTGGCCAGACTGTTGTCCACAACAGCCTTTAATGCCACGGACCGCTCGAACCCAGGTGTTTGCTTGTTGCAGACCGAAAAAAGATTCGACAACTGGAATATCACATTAAACATTTGCCGATAAAGCACTGATTCATTCAACGTGATAGACTGGCAATATATATCACTAAGAAAAGTAGAAGAAGCCACTAAATATTTATATAAAACTATATTACCAAAAGTATTGGCCCCCCTTCTAATGAAAGGTTTGACTACTTTAGTAATTTTCATGAGTACAAATCTTAATGTTTAAGCATATAATGATATTCTATGGAATATAATTTTATAGCAACAGTTTGGACAGAACCCTTTTCTATTCTAACATGACAGTGTCTCTGTGTATAAGACAAGCATCAAAGAGAAATGATGATTCAGTCAGTGTGGAAGAACTTGACTGGTCTGCAGAAAGCAGCTGAACACCTCTGCTGTGACTTTAAATGAGCCACAAACTCATCACCAAACACCAATGACGCATACATTCGTTATATGGACAAAAGTATTCTTTAAAAGAGAAAAGGGCACTTTATGGCAACAATGATGGAAACATAATTCATGTACTTGTAAATTGTATTTCCACCTTTGTTGCTTTGTTTGAACTGTATGAAATGACTGTATCCATATGTACAAGTCATTGGTGTTTGGTGATGAGTTTTTGGCTCCTGGTTGCAGTTGTCTTACGTTGTTTCTGTGTTCCTCCGCGACAGCAACATCACAGAGATGAGGAAACAGTATAAAGATGCTTTCCTGAAGAAACATGGCATCAAACTGGGCTTCATGTCTACGTTTGTGAAAGCGGCTGCCTACGCTTTGATGGACCAGCCTGCCGTTAACGGTGGTACGTATACACACACACACTCGCACTTTACATACACACTCGCACACACACATGCACACGCACACACACATGCACACACATACAGACACGCACGCACACACACACGCACACTCACAAATGCACACACACTCTCGCACACACTCACACTCGCAAACTCACACATGCGCACACGTTCAGACACACACACTCTCGCACACACTCACACATGCGCACATGTTCAGACACACACACACACACACACACACACACACACACACACACACACACTCTCACGCACACATGCACACTCACACACACTCTCTCAGAGACACATACTCTCTCACACACTCACACACACACACACACACACTTCGGAGTAAGCCGCTGGTAAGCGTGTGTGGTTATGCGGTCGTCTGTTCGAGTCTAAAGAACACATTTGACAGATTACCTTTCTGCCGCCCCCCCTCCTCTCTTTCCTTCCAAACCTCATTGGCTTGGCCTACATAGACCGGCACATTTAACACGGTTTCCTCAGGCCAGTGTGTGTCTATATTTGCCCAGTGTCACCATTTCATGTTCTTCCTCGGATACTTGCATGCACCTGCTGGTCTGACCGAACGATAAAATAGACCGAGGCTTGTTGACAGCATTAAAGTGCTAGTTAACTAACACGAGTTTGTTTTGTGCTTTTAGATTTACTTCGTTTAACTATAATAGATTAATCAAACTTAAACTCATTTTATTTCAGCCAGGTGCCTTAAATAACTCAGACAAATATCAAGACAAAAATGACAAACATGCAACAAAATTACCAAAACTTTTTAATTAAAAACAAGAAAATAAAAAACTAAGTCATCTTGTTTCAGTTGAAATTTGTTGATTCTTTAAACATATGTACAGTGCTCAGTGTAAATGAGTACACCCCCTTTGAAAAGTAACATTTTAAGCAATATCTCAATGAACACAAAAACATTTTCCAAAATGTTGACAAGACTAAGTTTAATATAACATCTGTTTAACTTATAACATGAAAGTAAGGTTAATAATATAACTTAGATTACACATTTTTCAGTTTTACTCAAATTAGGGTGATGCAAAAATGAGTACACCCCACTGAAAGTCTCTGGAGCAAAGCTACATTTTAGACTACAAATGTCTAATTTAACAAGAATTCAACCACAGGTGAGTCTAATTATTCATTACACAGGTGACAGTTGACTATAAAAGGGTGTAAGTTAATAAGTTATATTAGTAACCTTACTTTCATGTTATAAGTTAAACAGATGTTATATTAAACTTAGTCTTGTCAACATTTTGGAAATGTTTTTTTGTGTTCATTGAGATATTGTTTAAAATGTTACTTTTCAAAGGGGGTGTACTCATTTACGCTGAGTACTGTATATATATATTTACTAGTGCTGTCAAACTAACTAAACTAATAATATATGTGTGTGTACTGTGTATATTTCTTATGGATATATAAATACACACATGCATGTATATATTTCTGTATTTTTTTATATATATATATTTATGTATAATATAAATTATGAGTATATACATGTAAATATTTTATATATATATATACACGTGCGTGTGTGTATTTATATATCCATAATTAATATGCACAGTACACACACACATATTATGTAAACAAAAACTTTTATTTTGGATGCAGTTAATCGTTTGACAGCAGTAATATTTACACAAATACAAATATTTCAGTGTATTGTGGTCTAAGAAGATTCTGATATATATTGAAAGCTATTAAATGTTGTTTTTAATCTGTGCAGTCATTGATGACACAACCAAAGAGATCGTGTATCGGGATTATGTGGATATCAGCGTGGCAGTCGCGACGCCGAAGGCAAGTCCAAATTATGCCTCTTATGCTGAAATTAATGCTTTTATTCATCAAGGATGCATTCAATTCATCAAAAGTGAGGGATATTTATAATCTTATACCTGATTTATATTTCAAATAAATGCTTTTCAACTTTCTGTGAATCCTGAAAAATAAAAGGCATCACGGTTTCTACACAAAAACAGTTTTCAACATTAATAATAATCATCAATGTTTCTTGAGCAGTATATTATTATGATTTCTGAAGATCATGTGACACTGAAGACTGGAGTAATGATGCTGAAAATACAGCTTTGATCACAGAATAAATTACAGTTCAACACATATTCACATAGAAAACAGATATATTAAATAATAATAATATTTCAGTTTTTACTATATTTTTGATCAAACAAATGCAGCATTGGTGAACTTATAATGTTTTCTGAGATTTTTTTTTTTGTGGAAACAATTTTTCAAGATTCTTTGAATAGAAAAAATAAAAATAAAAATTAACAAAAGTTATCACTGTAATTTTGATTAATTTAATGCGTCCTTGATGAGTACAAATATTGAGGACTGGAGTAATGATGCTGAAAATTCAGCTTTAATCACAGGAATACATTTAGTTTTATTATATATTCACAGTTATTTTGTATTGTAGTAATATTTCACTGTATTACTGTATTTTGATCACATAAATGTAGCCTTGAAGAGCAGAGGAGACTTCAAACACATTTAATAAAAATCATACTTCAGAATGGTGACATGATGTCCATAACAGTTCAATAACAGCAGATATGTTTACAGTAGTGTGCTTTCGTTTCTCCGTTTACACGACACAACCGAATATGCATGTCACATGACCATTCATGCAGGAACAGCCATAGATATGTATAGGTAGATCCCTATTATTTAGATCTGCGTGCTTGGAGCGGTCGAATGAGGAATCTACCTATACATATCTATGGTATAATAATGAGCGTGATGTTATTGTTTACACGGTCGTTAAGGATACGCATGGCAGCCACTTAAGCGTGTGGTGCGTTTAAGCTGAAACACAACCCGGTAGTTTTCAAGCTAAAACGAGGTCTGAAGTGTTTTAAAATCTCTGAGCTGTGTAAACGATTAACACAAGTTCTGCGCTTTAAAACGAAAGCGCACTAGTGTAAACGAGGCCTTAGTCTCAGTCCTGTAACACCAGCACAGTCAGGTTCTGTGTCCAACACGTTCTCATCCTCCTCGTCTCAGGGTCTCGTGGTTCCCGTGATCAGAGGAGTGGAGGAAATGAACTTCGCCGACATCGAGAAGACCATTAACGAGCTGGGAGAGAAGGTGAGAGCTGCCTAACCAGCTAAATATGTCACATGACCTAAATAAACATGTCAAGTGAAGGGGACTTTTTTAAGAGCGGTAATCAGAGCATGACTTTGATGCTTTATATGAAGAACAGCAGGAATTAACCAACGAGCGGCAGCAGGTTTATTAGACGGGTGATTATTAAACAAGCTAGAGAAGAGAAAGAAGGATGTTTTTCTGAGTGTGTTTATTACAGGCTAGTGATCGACCGATATTGATTTTTTTTATAACCGATAACAATTATTTGGATGTTTATGCACCCGATAACCGATATGCAGAACCGATATTTATTTACTGTTATAAAGTAATAAAAAACTGAGTGAAGTCCATACTTCGCTTTCAGTCATCTTAACAACAACAACAAACTGTTGAAAATTAACATTTTCAGGTGTGTGTGTGTGTCCACTGCTCCAGGTGTGTGTGTGTGTCCACTGCTCCGGGTGTGTGTGTGTGTCTGTGTCTGTCCACTGCTCCAGGTGTGTGTGTGTGTGTGTGTGTGTGTGTGTGTGTGTGTGTGTCTGTGTCTGTCCACTGCTCCAGGTGTGTGTGTGTGTGTGTGTGTGTGTGTGTCTGTGTCTGTCCACTGCTCCAGGTGTGTGTGTGTGTGTGTGTGTGTGTGTGTGTGTGTGTGTCCACTGCTCCAGGTGTGTGTGTGTGTCCACTGCTCCAGGTGTGTGTGCACTTGGATGGGTCAAAAACAGAGAACACATTTCACTGCTGGTTATACTCTGTATAATTTTGTATGTGACAAATAAATAAAAAATGTTTTTTTTTCGAAACCGATATCCGATTATGGTAAAATGCTTAAATATGGGGGAAAATATGGGTAAACCGATATATCGGTCGATCTCTATTACAGGCTCGTAAGAACGAGCTGGCTGTGGAGGACATGGACGGCGGCACCTTCACCATCAGTAACGGAGGAGTGTTCGGCTCCATGTTTGGGACGCCCATCATCAACCCGCCTCAGTCGGCCATTCTGGGCATGCATGGCATCTTTGACCGGCCCGTGGCCATCGCTGGCAAGGTCAGTGTCTTCTGTGCCGTGCAGTCGGTTCAGGAAGAGTACTCGGTTCATTTGTGTTAATCAGTGGTTACCCTAACCCTTATTTTAAACTAGTAATGTTTAACAGCTGAATTCAGCCTCCACCAATCAGAGAGATGGAGCGAGTGAAGGTGCCAAACAGCACTTAAGCTCCGCCCACTGTGGAGCTTTAGCTTCATTATAGGAAAAAATATATTAAAAACATAATTGCAATGTTTTATCTGACAATTGTTTTTTTTTGGGAAGTTTGTCTCTTCCGAGTTTATTTGATCAATTCATGTTTATTTACAATATTGTGAAATATTGCAATTGTTTTCCTATTTTAATATGTAATTTATGTCTGTGATCAAAGCTGTATATTCATCATCATTACTGCAGTCTTCAGAAATCATAATAATATTCTGATTTATTATCAATATTTATAACTGTTATGCTGCTTCATGTTTTTTTTTTAACCGGTGATTTTTTTCTTTGATTCTTTGAATAAAAGTAATTAAAAAAAACAGCGTTTATTAAAAACAGAAATCTTTTCTAACAATATAAGTGGCTTTTTATCAATTTAGCACATCTTTGATGAATTGAAATATTACTTTTATAGAAAAAGCCACACTTTTGAATAGCAGTAACGCAAAAATTATATTTTAAATAAACTGTAAACTTGTATTAATCGAAGAATCCTGAAAAAATATCACCGGTTCAAAAGATCATGAAGCAGCATAACAGTTTCAATATTGATAATAAATCAGAATATTATTATGATTTCTGAAGATCACGTGACACTGAAGACTGCAGTAATGATGATGCATCACAGAAATAAATTATAGTTTAACACATATTCACATAGAAAACAGATTAAATAAAATTGCAACAAAGTTATGATTTTTCTGTTTTTGATCAAATAAAAGAGCAAAAGTTTAAGAATGCAAATCGTACGTAGGGTTTTAGTTTTGCTTTAACGAAATGAGTTTGATATTGATGGGATTGATTCTTCTTCTCTGACGAGTGTTGTGGTGCGGCTCTGTCCAGGTGGAGATCCGGCCGATGATGTACGTGGCTCTGACCTACGACCACCGCTTGATCGACGGCCGAGAGGCCGTGACCTTCCTCAGAAAGATCAAATCTGTGGTGGAGGACCCTCGGGTGCTGCTGCTGGACATGTGAGCGCTCTCGGACCGCTCCCCAAACACGTTCTCATCTCCCACAGAACAAACCCCGTCTCTACACCAGGCACGGACGCGTCAGGATCGGTATTGATTAGCTTCATGTTGAGTTGTTTTATCATGTATACGTCCGCTGGGTTTGCTCTGTATTATGGAGGAACACGATCCTGTCATTGTATGTCCAAAACATGCCCTGTGCGTTTATTAGAAGAATTGATAGTAATATACAGTATATGATATATTTAATCTCTTGGGTTTGAAGCGATCGGAGCAGAAACACTATGTTTTCCCGTGAGTCTTTTGTACACGAGACCTCGCCGCGTCCCGCACAACTCCTGACCATCAGATCCGGTGTAAAAAATGAACTATATGAGATTTTAAACAATAAATGCAATGATATGTTCTCACTCTCTCGTGTCTTTCTGCCTCTGCAGTCAGTCCAGTAATAATCATCAGCTGGATGTTGTCAAATTATGCCGTCTTATATCACTTTCAATAGTTTGGATGAATTATTCCTTCAGGAAGGGGGGAAGTTTTCTAGTTTGACGTTGAGAACGAGGCTAAAAGGGAATTTAATGCTGAACGATTGATACGAATAACAATTCTCAGTCGTTTGCCATGAAACAATAAACATAAAACAATATTCTGTATATATATATGTCTCTGGAGCACAAAAGCGGTCATAAGCAGCACAGCTATATTTATAATACATTGTATGGGTCAAAATTACAAAATTTCTATTATGCCAAAAATCATTAGATATTAAGATCATGTTCCATAAAGATATTTTGTACTGTAAATATATCAAAAGTTAATTATTGATTATTAATATGCATTGCTAAGAACTTCATTTGAACAACTTTAAAGGTGATTCTCTCAATATTTAGATTTTTTTGCATCCTCAGATTCCAGATTTACAAATATTGTCCAAACCATAAATCAATGGAAATATTATTTATTCAGCTTTCAGATGTATACATCTTAATTTTGTCAAATTGACCCTTATGACTGGTTTTGTGCTCCAGGGTCACATATGCGAGGTGTATGCGAGAGAGAGAGAGAGAGAGTGTGTGTGTGTATATGTGTGTGCGTGGTTGCGTTTAACACGCATGCAAGGCTTCAGTAGAATATGAAAGTAAGTTACAGTGCAAGAGTCTCGTTCACGTCTTCATGTTCAGGGCCGGATGTGGTGGCATGAGCTTCTAGTTTGGTCACATGCTAAGGATGCTTTGAGGTCACTCGGTTTGTTATTCTCACGCCTGAAAGATTAGAAACCAGAAACCTCCCCTGCTCTAATTCTCCGCAAATACGTGGTTTATTTATTAATACTCTTCAAAGGTAAAAAAAAAATACTAAAAAGGTTTTGTGCTTCTCAGACGATATTTATGTGCTTTCAGCAGCATTTCTCAGAAAAATGCACAATAAACTGGTAAGAAATGAGTGGTTTTATTCAATGCAATCACATAAGAAACATTCAATCAGAGAAGACACGACACATGAATGAATGTTTGGTGTTCAGTAATATTGCATTTCATCTGCACATCTTCAGTGCAGCGAGTGCAATGTTATAACGCGCCGGGCGACCCGTCTGCTCTGCAGCTTCATGCAGGTCTGTTTCTGTAGCACGTGTGTGAAAAGTGGGACACGGATTCATTTTTCAGACATTTGAAGTTGATTTCACTGCAAGGGTTGTGTAGAAACTGTTGATGTGGAGAAGTGACTCCTGCTGCCAGCAGATGGTGTTAAAGTACAGCTATGAACCCATGAATCCTCTCCTGAGACATCAGACTTACAGTGCTGTGATCCGCTTCAGACCTTCACCAAAGAGTCACCCGCATTCATTTGTTCTGCTCGTCAAATTAAAGTTAAATGTGACCCTGGACCATAAAACCAGTCATAAGTGTCAATTTTCCGAAATTGAGATGAATGCATCATCTGAAAGCTGAATAAATAATATTTCCATTGATGTATGGTTTGGACAATATTTGTAAATCTGGAATCTGAGGAATCTAAATATTGAGAAAATCATCTATAAAGTGGTTCAAATGAAGTTCTTAGCAATGCATATTAATAATCAAAAATTAAGTTTTGATATATTTACAGTACAAAATATCTTCATTGAACATGATCTAAATATCCTAATGATTTTTGGCATACAATAAAAATCAATAATTTTGTCCCATACGATGTATTATAAATATAGCTGTGCTGCTTATGACTGCTTTTGTTCTCCAGGGACACATATAACTTGTTTCCACTCCTACAAGTGATGCTGAAAATGAAATCTGTATATCTGCAGTTTTAAAAATCTTTGAAATATCTGAAACTCTTCGCATTCTACTTTTATCATTTCATTATTATAGAATATTGTATACTGTTGATAGTTTACTGTATCCAGAAACACATGCTTGTCAACAGTATGGCACTTACACACTTCAATTTCAGGGAGAGTTATTATGGATTATGGATATGGTATTGGAGTTATAATCATCTTAATGATGGATTAGTTTCATCTTCTGATGGACTGGAGTGCTGTGATGTTTTTATCAGACTCTCATTCTGACGGCACCCATTCACTGATGCTGAGACACATTTCTAAACACCTGATGAAGAAACAAATTGAATTGCCTGACATTTTCATTTTTGGGTGAATTGATCCTTTACTGTAACAGTACACTGAAGATGTCTGTCATGTGATACTTCTTTGTACTGTGCAACAATGCATGGTTTTTAAAATGTATAAATATTAGTCCAAAAAGAGCCTTAGGGTGCTTTCCAGAGGGTGAGATTACTGACATAAACAGGCCAAATAAAGATTCACAGCATTGTTATTATACATTGGAGAAAACGAATCCCTGTTTGACTTCATCATGAAACATTAGCATATTCCCGCCCACTTGTTGGTCTGAATGCAAATTCATTCTTTGGTGGCGCTTTTGGAGCGGTTTCCACAGTAACGCTGTACACAAAGTAACACTGCACTCTGCTTTAAATGAAATCGACCAATCAGAGCAGATTAGCCTCACGCAGAGGCGGGGCTTGGAAAAAGTGAATCGTTTGGGAGTCGTTGAGCAAATAAGATAAAAAGAAATGCATATTATAAGACAGTGAACGTGTTTTTTGGCCTTGCATGCAATCTGTTGTTGGGGATCCCAAAACCCAAATATAAACCTTTCATAAGCCATGATAGGAGCACTTTAATATCTGGAGATGTAATGGAGGGGGAGAATACTCTCCGAAGGCACTACGGCGTGGCTGAACTGCTGAGTGTGATCCACGGGACGGAGTTAAAGAACGGATGACACTTGATGTCGCTCACGCCGCCGCCTCCTGAACCCAGACGATAACACGCATCAAACTGGAGCAGCTGCGGGACACGAGAAGAAGAAAACATCAGCAGCGGCTCAACGTCTGACAGAAAACAAGCATTAGAACAAGACAGACACCACTATGAGTTCAGATTATACATAATGATATCATTTACAATGCTTTCAAGCTTCATTCTTTCATATCATGTGTCATTTAAAGGGTACATTGAATGCTCATTTTCCCCAATTTGGTATTATTATTATTTAGGGTCTTCATGATATGTCTGTAACATACAATTCCTCAGTAGTTGTGTAAAACAACACCTTTTACCTTGTCAGAAACAGCTCTGTTGACTGCGACCAGATTCGGTGCATGTCTCTTTAAATGATAATGAGCTACTGCTAACCCCGCCCAGTTTTTGGTGTATTCTGTGGCACGCGACCATCAAAAAGAAAACTAATCCACTGCGTCGTCCGTGGCTCTGATGTCAGGCGAAATAACTACGAAACACCTGCATTGCTTACGAGACGCTGTTGTTGCTACAGCGGAGACAATTGCGGACAGCGCACAACTGGCTAAGGCTGGAGATACGGCAGTGGGCGGGGCCTGAGCAGTATGACATCATACTGTGCAGAAGATCCAAACAGTTTGATAATGTAGACTGTTTTGGGGAGTGAATGGGTTTTTATCATTGTAGGGTGGTCTGCTAAGACACATTTATACGCAAACACTACGTAAAAGTGAATTTTGCATCCACTTTAAGACATTTTTATGTATCATATTTGTGACCCTGGAGCACAAAAGCAGTCTTAAGTCGCTGGGATATATTTGTAGCAATAGCCAAAAATACATTGTATGGGTCAAAATTATACATTTTAATTTTATGCCAAAAAACATTAGGATATTAAGATCATGCTCCATGAAGATATTTCCTACTGTAAATATATAAAAACTTATTTTTTTATTAGTAATATGCATTGCTTTGTACTTAATTTGAACAACTTTCAAGATGATTTTCTCAATATTTAGATTTTTTTGCATCCACAGATTCCAGATTTTCACATATTGTCCTATCATAACAAACCATACATCAATGGAAAGATTATTTATTCAGCTTTCAGATGATCTATAAATCTCAATTTAAAAAAACTGACACTTAAGACTGGTTTTGTGCTCCAGGGTTACATTTCTGTGTTTTTCCATGCTGTATTTATGTAAGACAAATTGCAGACGTGAGTCTGGATTTAAGGTCCTTGTCTGATTTTAATGCAATGTAAACTGCATAATAAAATGTAAGTCAACACACACAATGAGGTCTCATGTCAAGCTGAAGAAACTGTTTCAAGTGTTTAAACCTGCTCCGACCCATAAACCCAAAGAGTTGCGTTCAAATCCATTCACAGTTACCATATTTATGCATTTTGTTAAACTCATAATCACAATAATTTGATGAAAGCTCCCATCTGACCATTGTGACGTCATGTAAACAGAAATGGCATCGCCCTCAACTCTTAAAGGACATTAATGAGCTACTGCTACATGTTAGCGTTTGATGTCATTTTATTATATGCATGCTCTCTGCACTTTCTTTGTTTTCAAGAGCATACAGAGGTGCATTAAAGTAGCATTCCCTGCAAAACGCTTTTTTTAAAACAGTGGTTCCTAAAATGTTTACAAAACCCAGCACAGTCCACACTGTCTATGAGTTTGCATTGAGAGAGCAGGTACCTCGGTGAGAAGCGAGGCGGCTGCAGTGCTGAGGAATTCTGGGATATGGAGTGGAGTGTGAGGGTGAACACCTGTAGGGTGGCACTGCCACAGGGGCTGAGGAAAAACACATGAAAACAACCGTCAAGAAGATTTTGTGTATTTTATATTGAAGTAGTAGGTTTTTGGGAACTGCTATTATTTATTTAGTCATTTAGCAGACGCTTTAATCCAAAGCGACTTACAAATGAGGACATTATAGAAGCAATCAAAACCAACAAAAGACCAACAACATGAAAGTGCTATTACAAGTCCTGGTTAGCCTAACGCAGTACACGTAGGAACGAGTATATAGAATATAGAAAAAATAAACAGTGTTAGTTTTACAAGAAAAGACAGCAGTTAGAGACTAAATATGCTACTGATAAAGGGTCAAATGTGTGTTTTTTTAAATAAAAAGAAGACAGATTAGATCAAATAGAATTAGAATAGAGAGTGCTAGAATTAGAGGGTCAAATAAAGATGGAAGAGATGTGTTTTTAGCCGTTTCTTGAAGATGGGTAAGGATTCAGCTGCTGGGATTGAGTTAGAGGGTCACCAGGAGGGAACAGTTAATGAAAAAGTCTGTGAAAGGGATTTTGTGCCTCTTTGGGATGGTACAGTAACGCGTCGTTCACTTGCAGAATGCAAGCTTCTAGAGGGCATATAAGTCTGAAGTAATGAATTTAGGAAAAGGGGTGCAGAGCCAGAGGTGGTTCTGTAGGCAAACATTAATGCCTTGAATTTAATGCATTGAGCAGCTATTGGTAGCCAGTGCAAATTGATGAACAGAGGTGTGACGTGCGTTCTTTTCGGCTCATTAAAGATTAATCTTGCAGCAGCGTTTTGGATTAATTGTAGAGGTTTGATGGAACTGGCTGGAGAGCATCGCAACAGTCAAGTCTGGCTATTATACTTCAACAGCCTGAATAACTACCTCTGTGTATGACAAAACACAGGCAAGTTTCAAACATAAACACAGCAAAGGACTCTTATTCGCAGTCATTCATGGTTTGGTTTTGAGTTCGTTCATTTTAAACCAGGAATAAGAAGAACTGCTTACCATGCCAGTAAGAAGCTCATATAATACAGCTCCAAGACTCCACCAATCACACGCCTCTGTGATTTTGGACACGCCTCCAATTTCTGATCCAAATTAGTAAACACAATGCAACTTCTTATTACATCTCAAGAGAACAGAATACATTAGATATGTACTATTAGAATTTGATGTGATTGTGAAACAACGGTTGAAATGTTTCACCTGGTGCACTGTACATCTCTTCCATTGCCTTCGGGTTGATTTCAGGCTGAACTTCTGTCCACTGTCCAAAGTATGTAAGGCACGCCTCACCTGTGCGCAATATGTTTGAGCGACTGTTTGAAAATACTAAAAACTGATATTGTCTTTCGTTTGTGAGACACAAAATTAGATATTAGACAGACTGTCCAAGCTGCTTTTTTCCATACAATGAAACTGAAAGTTGCTTTACACTGTCAAGCACCCCAAAAGGACAAAACCATTTCATCAAAGTAAATAAACAGTCAATAAGTCATATTCCAAGTCTTCTGAAATCATATGTTGCTTTGTGTGAGGAACAGACTGAAATTTGATTCAATAATCACCCAAAAAAATGTACCTATCAAGTCTCATTTGTGGTCAAAAAGGTAAATCCAACGGTAAAGCACCAATATGGTTTAGCAACCATGATGTTATAGTAAAGCTAGTATTGCTAATGGTAAAGCTGGCTTCTTATCGAACCGAATCATGACATTTTTAAACTTTTTCAGGTCTTGAAAGTATAATTCGCAATTAATTTCTTTGTATGGAAAATCAGTGTGAACATCTCATTTACATGGGTGAATTAATGATGACATAATTCATTTTTTATAACAGATGAACATATAAAATTCTACCTATGAGGAGTTAAGTATTAATGTATTAATAATCAAGGAGCTTTGCTGCCGTACCGTGAGTGCAGCAGGCGCAATGATATTACACAGCGACTGAAAGTAGTGCCCAGCTATATCATTTTTGAGCAAGATGCAAACGGTCTAATCAGATTCAATGATCTATGCTAAGCTATGCTAAAAGTGCTACCGCCAGACCCGGAGATCGGCTGAATGGATTCAAAAACGGTAAAACTCTACTCAAGAAAGAAGTCTGTTTATCCTCTATCAGACAACACATAGGTTAATGAAGATGTCCATTGAAGCTCCTCTGACATTGCCTGGTCCAACCCATAAACCCAAAGAGTTACGCTGCCTGCGTTCAAGTCCGCTCACAGTTACCATAATTATCAATTTCGTTAAACTCATAATCACAAGAGGACTGGAACTGTTTAACTCTTGGGGAGTTAGAAAATGAGCCTATTTAAAAAAAAAGTGGACTGTTCCTTTAAGAGTAGCCTATCCTGCTCTAGAGGTCTGCTTTCCTGCAGACTTCAGTCCCTGTCTGCTCCAACACACCTGCCAGTAACTCTTTATTTTATTAATCCTGAACATGTTAATTAGCTGTTTCTGGTGTGTTGAAGCAGATTGGAACTAAGCTCTGCAGGATGGTAGCCCTCCAGGACTAGAGATAAAGAGCCCTGACCAAGGATAAAGACTTTGCAACAGGAGACATACCACTATCGTGGAGTAGAATATTTCGTGGGTTGAGGTCCTGGCACACAATGCCCTGCTCATGAAGGCTTTCCAAGGCCAACAGAATCTGAGCCCCCCACAGCCGCACCTCATTCTCAGGGAGTCCCCATCTACCCCATTTCGATTTGGCACTGAAGTTCTTGGCCTTAATTCGGGGGTAATGGCCCAAGCCGTCCACGTTCACCTGCTGTTCTCGTTCAGTCTCGCTCCACCAGGAGCTGTTTGGGGTAGATGCTGACGGACAGGAGATCATGCCAACTTGTGGTTGTTTAAATGAAGAGTTAAAGAACTGCCAGTTCTCCATGTCATCCTTCCCAACCTCCCTCGCCATGTCAACAGTGTTCACCTGGGAAGACATCTTGGTAAAGTCTAAAGAGATACTTTCCTGTTTTTGAGGTGTACATTCAAATGGATTGCGATGAGAACTGATTTTGCTCAATTCAGCCACAAACTGTGAAATCTGTCCATTTCCACTGGGTTTACAGTTAGTGACACCTTGTTCATGAGGAAATCCATCATGCGCTTGGTTTTGTGGAGGTAAATGTGATGTGTTGGGAACTATCCGCACTCTCTGTGGAAGAACATCAACCGTGCAGCAAAGGGTTGGTTGTGCGTTTTCACCAAATAAAGAGGCTGGGGTAATCTGAGATGCAATGCTGAAACCTAGAATATCCGAGTTTGATCCTGGTACAGTGAAACTCAGACAGTCCTGAGCAGGTTCCAAAGCATTCCAAGCTTTGTTCAGATCTATGTAAGAGTCAATGCGCTCAATGCAGACATCGTTTCCTAGAAGGTCGGAAGTGACATCAAGAGGATCCCGAGTGTCCACAATCACACAGGGATGAATAGGAAGAGGAAAATGATCCTGAGGTAAAGACTTGAGACCATTGGGTAGACCAACAGAAGGAAGCTCATTATCTGTCCTGGTTGCATACAAACCTAGAGAACTCCCCTGCTGGCGTCCTGAATCTTCACAGTAGGAGTGGGTTGTACAGTTCTCAAGACTATGTTTTGTTGGGCTGCCTGGATTCTCAATAGGGTTAGTTCTCCCATAATTCTCATTGAGGTAAATCTCCTGGTGGAGAGCAGGGAGGGTGTAGCTGTTCTTCAGATAGATCTTGTGGCGGTTGGGGCTGAAGCATTCTGGATACTCCCTGACTGCTTCACTTCTGACTCTGTGAAGCCTGGAAAAGAGTCTTCCTCCTGTAGAAAAGCAAAAGGCAACTTCAGGGAACATCAGGGTGGATCAGGGTTATTCCAATCTGGACCTTGAGGACCACGGTCCTGTAGAGTTTAGCTCCAACCCTAATCATACACTTGAACCAGTTAATCAAGGCGTTTAGGATTACTAGAAAATGAAAAGGCAGTTGAGTTTGATCGGGGTTGGAGCTAAACCCTACAGAATAGTAGACCTCCAGAACAAGATTTGAAGATATACATATTTATGAGTGTGTGCAACAAACAATATTCCCATGTATGTACTCTGCATCAGCAATGCTTAACATTTTCCCTGAGTATTATCTCTTGACTCTAGTCCATCCCTTTCATTATTGGACTTCAGCACTGATTTGGATACTACAGAACAGGGGTGTCCAATTCAGCTTCTGGAGGGCTAATGACCCTAAAAGCAGGGGTTCTCAACTCTAGCCTTCGAGGTTCACTTCCCAGCAGGGTTTATCTCCAATCTTGACTAATTCACCTGTCTGTAGCTTTCTAGTAATCCTGAAGACCTTGATTAGCTGGTTAAGGTCTGTTTCATTAGGGCTGGAGCTAGAAACTCTGCGGGATAGTAGCCATCCACACTTATGGTGAAGAACATAATATTCATGTTGGTACTTGTGAACAGGCATTAACAGGCATTAGTGTGGTTTAGATCCTTCCTATCAGATCACTACCTCTATGATCTGATGAGAAGCTGCCCACCTCACACAGGTTAAAAACGGAGTGCCGCAAGGCTCTGTCATTGGACCAAAGCAGTGTTTCACAACCCTGTTCCCGAAGGTACACCAACAGTACACATTTTGGATGTCTCTCTTATCTGACCCATCCATTTCAGGTCTTGTAGTCTCTACTAATGGGCTGATGAGTTGAATCAGGCATTTCTTATTAATACAAATGTGAAAATGCGTACTATTGGTGTGCCTCCAGGAACAGGGATGGGAAACACTGGACCAATGGCTTCTGAATGAACTGTCTATAAAGGATGCAGGGTCTTATCATATATGAATACGAAACTCTAGCTTTCTGAGTGATGTTTGAGACACAAATATACTTTCATCTCAAGTGCAGACTGAAAACCCATCTGTTTAACAAGGACAATTCTCAAATTCATTTCATAAGATTGGGTTCCCCAGCTTAAGGTTTGTTCCTAATCAACTACTTAGGACATTTTTCTTTGCTATTATCACTTATTGATTGTTCTGTCAGACTGCTTTGTAACACTATACAATGTAAAAGTGCTCCTAAAATAACCTGAGTTAACTCACCTTGAACATGTTCTAGATGAAGGAACACAGTGTCTTCACTGACATAGTATTTTAGCAGCTTCACCATGAAGGGCACTCCCTGAGGAATGATGGTCGACCTCTCACGACTCTCCCAGCTCGACTTTGGTAAACTCTGTCCAGCAAGCAGAATGTTTCACATGTGTACAGGTAACACACTAGAATTAGGCTCTGTTCCTAAACCTAGTGAGCTGCCTCTTCAAACAGACTTTTAAGGCAACATAAATGTGCGCGTCACATACACTGCAAAAAAAGGATTATCTTACTTTGTTTGTTTGTTTCTAGTCAAAATATCTAAAAATTCTTAAATTAAGATGCATTTGCTTGATTAGCAAAATGACATAAGATATTTAGGGTGAATCCCAATTCTCTGGCTTACCCCTTGCCCTTGGTTTTAAGCATTCACGTGAGAGTAAGGGGTAATTCTGGTTTTGATCGAGGGGTAGGGGTAAGGGTAAGGGGTAGATGCCCCTTAAAACCAAGAATTTTCACAAGCTTACTTGAAACCAAGGGGTACCCAGAACACACTGCGGCCAGATCATCAAGAGAGTCCCATAAATGTAAGTATTTTCAGCTTAAATAATAGATTTGAAAATTACGATAGTCTTGTTTTGTGCTCTACACAGTCCTGTACATATATATTTACATCCATGTTCTTAATTGAAACGTTTAAAAAAAATCGCTATTTTTCTACGTTAACGTTACATTGCTGATTTGTACAACAGTCACGCGTTTCTCTGACTAGAGAAAAACATCACTAAAACCCACGCAATCGACAAACACACACTTGCAGAGACAAGTTTGTGATCAACACTTGTCGCCTCTGGTGACGTAGCAGCCAGCTAGCGACGATGTATGATGACAGTAACCAAGTGGTGTCTCATTTCATTGGGGGATGTTTTCACCCCTAGCGCTTACCACTCGGTTTCGAGGGACAAGGGCTAGGGGTAAAATGAAGGGGAAGGGATAAGACAGAGAAATGGGATTCACCCTTAGTCTTGTGCCTAGGGAAAAAAAAAATTTGGTGCATTTTGCTTAAAACAAGCAAAAACAACATTTTTAATACACATATATATATATATATATATATATATATACAGAAAATAAAGAGATTTCTGGATTACAATGCTGACTATTTATTTTAATAATGAAAAAAAATATTTATTATTATAAATTGTAAAGTATCTGAACATCATGGTAGCATTTTGTATTTCCTTTACTTTCTCCAGATTTTAAAGTTGGCATTTTGTTTGTTTTGTCCACCTGTCTCTGTGATATCTATTTAAGCTGAATCTTAATATCTCAAGTGTCTGGTTTCAGTAACCCGAGATGAGTTTGTACTCGGATTCAGCTTTTAACAGGATCAATCCAAACAGACTCGCGGTAATAACAGAAGACGACAGGCACTCACGCAGCTGTGTGGTCAGAACATTTCTGAAAGGAATCCATACACTACAATACTTCTGTCTCAAATGCCTACCTTAACGATAAACGTCTCCTTGCTTATCAGACTTTCAACCGTCAGCACCTGTTGAAAACAGATGTATAACTAAAATATTTGTTTTATATCTATTGTACTTCCAATTACTTTAACTTTCTGGAAGATAGATAAATGACTGGCTTGTTGTCAACCACAAGAAACCCGTGAGTAGCAGATATTTCAAACATACCTTATCAATGATCCCAACGACTTTGCACATGGCCAGATTCTCCACCGGTGAACTTAGATGTCTGATTGACCGAAAGCGCAAGCTACTATAACCCTATTGACCAGGAAAAGAACATGTGAGAAAAACAGACCACAACAGCCTGTATGTTATATCTGCCTTGCCTCACATAGCCAGAATTGTTTAACATCAAAAGTCTAGCTCGTATTGTAGCAAGGAACCAAGCACTTAAGGCCTGTTCATGCCAAGGACAATAACTGTAATGTTTTAATAAGCATTTAAACGCTACGAGAGTCCTATAACGATTCCAACCCAGTGAAACAATATCACATTAAGAGCGATTTTTCCAACTGATGAATGATCAAAACATTCAAACATTAAGAGTAAGGAAAGAATGACAGCCGATCTGAGACTTTGTTCAATGCAGCAGTACATTTGATAGAAGCTTGTTCTTTTGTCTTAGCATAAGTTTATATAACTGTATCATCTGCATACATCTGAACCTGAACCTCTGGACAAACTGTAAGCAGATCATTAATGTATAAGCTAAACGAAATTGGTCCAAGACTCGACCCTTGTGGGACTCCAATGCTACAGTTAAGAAATGGTGAGCATGCATTATTAATTCTTGTACATTGTTTTCTTAAATTTAAGTATGACTCCATGCATGTTAATGTATTAGTATCGCTCTTAAAGGATAAGAGAATGCTCACTTCTCATCTTACAACTCATCTACATATAAGTGTGGCTATAAGAGTAAAAAACTCAAACCAAAAAGAGACATGTTCAGTGGAAGCCTAAACAGATATGCTGTCATGCACCTACTCCTAAATGAGAGGATCCTTTAGAGATGTTGTCTTGCAAGTAAGAGATGAAGATCTCCTCGGCTCTCTTCAGATATTGAGTGGTCTTCCGTTTCACTGCTTCACGTCTCTCTTTATTTGGATCCACTGAAAGACACAAAAAACTCTGCATTAGTGTAGAGATCTGTGATTGACTCACGGCTTAATCTTAATGCTTATGGAAAACAATATTTCTAATGTACTGTAGGTCTATGGAGGATTTGTGTTTCATGGAAATTGTCAAAAAATACAGTTCCCAGGATACAAGCGTCTTTGTTTTCCTTTTCCAAACCATAATAGTTCATGCTGTGGAGTAAATTACATTTAGTCTCATTCACAAACTAAGATTTCTGTATTGATATAATTGGAGTTATACGTTTCATTTGTCAGCATTTTGTATATAAGTAAGTCAAAATATGTTGCATATTTGAGTGGGCTGCACCTGTTGCCAAGGCTTGTTGAGTTTTTAAATCACTTCCTCAAATTACTGTACGTCTATGTATCTTGGGATTGCTTTTTATACATGTTTCACATGGTTTAACCACAGCAGCTGACTTTCTGTTATGCTCCTCAGCAACTCTCATGATTCTTGCTATTTGGATCAAAAACTGATCTATAGTGCACATTACAAATGACTCATTCTTGGTCTCTCAAATGAAAAACACAATGTAAATGAGAGATGTACTGTGCAGTGTATAACTGGAGTGAGCTTGCGCTGAACTGAAGTGATTGACAGCCTCAGCTCTTTAGTTACTGAATATAACTCACTCACAATATGAATAAAAGTTACATTTTTCATGCTGCGAACACACACTACAGTGGCATTGAATCCAAAATGTTGATGATTGGCAGTGATAACAATAGCAGCAAATGGGGGGGGGGGTGATAAGTCAAAATGGATCAATGCATTAAGTCCTAGTAGACTAATTAGACCTGTCCCTTGTTCTATTACACGTTATGCATTTCTTTGTTCTTCGTTTTATTACTGCCTAATCACTTCCAAAGCAATGTTTACTTCATTGACAAATACGTGTAGGCCACACGATGATGTTTTAATGTTTCCAAGTATGATTTTTAAGCATTTTGTTCTGCCTTTGGTTTAGTTTCTGTTTTCATGGTTGCCTTGCTATCTAAGTGTTTTTAACCATCACTGGTTCTCTACAGCTGTGTCTAGTCCCTCGTTTAGCCTACTCTGTGTATTTATAGCTCTTGTGTTTCAGTTCAGTTTTTTATTGTCGGTAATTTCTTTTATTGTCTGTACATGTCTTTTCTACCTGTTACGGTTGGGTTTTCCATTTGATTGTGATGCCTTGAAGTTTCCAAATGTTTTCAATAAAAAGCTTTTTTAGCAGTATACTCACTATACCAGTACCATCAAAAGTACCATTTTGCTTGGGGGGCAATTATAGAAATTAATATTTTTATTAAGCAAGGATGCTATAAATTTATCAAAAATTATGATAACGATATTTATAATGTTACAAAAAAATTATATTTCAGATAAATGCTGTTCTTCTGAACTTTCTATTCATCAAAGCAACCTGGAAAAAATTCTACTCAGCTGTCTTCAACATAATAATAATAATAATAATAATAATAATAATAAATGTTTTTGAGCAGCAAATCAGAATATTATCATGATTTCTGAAGATCATGTGACACTGAAGACTGGAGTTATGATGCTGAAAATACAGCTTTGATCACAGAAATAAATTACATTTGATAGAATATTTCACAATATTACTGCTTTTGCTGTATTTATGATCTGGTGAATATTACTTATGAATATTGCTGTATTTATGAAGTGGTGGTGGATACCAGGGCCGATTTTTTTTGTCCCAGTCCAGCCCTGTACGTAACCTAGAGATGTTTTTACAGAGCAGCCAAAAGTGTTTGCAGATCAGTTTTTCACACTCTAATTTTAAATTGCTATATATTTTGATGATATTTCATATGCTTAGAGGATGCAACAGTAAAGTGTTCATTTACCTTGAACTCCATTGAGCAGCAGATCCACTCCATTCTTATAGTAGCTGAATGCCGCCTCATAGTCTTCATTGACTTCTCGGTCCAGCGCCATGCGGATCTGTTGGGCTGCATCTAGAAGATAGTCCTTATTTGCCATCTTTGTCAGTCTGCTGGAAAGGACAAGCGTCCACAGGAACCAGAACCAGGTGTCCGATCTGTAGTTGTGAAGTGGCACATCTCTGGTCATTAAAGACGCTCCCAGCAGCCCGTCGTTTCTCCTGCATTCACACACACACGTGAAGCGCGGCCAGAGTCCACCTGCCGAAATACACAATCACCACATTACACACAAAACATCAGCTTTTATCACATACGTGACCCTGGAGCACAAAACCAGTCATAAGAGACCATTTTTCTAAATTTTGATTTATACATCAGCTGAATAAATAACATTTCCATTGATGTATGGTTTGTTATGATCGGACAATATTTGAAAAGGGTGCAAAAAAATCTAAATATTGAGAAAATCATCTTTAAAGATGTTCAAATGTAGTTCTTAGCAATGCATATTACTAATCAAAAATTAAGCTTTGATATATTTACAGTACAAAATATCTTCATGGAACATGATCTTAATATCTAATGATTTTTGGCATATAATAAAAATGTATAATTTTGCCTCATACAATGTATTATAAATATAGCTGTGCTGCTTATGACTGCTTCTGTGCTCCAGGGTCATATTTGTCCATTAGTGGTACGTACTGTAAGGAAATGTGCCACGTTTAAATTAAGACTAAAACAGCTGTTTCATTTGTGTTCATTTGATTTAATTATATTTCAATTATATTTTTTATTAATCTTTATTTTTTTCTTGTTCCTTTTATGTCTTAAACATATTTTGAGCTCTTTTTTAATATAAAGCATAATACATAAACTACATATATATAAATTACCATAAATGGCCATTAATGTGCTATAAAAATAAAAATGCCACAATTAGTTACATTGATTCAGAATCTCTGGAAGCTTATTTCCACAATGCAATATAATAATACAAAAGGTAATTGTGACTTCCCGACTCTTTTTTTTTGCCCCAAATTCATAATTCTGATAAGAAAAGTCGTAACTCCTAAATGTTAACTCACAATTTAAAGATATAATCTTTCAGTTCTGTGAAAAATGTCAGATTTGCAAGATTTAAACTTACAATTGTGTGAGATAAAAGTCACAAATATCTGTTGTAATATTTGTATTCTGAGCTTCCACGAGATGCTCATCTCAGGTATTTCCCATCCAATCAGAATCTAGAACCTGTTTCAGCACATTTATGAAAGCGACTCACCTTTGCCCCCGAGATCTGTCACATAACACAGCCGCTGTTTCCATCTGAGGCTTTAACCTGAAGAAAACCAACGATACTGAAGAACAGAGACTGTGTGAGGACTCACGGTGATCCTGTAATGTTAATTCTCCAAACACAACACATTCAGACAAGTCCGGTGTATTTACACAAAGCAGCGAGGGAAAGAAATACTGCAGAGCTGATGTATTAATACACAAGATACATAATCACTGTACACAACACAAACATGAGATGTGATTATGACATCGACTTTAAATATATCGTGTAAACAATAAACCTCAAACCGGGGTAAGATGTCACAACATGTCCTGTTGCAGTACAATGATACAACATAATAATACAAATACAATATGTTTAAAAAAACTAACAAATAACGCCAAGGCAAAATTACTATTTCTCTAAACAGCGTAAGAAAAAATACTAAAACTAAAGAAACTAAAACGTAATAAAACAAACAAACACAACACAAGTGTAGTAATAACACTAAAATAACACTGTATGCCAAATATTACTCAAAATATGAGCAGGTGATGATGAAACACATTACTTCAGACAACTATTGTCAGATGAAAATAACAGTCAAAACACAACAATAAACATAACTTACAAAGCAAACATAGCTTCTGTAAATAAATAATTAAAATGCCATACTGCACTATTAATCCAAAACATAAACATAAAGACATACATTGTTACACAAGAAGAAGTCATTTGAATAACTGAGGTATTTTGTTGATCACGGGAACACTAATATTAATAATAATAACGCTGATGAACATGAACGCATTGATGGGTGAAGACGTGACGTCACGCCTGACCTCAGCCCGTTGTTTTACGCTGATGATAATGGACTTACTCTGTAAATACTCTCATAGCGATACAGCGGATGATGAGTAGGCTGCTACATCTATCTATCTATATATATATATATATATATATATATATGGCAAATTACGAAATGAAGAGAAAACGAACCTTGCGCGAGACTCTCCTCAGCATCCGCCTGCTGTCAGCTGCAGGAAGAGCGAACAACAAACGCTTCCTATTGGCGGAGCGTGATCTCACCCCCCTGACGTCACCACGCACTGGACGCAGTAATTAACCCTTCGTTACACCGCAGCAAAAATGCTATAAATATTAAAGCTTAGTTTATGTGTGTGTGATGTCAAACGATTAATCGCATCCAAAATCAAACTTTTTGTTTACATGATATATGTATATGTACATATAGTATGTACACACATACACACACACTCACACTCACCCTCACCCACACCCAACCACACACACACACACACCCAACCACACACACACACACACACACACACACACACACACACACACACCCACACACACACACACACACACACACACACACACACACATACACACCACACACACACACACACACACACTCACACACCCAACCACACACACACACACACACACACACACACACACACACACACACACACACACACACACACACACACACACACACACACACACACACACACACACACACACCACACACACACACACACACACACACACACACACACACACACACACACACACACACACACATACACACACACACACACACACCACACACATACACACACACACACACACACACACACACACACACACACACACTCACACACCAACCACACACACACACACACACACACACACACACACACACACACACACACACACACACACACACACACACACACACACACACACACACACACACACACACACACACACACACACACACACACACACACACACACACACACACACACACACACACACACACACACACACACACACACACACACACACACACACACACACACACACACACACACACACACACACACACACACACACACACACACACACACACACACACACACACATTTAGCTAATAAAATAAATACATTTCCTATATATTCTATGTTATGTTTACAATGAGGAAAATAACAGAAAATATCACACATAGTGAAATCAATATCTAAATTTGATTTTGTAGTAAGAAATTGTGACAAGTCAGACCAAAATGATTTAACAGGGGTTATTTGAAAAAGATGATCATTGAGTGAGAACTGAAATTACAATTAAAGTGAGCATTACCGAATTGTGATGTAATCTCATTCGTGGGGTAAATATGATATATACGTTTTAAATGTAGTTCTTTAACTTTATTGAGGACAAAACATTTATAAAATAAGAGCCATGCTTTTTTCAATTAATCAAAAAAATTATAATTTATAAATAAAGTAATTATTTGTATTGTCTGAAACACATTTCTTATCATTTTAGGTCGTAAATACTTTTGTCATCAACCAAAAAAATTCTGCTCACAAATTATATATATTTTTAAATGATAAAATACATTTCATTTAGTGAACAATAGCTTTTACCATAGTAATAAATCCCCTATGACAACAGGAATACTGTATTTACAGTACTTCTGTATCTAGCATATCACAAAGATCATTAATAATCGTTTCTTGCCAATTCTTGGGGAAAAAATCGACTTGTTCTTTAACATCTTTTCTTAAATGCTAGAATTCGGCGCTTTTTTATTTTATATATTTGTATTATGCCTTAAACAACATATACAGAACAATACAACAGACAGGGAAATAACGGAGGAAAAGATAAAAATACAATCAAAAACATGCATGACCTTTACATTACTCACATATTTTAAAGACGGAATAAAACTAATTGTTTTATTTTAATTACCAAAAAAATAGATTTCCGAATTCGGCGCTTTGTGATGACGAGTTCACGACGGTGACGTCATCACGCAGCTTCGCGTCTTCCGAGGAGAGTCGAGCAGTTCACGGTATTTCACATATTTACACAATTATAAACTGATTTAAATAACGAGCAAGAGAGGAAAACATGCTAAGATCATTCAGACCTGAGTCATTGTATGTTCGTGTCGATATTTGAAGCGATAATGTTTATGATACTGGGTGTGAATTAATGCGAACTGTTAATAAGTAAGTTTTGAGATTTATATTTGGCTGATAAAATTGGT